>WAAF01005011.1:25927-63782 GCA_013400475.1 Tricholaema leucomelas | reverse complement strand
ATAAATTAAACAGAAAAGTAGCACTGCAAAGCTTTCTTCTTCAAATCATGCAAAGTTGGTATTCATCCTTCTGCAATTTGGTGCACATCTAAGGAACTTTGGCAAAAAAGGGAACGCTCGCATATGGTGCAGAATCCATACTGGAAAGGGCTACCCCCTGTCTGCCAAAAGGAGCAACTTGCAAGTAGCACATATTCCCTTATCACTTAAAAAAAAAAAAAGAAAAGATAAAAAACAACCCCTCCCCCCCAGAAAATAAAAGAGTTTCCTAGAGCTGGAACATAGTTCAAAAAGATGCTGTGCTCTGAGTCACTCTGCTGAATATGCAGCCCGCCTAAACAAGAAACACAACTGCCTGAAAGCAGCAGACAGCAAAGGAGCGGCAGTCGCAGTTTTCTCGAGGAAGGGGCAGCATCAGTGTTCCCTCATGCTCAGAGGTCTAAGCTGTACCTAGTTCTGCACTTAGTAATAAATAATTCCTTGTCTTTTATTGGTGGGAGAAGCAGCAACAGGAGAGCTTTCTCAAACTCTGCGCTGGTGGGTAGGAAGAGGAGGAGGAAGGGAGAGAGGAGGAGGAGGAGGAAAGGTGCTTATGCATGCTTCTTCAGTGAAGACCCATGCACAACTGGCCAGCTATGTGTTTTCTCTGCCTGCCCCAAGCCTCAGGAACCTGCAGACAGCATCTATTATCCACTGTCATTTGCTATGAAATACTGCATTCCACAACATAGGAGTGCCTTGCAACTCCCTTTCCACTGGCTACCACAATATGAGGTCGGCAAGTCCCACAACAAACTAGACCAGAATCCAGCCCTACACTGTCTCCTCTGACAAAGACCCTTACTATTTGCAGCAGCAGAACTAAATGAAATGCCCATTTTACTGAGATCCATTCATTATATTCTACCATAGAAATTAGGAAAGTTAGTGGGGGGATAACACTTAACACCCAGCTTTGGCCTTTTCTTTGCTCTGGCAGCTCATGAAAGCCAAATAAAGGTTTTTGTTGGTGGTGTTTTGTTTTTGTAATATTTGTTACTAATGACTAAGATTCACACACATGGTTAATGCTTGCTACTTTGGAAACTGGCATTTCTAGGACCTGGCATTTGAGATGGCAGATGGGGTGGAAGGGAATTTGCCTCTGGGGTTAGGGCAATACATCGGTCTACTCTGCCCGCTGCAGAACCGTTTGCTCATCCCCCCCCCTCTTTGTGTAGAGCAATAAAGATGCTGCCATTTAGAGCATCTGAATCTGAGTTTCAACACTTTCTGGATTCTCAGAATCAGCACTGTGTATAAATGTTGGTCATACTAATAGCCAAATACATTGCAAATACGTGCAGCACATTCGGGCCCTGGAGAGCCTCCAGTGTTAAGTGATATCTCAGCTGCTATGGCAGCTTTCTCACATAAGGAGGACACCTCCCCCCCCCCCCCCCCCNGCCCCCCCCCCCCCCCCCCCCCCCAACACACAGACATAAGAGCCCTGAGAATGCACACGTCTTTAAATGCAGAATTAAGCTAAGCAACTAGCACATCATATGGCAAAACAAACAATATTCTGCAGCTTGTTAGAAGCTAAATGTGCCACTTTACAGAACAATACGCAGCCAAAGGAATTGCAGGACTGTGTCACCAATGCTACAGGCTTAACCCTCCACTCAGATGTAATGTTAAAACTGTAGAGAGACTGAGGAGGTGATCATTAAAGGAGTGCAAACATATTCCAGCTCTAAAACAGACACAGATAAACTGACATATGCACAGACATCTCAGATGGAGCCTCAGCACTCCAAATCACTGGGAAAAAACCCCATCCCTTTGCATTTCTCTATGTATTTGGAACTGTTAGCTCCTCGCTGCTGTGGTAGCATTCATTTCCTAAACTTCTGAAATCCTCTTTATCAGTGAGATCCTCATACACTCTTAAGAGAAAGTAATGGTAACCTATCACTTTTAAGAGCACAGCTTTTGAAAAACAGGCTGTCAGAGTACTGCTAGATGCACAATAAAATGTGAACAAATGACAAAGAGACTGCCTAGATGTTTTAATATGTTTCCAGTATCCACATCTATGATTAATTTGTTCTCTCTCATCCTCTTTTCAAAATGGTAGGAAAGCCTCTGCCATTTCAGAGTTTAGCATTACTCTAAATTGAGATCCTGGCTCGGTTTAGGGATTTTATTGCCACAGAAAGCAGATTGATAATGATGATTATTATGAACATTTGTAAGTCAACAGCTACAGAGTATTTGGCTTATATTAAAAAGAAAATGGTTCTGAAGTACCAAGGCTAAATGTACAATTATCTGTGTACAAACTTTTGTGAAATTAAGAGATTTTAGACTGTGTGAAGTGTCTGAGGGCCCAGACAAAAGAAACACCACAGCAAGAGCACATATTGAGAAGTTCATCAATGTAATCATGAATTGGAAGAGCTGAACACTGACAAAGCTGTCTACACGTACACAGATCATCTGGCAGTAGTACCTCCTGCTTCACTCACTGGCAGTTTTCCATTGTGTCTGGATCCCAAATCTCACTGTTGCACCTCCAAAGAAATTTAAAGATTTCTAAATCTCTTGGATTGTCCTATCATAACTGCCCAACAGCTTCAGTCTTTCTGGACAAATGAGGTGAGTGGGTAACTATTCTTTAGAGATGGAGTTGAAAGCAGGACCCAGATCATTCATAGCCTGATAGATTTTTGGTAAACACCCTTCCTATTGAGAAAGATTCACAACCTCCAACACTAACAATTGTACTCAGAGAACAAAAATGTCCTGTATGGTAGTACACAGCAAATACCTTTTCCCCTGATCTTATTCCAGTCTCATCTGTGAAATGGCAAAATTACGATGAATGGTACACTGGGAGGGACAGAGGTCAGAACCACAGTTAGAGACTTAGAGTCATAGAATCAACCAGGTTGGAAGAGACCTCCAAGATCATCCAGTCCAACCTAGCACCCAGCCCTGGCCAATCAACCAGACCATGGCACCAAGTGCCTCATCCAGGCTTTGCTTCAACACCTCCAGGCACGGCGACTCCACCACCTCCCTGGGCAGCCCATTCCAATAGAAGAGAATAGAACAGAATAGAATCAACCAGGTTGGAAGAGACCTCCAAGATCATCCAGTCCAAACTAGCACCCAGCCCTATCCAGTCAACCAGACCATGGCACTAAGTGCCTCATCCAGTCTTTACTTGAACACCTCCAGGGATGGCAACTCCACCACCTCCCTGGGCAGCCCATTCCAATGCCAATCACTCTCTCTGCCAACAACTTCCTCCTAACACCCAGCCTAGACCTCTCCTGGCACAACTTCAGGCTGTCCCCCCTTGTTCTGTTGCTGATTGCCTGGGAGAAGAGACCAACTGCCACCTGGCTACAACCTCCCCTCACCTCTCTCCAAGCTGTGTTTTAACTAAAAAGAGGAGGAAAAACCAGAATTCACAGCTCAGTAAAATTTTCTCCTCTTATTCATTAGTAAAACAACAACAACAACAAATGCTTCTCCAAGTCAGGAGGAAGGCAAAATGTGGTAGAATGGAATGCATGGAGATAATTTTTTTTAATGTCTTGAAAATTTCCAGCTTCTTTTTCCTCATTATCTCTAGAGAAGCATCATATATTAAAGCACATAGGGTGAATATTGCTATATCCCATAGTAATTATTTTACAATGGCTCCCAGTGCCCTTGTGTTGGCCATAGCCTAGAGGAGTGGCAGCAGGCTCATCAAGAACCCAGGCTCATTTAATCTGCCCTGCATAGGCGAGGTCGCTCTACGTCTAAAAGACAGCATTCTTGTGACATCCCTATGTCTGAGCTCAGCCAATGATCAAAGGAATGACACAGTTAACTTGGGAACCTTTGGTTTTTACTCTAGATATAACAGTTTTGTAAGATTCTGGTAAAAAAAAAAAAACAACCACCCAAATTAATAAAGAATAGCTCTCTTGCTCTGCTAAGACTTTACTTCAGAGCTGAACAAGAAGGAAAAGAATAGACTAATGAGAGACTGAACCAGCCATCACTTCAGAGATAGTTTTCATCTTACAGAGATTCCCTTTTACCAGTCCTTTCCCCTTTAAAATGCATCTAGAAAATACATTCTGTTTCTTAAGCTGTAAAGCAATACAATGTACCCCAAGCAACGCTACAGGCTGGGGACAGAGTGGCTGGAGAGCAGCCAGGAAAAAAAGGGACCTGGGGGTACTGGTGGATAGGCTGAAGATGAGCCAGCAGTGTGCCCAGGTGGCCAAGAGAGCCAATGGAATCATGGCCTGTATCAGGAACAGTGTGGCCATCAGGACAAGGGAGGTTATTCTGCCCCTGTACTCAACAATGGTCAGGCCATACCTTGAGTACTGTGTCCAGTTCTGGGCTCCTCAATTCAAGAGAGATGTTGAGGTGCTGGAAGGTGTCCAGAGAAGGGTAACAAGGCTGGTGAGGGGCCTGGAACACAAACCCTATGAGGAGAGGCTGAGGGAGCTGGGGGTGTGCAGCCTGCAGAAGAGGAGGCTCAGGGCAGACCTCATTGCTGTGTACANGGTTGGACTGGATGAGCTTGGAGGTCTCTTCCAACCTGGTTGATTCTCTGATTCTATGATAGGACAAGATGGAATGGATTGAAGCTTGAGGAGGGGAGAGTTAGACTGGATATCAGGAAGAAATTCTTTCCAGTGAGGGTGGTCAGACACTGGCACAGGTTGTGGCTGCTCTCTCCCTGGAGATGTTCAAGGCCAGGTTGGATGAGGCCTTGAGCGACCTGTACTAGCGGGAGGTTTCCCTGCCTATGGTAGGTGGGTTGGAACTGGATGATCTTTAAGGTCTCTTCCAACCTAAACCATTCTATGAATCTATGACTGTTCCATACTCTCATGTCAGGACAGAACCACCAGCAGTCTAACTCATCTAGAGGCTAATTTCTTTAGTCCTCTACTGATGCAGACTATGGAAGTTTTTGTCCCACACTGATTTGAAGTACAGACACAGAGGTTTTTTGAAAGTCAGAATACTCATGATGCTGTAAAGTTGGATCCATCAGCAAAAGGACCTATTTGTTCAACACTACAACTCCAAAAATACAACTGCCTTCTTTTAAGTTCTGCTCTGTGAAATCGTTTATGACTATGTTGATTTTGAGTCATTTATTATCACTTGCACCACCTTCCCTTCTCTCTTAATATTCTCCATTGATTTTTCTCCTTTGGTAAGAGAACACCAGGCCTGCCTTTGAAAGAAACTGCCGAAAGACTCAGTGGTCTTTGCAGTCTTCTGTTTTGCACTTCTTGTTTCAGGGGAAGAATCATAGTCCATACCTATATCTTCCCAGCAAGACTTCTTGTTGCTATTTACTTGGAATTCCAAGGCTCAGAAACTAAATTTTCTCGTACTCCCAAGAGAAAAAAAATCCTATTATAGGGAGGTAAAGGTAATGACAACTTCCTGCAGAAGCAGAGTGAATGGAAGATGGATATATAAAAGAAGTAGAAAACAACACAAGAGTAAAAGAAAGCTTATGTCTATTGAGGGTGGACTGAGGTTGGATCTTCATTTCATCTGTGTGTCCAATGGCCATTTAAAGACAGAAACCAACTAATCATCCGTTGAATAACTGTGTGTGTTGCCATGCAAATCAATATGCAAACACACATAACACTATTCCTGCCCTAAGATTTTACAGTCTTAAGCCACAGGGACAGAACACACTTTAACACTACATGTTTAAAGAGGTCTGTTTTGTTTGTTGTAGAGGAAGAAAGAGTTGGTGCTATAAAATGAGAAGTCCTTTGGGAAGCAACAAGTCCTTTGCCTCAGAGGAGCAATCAAGAGGATCGTACTGTATTCTATTGCTGACCTGTTTTATCCCATGTCCAACTTGGCTTTATGATGTGCAATTTTCTCCTTTGTCCCTTCCGCTACGCAGCTACCTCAGGAATGCACTTGCCATTTCTAAAAGGACTACAACTACCTGAAGGGAGGTTGTAGCCAGGTGGGGTTGGGCTCTTCTGCCAGGCAACCAGCAACAGAACAAGGGCACACAGTTTCAAGCTGTGCCAGGAGAGGTCTAGGCTGGATGTTAGGAGGAAGTTGTTGCCAGAGAGAGTGACTGGCATTGGAATGGGCTGCCCAGGGAGGTGGTGGAGTCACTGTCCCTGGAGGTGTTGAAGCCAAGCCTTGATGAGGCACTTAGTGCCATGGTTTAGTTGATTGGCTAGGGCTGGGTGCTGGATGATCCTGGAGGTCTCTTCCAACCTGGTTGATTCTATGATTCTATGACTGCAGCTACTTCTCATTTCTCCCTCTCAGTCTGTCTGTTCCTAGGTTTGCTTTCAACTCCACCTCTACAGCAACACATCTGACAAACACTACACTTTTTTCTGCCTTCTGATTTGGATAAGATGGTATTGGGATGTAGGAATCTTGGACTGAATGACAGATATACCACTCTGCTCCACAGTAAATCCTAGCTAGCCTAGCTCTGCTGATGCCTATCCCCCCCAAGTTCAAGTGCAACTCTTAATCACCCTTCAGATCTTACTTAAGACTACTTCTACTTTTCTCATTTAAGCTTTTACAAGCAAAGCCTTTCCTATCCACCCACACAAGTAAGACCACACCATTAGCTGCAGTACTCCTATCTAGACAGAATGCTGTTACCAAGACAGTTCCTTTCCATGGCCATGGCCATGCGATGCCTTTCTTTGCTGGTTTTTCTCTTCTGTTGGATGAAACACAACCTTTTATCTTCACTTCCATGGAATATTTTCTTCTTTTTTTCATTCACTGAAGAGGCCCTGCAGGAGGGCTGAGGAGGGATTATTTACAAGGTCTTGTAATGACAGGAAGAAGAGTAATGGCTTTAAACTGGCAGAGGGGAGATTGAAACTGGAGGTTAGGAAGTTCTTTCCTGTGAGAGTGGTGAGACACTGGCACAGGTTGCCCAGAGAGGTTGTGGAGCACAGAATCACAGAATGTGAGCGAAGATCACCTTGGGTGATTCTGTGCTCCACAACCTCCCTGGAGGTATTGAAGGCCAGGTTGGCTGAGGCCTTGAGTGACCTGTTCTAGTGGGAGGTGACCCTGCCTATGGCAGGGGGTTGGAATTGAATGAGCTTTGAGGTCCCTTCCAACCTAAACCATTCTGTGATTCTATCTTCCCCGAGCCGTATGCCAAGCCTTCCACTCTCACTAGCTTACATTTCCACCTCTGCATTCTGCAGTGTCCTCAGGGCTTTTCAGGCACCTTCATCGGTGTCCCCAGAGCCGGCTCGTTTCAAACCTGAATCTTCTTCTCCCTTCCAACAGAACTGTGCATTTGGTTGGTGCTGGTTGCTGAGATCTATGTACACCACACAGCATGCTGTCTCTCAGCTCCTCTTTCTGTTTGTTTTTTTAAGCTGTGTCCTTAAGACAGCAGCAGAAACAGTTATGAAAAAAAAAGATGCAGGATTTTAAATGTTTTGCCTGCAAATTTGAACAGAATTGTCTGGCAAAATACATTTAAAAAGACAAGCTTCTTAACAGTGCCTCTATCTATGCCAGGGAAGAGATGACAAAATACTGAGAATCGTAATTGGAGACAGAACAAGGGGGAATGGCCTCAAGCTGAGGCTGGGGAGGTTTAGATTGGACATTAGGAAAAAGTTTTTCGTGGAGAGAGCGATCAGGGACTGGAATGAGCTGCCCAGGGAGGTGGTGGAGTCATTAACCCTGGCTGTGTTTAAAGGTGGTTTAGATGTGGTGCTTAGGGCTGTGTTTTAGGGTGAATCTTGTAGATAAGGGTTATAGGTTGGACTTGGTGATCCTGAGGGGCTTTGCCAGCCTGGATGTTTCTATGATTCTGTAGTGAAATCACCCCACAAATAAGAAACTCTTACATAGACTTCACAGTCGGAATGGCAGTGGTTAACAATTACAGTCAACAAATAACTAAATAACAGTTTCACATTTTTGTGACCCAGTTTGTAAGCCACTAAAGATAGAACAGAATAAAATAAACCAGGTTGGAAGAGACCTCCAAGATCATCCAGTCCAACCTAGCACCCAGCCCTATCCAGTCAACCAGACCATGGCACTAAGTGCCTCATCCAGGCTTTTCCTGAACACCTCCAGGGACGACGACTCCACCACCTCCCTGGGCAGCCCATTCCAATGCCAATCACTCTCTCTGGCAACAACTTCCTCCTAACATCCAGCCTAGACCTCCCCTGGCACAACTTGAGGCTGTGTCCCCTTGTTCTGTTGCTGGTTGCCTGGCAGAAGAGACCAACCCCACCTGGCTACAACCTCCCTTCAGGGAGTTGTAGACAGCAATGAGGCCAGCCCTGAGCCTCCTCTTCTCCAGGCTGCACAACCCCAATAATAATAAGTTAGCCAGACTAATTAAACAAAGTTATCATGAGTTGACTCTACTATTACAGGTACTGTTACTAGCACCATAAAGTTCTGACTCTCCCCTCCCAAGAAAATATATCCCCATTTACACTTTCTGCACTTTTCAATTACTGTGGGGTTCATCTGTACGAGTTGTAAAAGTCCCAGCCCCAAATACTAGACTCAGACATCGAGTTGCTGTGATTTTTTTTTTTTTTAATCTGGATCTGAACTTTGCATTTAGTGTTCATCTCTGATGAATGGCAAAATGGAAAGCAAATTCATTTTTGCTCTGAATTCACATGGTGTCTAGTTTGAATAGCTGTAGTATGAACTCTTCCTTCAGAGAAAACACACCATAAAATGTACATTGCTACTAACCTCTACTGCAATCTTGTGTAACAAAAGTGTACTTTATGTTTTCAGCTAGATTGGATTCCAGCTTTCCAAAAGTGGAAGGAAAATGCAGCAATCTACTTTTCTACTCACTTTCCAAGATCTGATAAAGAGTTGCAGCAGGACTTTGACTAGGGCTAAAATAAACACAGATAGCAAGACATTGTTAGGAAAAAAAAATCAAATATGACTTTTGTACCATTTGTCAGGAAAATACCACTGGTGATAACATGTCTGCTTTATGGACAGAGAATGCTTGGAGACAGGGACTGGTTAGTGATTCAAGCTGGAGACACTCAACAAAGGAGCGCACCCGAGGATCAGTGAGGTGGCACAGGGAATGTCTGCGCTGAGCTGCTCTTGCTTTATCTGCAAGGAAATGCACTGGGGGCCTTCAGGAAGAAAATGCTGCAGAGCTTCCACTTCTAGGTAGAGATTTTTCTCAGCTGTTGCTTCACCTGAATCCTTCTCACATAGTCTTTGTTGCTGCTTTTGAAAAACACTACTGATGTGCTTTTGCACAGCTCACAAATGATGCTCCAAAAGAGAACACTGAACTGGACTCATCATTAGAATTGACTTATCACAGAACATAATCAGATGTCCCATTTTGTACTTAGAATAGAATCATAGAATCAATCAGGTTGGAAGAGACCTCCAAGATCATCCAGTCCAACCTAGCACCCAGCCCTGTCTAATCAACTAGCACATGGCACTAAGTGCCTCATCCAGGCTTTGCTTGAACACCTCCAGAGATGGTGACCCCACCACCTCCTGGGCAGCCCATTCCAATGCCAATCACTCTCTCTGTCAACAACTTCCTCCTATTATCCAGCCTAGACCTCCCCTGGCACAACTTGAGACTCTGTCTCCTCGTTCCGTTGCTGGTTGTCTGGCAGAAGAGACCAACCCCACCTGGCTACAGCCTCCCTTCAGGTAGTTGTAGACAGCAATGAGCTCTGCCCTGAGCCTCCTCTTCTCCAGGCTAAACAACCCCAGCTCTCAGTGCTTCTTCAGCAAGCACTGACACTTAGGTCTGGGAAGAGGTTAAAATTCTTGGCTTGACACCTTTTGTTTTCTGCAGAGTTGTGCCCTTCCTTCATTCATACCTTAATTAAAAATTTACTTTAATTCTCACTAGTAATTTCCTGTAGCCCTTTTGCAGCATTTCATAGAATTCTCACATGCATCCAAATTCATGGAAATCAGTTCTCAACCTGAATGAATCCTTGAGAAGATCTAGGTGAAGGAAAGTCACAGAATTATAGAATCAGAATCAATCAGGTTGGAAGGTACGTCCAAGCTCTTCCAGTCCAACCTAGCACGCAGCCCTGTCCAATCAACCAGACCATGGCACTAAGTGCCCCATCCAGACTTTGCTTCAACACCTCCAGGGACGGTGACTCCACCACCTCCCTGGGCAACCCATTCCAAAGGCAAATCATTCTCTCCAAGCAACAAACCCAACTGAATCTAGTTAAACTATGGAACTATAAAATGAAGCTGTAACTAAAAAAATTGCTCGTGGAGCTGCACACTGGGCAGAACTTTGACCTTTTGCTCATTTTGTATTTTTCTCATTTCTTTCTCTGCTTTTTTTTTTGTTTCTTTTTTAATTTTCTGCCATTCAGCTACAGCATTTTAACTCGTTAAGCAAAAAGGCCTCTGACAATCTCTGGAGGATTACAAATGCCCAGACCACAGGGGCACTTACTTTCCATGTCATTCTCTTTTTCTCCTGCCATTCTCACAGTCACCATTCCAGCCACATTTTTAGATTAGAGCGATGATGATGCTTGTTTTCCTATCTCCTGGTTTTGATAAAGATAGTTCTTAAGGTGACAAAAAACTGTCAGTCTTTTAAACTCAGGATGTATACATTTATTGCTTTCACTAAAAGCTTTGTCAAAACACAGCTGCTATTGCACCAACTGAATGTTGGGATTGGACTATTATACTTCTGACTTACGTTGCTGTGAAACTGGACAATGTCACTTTAGGTTCAGGTCCATAACATTGTAACTTGGAAAATATGTACATATTGTGCTTTAAATCTCACACTAATGCTGCAGAGACCCAAATTGTCTTAGAAGAGAGTGTCAAGTCCGTATGCAGATCTATACTGTTTTGGGGGCATTCATAAATCAAATTTCTTTTCAAGTTTGAAGTGTGTACTCAGTTCTCCTCCGTGAGGAGATTCAGGTGACTGGGAGGTTGGCTCGCACCTCCTTCTGCCTCTGCCAGGCTATAAGCCAGTGTTACAAGCTGCATTTTTTACTTTTCTGAGTCACCCAGATAAAAGGAAAAACCAGTAAAATTCTCTGCACTGTGCGCCACTCAGATAACAAACAGACAAATAAACATAACTAAACCCAACATCAATCTTTATGTATACATTAAAAGGCAAGTATAGTCCTTTTGCATCCCACGTGTTTGGTTCTTTCTCCTCTTTTCTGCTTGCCTGTCCTTACCCTGGATTTTGCCCTCTAAAATGAAGCTACCCCTCCCCTCTGTACGCCTGCAGTCATGGATGCTATTCCTATTTCCAGCAAGAGGCTCCCACTCGCTGTCTCTCCAGTAAGGACAACGCTGATGCCCTAAATATTCTTAGTTACAGCTTTCAAACAGGGGAAGCTTCCCCTTCTGCATCTAACCCCAGTGTGCCCTCCTTGGCCTGCATCAGCAGCTTGCCACCACTCAGCAGAGCTAGGTGGGGGGGGACACACCTCTTTCCTTCTATCACCTGAGTTGTCAAATGGCTTTGTGGCACTCCGGGTGAGTAAAAAGGTAGCAGAATTAGGGGATTACAAAGAGGACAGGCAGTGCTAAGCTCGAATTGCTGGGTCTGGCAAAACCCAGTGGCTGTGCAGCACCCTGGCAGCTGGCCGCTGTGCCACCCTGGCGCCTCTGCCTTTGCGCCGGGCTCTGCCCACGCCCGCAGCGCCAAGAAGGAGCCTGCTGCAAAAGAAGATTGCCATAGGGAATAAAAGAGAAACCTGAGGGACAAAACTGGATAGCTTCCAATTAAAATTACCATACTGTAATTTTGTTAGTTATCAGCGGCGGACTAAAGTACATGGCAGCTTAACTGACAAGAAAAATGTCCTTTTGGGCATAATACGGCATAGAGATCTTTGACTTTTTAGCATGCAGTGTCCAGATGGTACTTCTTTGCTTCATGTTGTGATCAGTAGGCAGAAAGGCCATTTCAGAAACAGCGGCGGTGAAAGCCAGCATAGATCAGAGGCACACGAGGCTGCCTGACCGTACGAGGATGTATTGTATCATCGCAGGTAATCCTCGCACGAGGCTACGTACAGTGGGAAGGATATTTTCTAAAGCTATTTGCTGGAGACACTATCAAGTGCACTTAGAGCAGCAGTTTGTGCAGCTGATTGGAAACCCACCCCGCTGCTGCTGAACGCCCGTTAAAGACGAGCAACGTTTTTTATTTACAAGAGGTAAAGCAAAACGATTGGCGAATAATAAAATGTTCCACTAAATTCCAGCATGCTGTATTAACTTAGGAGTGCTATTGTGTGTTCCAAAGTTATGCCCTCTCCATTTTTCTCCCGCAGTCTTTACTTTAGAGACGTTCACAATGTGCTTCCCACCGCCCCCCCTCCATCTTACAGCAGAGATAATCTTTCTTCTCCAGCGCAGCGCAAATCCTGCGGCTAACTCCCCTTGTGAACCTGAGAGGTATTGACATTGGGGGGGGGGGGCAAAAAAAAAACCAACCAAGCATCTTCTGATGAAACACATAAACTACAACATTCAGGAACAAACCCCAAAAATCTTCTCAAAGCCTGTGTGTAAGATAAGACTGCCTTGGGGGCAGCTCGAACTTGCGGTCTTGGCCATTTAGGCAGGATTTTACAGAGCCATCTATTACAGCGCTCAACAAAAAGAACTACTTCAAAAAGCTTCCCTTTTTAATTCATTTATTTTTTATTTTTTTTTTTTACAGTTGGAAGTACAATAATTTCTAAGTCAAAATTTGGAAGTGTTCCCAGTTTTTGGCAGTCAAATGATAATACTGGGCATATCATTTTAAAGTGGAATCTCATGGAAGTTAATTCAGTCGACAAGGTCACTTTTAGACCTTTTTATTTTTTATTTTTTCCCCCTCCTTATGTTTTGGACTGAAAATAATTCCCAAATCCTATTATTTGAAGCAGGGGTACTTACCACAGCAATCCCTGCCTCCCCTGATACACATGCTACCTCTGAGATAGAGAGCCTCAACAAAAAAAAGAAAGGAGCCAAAAAACCAAACCCTTACAAGAATATACACCACGAGATACAGAATTTAAGCAAAGCAAAGAGAAAGTTGTGCACCAAGCAATCACAGAGCGTACCTCTGTGCTGCTTGGTTTCAACATGAACCTTTCAGAAGTGTGAGTTTGCTTCCTTTGTATAAAACTTTAAAAGTGAAAAAGAAAAAGGTTGCTGGGCTCTTTTAATGACTAAAATGGAGCAGTAACTTCAGTAAAACTGATCAACCAAATTCAGTTTTGCCCTAACATTTCTTTGTTCTGTTTTACATCCCCAGCTTAGGACATGATGCCCTAAATCATAGAATCAACCAGGTTGGAAGAGACCTCCAAGATCAGCCAGGCCAACCTAGCACCCAGCCGTAGACAATCAACCAGACCATGGCACTAAGTGCCCCAGCCAGGCTTTACCAGAATACCTCCAGGGACGGTGACTCCACCACCTCCCTGGGAGCCCATTCCACTGACAATCACTCTCTCTGGCAAGATCTTCCTCCTACCATCCAGCCTATAAACTTACAACTAAGATGACATTATCATAATAAAAACACAAAGTCCACCAAACAAACTCAGAAATGTGTTTGTAGAGAATGGGAGGCTTGTGAGAAATCCTAATTAAATTACTGCCACCAAAATAAACAGGTTGGGGGGGGAGGGGGGAGCTGAGCGAGGTCAGCTTCTCTCCAGATAAGATGAAATCAGCTCACACAGAACTGAGATAGCAATGAGAAGCATAGGTATAAAATCATACATGCCATGGAAATATCTCTGAAGAGCACTGGACTAATTTGGTTTGTAAATGCAAGTATCCAATATTTGAGTAAAGACTCAAAGCCCATTTACACCAAGTTTTCCTTAAACCCCTTTCCTCCTCATTCTCTCTCTTTCTCTCTCACATGGAACCCCCATTCACATTTTATCAGCTGAACGCTGTCATATACTACCAAAATGCAGGCTACATTTATCTAGAACAAAGTAGAAACACTTCCAGCGTGTACATTTAAGATTCACTTGCTTGCCAAATGGCTTTGCCTTCTTCCTTGGTTATTGTTAGAAGCAAACCTTTTGATTCAAATGCCTAAATTCCTCAAGCTCAGGTGCTGCTAAGAATTGGATTTATGACAAGCTAAGAAAGCCAAAAGCGATCAGAGACCCTTTTTAAAATGCCATCACACTGCTGACTTGAAGTGTGATGTAGAGGCCAAATGTAAGACTAAACACAGGTGGGTGCATAGGAGGTTGCCCGGACCACTGTGCTCTGATACGCATGCCAAACTCCCACCCATCTAAAAAGCACATTTGCACAGCCACTCGAGAGCATGGCTTGCAGAGGAATATTAGAGATTTAAGTACCACTGCTATCTTCACACAAATGCACTTCTTTCTGTTGTTGTTGTTTTCTGTGGAGGGCTCTTCCTTTTTCTCTATAGCATCTGTTACACCCAGCACCACAGCAAAATAAAACAAAGTAAACGATCGAGCAGACAGCAACAAGCCTTTAAATTGCTCCTAGCATTGTGCCTCTCACTAACTAGCTCCTACTTGCACTCCCTGCTCTGTTTACTGTTGTTAGCTTTGTTTCTGTGGAAGCACATGGGTCCACGACAGAGGGAACAAAAAGAGAAGTGAATTCCAAACTGCAAGAAGCCAGCGTAGAGCGTATCTAATGGCCATCTGTATACATGCTTAAAGAAAGCACAAAAGCACTAAACCAGAAGACATTTTCCTAGATCTTTCCCTCTCCCTGCCATGTGTCATTTACACATACGAATCCAATGCATCTCAGAGATGATTATCTGGCAGCGTCCCACTAATCTGCTCATCAGTTACAGGACAGACAGGCACATTTTAAGCGTATCAGTTCCTCTGTGAGCCTGAGTTAAACCGAAGCCATGAGAGATAGAAGACAAATACATTAAGCTCGCGCAATCCTAAAAGATGATAAAAGCTTTAAGTGATCCAGGGGAGTCCCAGAGCCTAAACCAGTGAACTTTAAAAGGGCCTGTGCTAAAATAATGAAGTCAAATGTCTCCACTCAGTATTTTTTTCCTTCCCCCCCCCCCGGTATCAATACACAACATGAACACATTCAGCATATTTAACGCAACAGTACAGATGGAAAGAATAACAACCGAAACAAATTCATTTGGATTTCTGTTTTGCAAATAAAGAGAAAGACTTGGTCCCCCCTGAAAGATTTATGAGGCTTCCCACCATAAAGGAGCCTGGATTACAGCTATGCTTACTTTATAAAATGAAATTCTGCCATTATAGGCAAGAGTTCATGGCTGTAATTATTCCAATGCACTTCCCAGTCAATGCTGTCTTCCACAGCTGAGCCAAACCCTCTCTTACATATGCAGGTCATTTCATAAGAAGTCTAAGAGCTTCAACAACTTTGTATGACCTTGCATTGAATAACACTGGAAAATTGATTTGGCTCTAGTAATAAAAGACAGTCTGCATTATCTGCATTCTAATTATAATTAATATAACCAGGATAACTGCTGTATTATTTACGATTAGAGCCATGGTGGGCACAGTGTAATAATAATCTGCTACATAATTTTTTATTGATCTGATGGCTTTATTGCAGGAAAAAAACAAAATGCTACACTGCCCTACCACTAAAATTGCCTTTCTAGACATGTCTGTTTAGGGGAAGTATGTTCATTTAGCATTTCTTTTATCTCATCAAATTCCCATAGATTTTAATATCAAGAGAAGAGTGGGATGCTTGCTTGCCTGCTTGCTTCTTTCTATTTATTTCCTTTCTTATTTGTGGCAAAGGGAAGACAAAATGGATTGATTCACCCACTCATATTTTCCATGGTTTGTTTCCTGGGAAATGTTAATTCCTGCAATTCTTCAGCAGTTGCAACAAATCTCCTTAACAGAACTGGGCTTGTACCCCAGGAATGTCATAGGTTTCCTTTGCAACAGAAAACTTACAATTCCTTAACAAAAATAACAAATTGAAAAAACAATTCTGATGCAGCAATTAATTATAGAACCATATAATCACAGAATGGTTTAGGTTGGAAGGGACCTCAAGGATCATCCAGCTCCAACCCCCTGCCATAGGCAGGGACACCTCCCACTAGAGCAGGCTGCTCAAGGCCTCATCCAGCCTGGCCTTAAACGCCTCCAGGGAGGAAGCATCCACAACCTCCCTGGGCAACCTGTGCCAGTGTCTCACCACCCTCACTGTAAGGAACTTCCTCCTAACATCCAGTCTGAATCTTCCCTCTGCCAGTTCAAACCCATTCCCCCTCGTCCTGACATCACCAGACCTTGTCAATAGTCCCTCCCCAGCCTTCCTGTGGCCTAAATTAATGACTTCACTTCTAAACTCCTATTTGTAAAGTCTGGTGATAAGGAAATTGAAGTCTCTTGATATGACTAACCCAGCTGAAAACTAGTGTGGTATGGCAAAAAAAATACAGCTATGATAAGCTCAAGGCACCACTTGTAGGAATGAAGTAAAAAATCTGGGGGGGGGGAATGAAAGGATTTTGCAATTTTGATAGAAAATTCAGACACTGGATGGGGAACAAGAAGAATTAAAAAATAAGCCAGAAAAGGGCAACAAAGCTGCTGAGGGGCCTGGAACACAAACCCTATGAGGAGAGGCTGGGGGAGCTGGGGGTGTGCAGCTTGCAGAAGAGAAGGCTCAGGGCAGAGCTCATTGCTGTCTACAACTACCTGAAGGGAGGCTGTAGCCACGTGGGGTTGGTCTCTTCTGCCAGGCAACCAGCAACAGGACAAGGGGACACAGCCTCAAGTTGTGCCAGGGGAGGTCTAGGCTGGATGTCAGGAGGAAGTTGTTTCCAGAGAGAGTGATTGGCATTGGAATGGGCTGCCCAGGGAGGTGGTGGAGTCGTCGTCCTTGGAGGTGTTCAAGCAAAGCCTGGCTGGGGCACTTCGTGCCATGGTCTGGTTGACTGGATAGGGCTGGGTGCTAGGTTGGACTGGATGCTCTTGGAGGTCTCTTCCAACCTGGTTGATTCTATGATCTCACAGGATGTCAGGGCTTGGAAGGCACCCAAAGAGATCACCCAGTCCAACCCCCCTGCCAGAGCAGGACCACACAATCTAGTTTAGGTCACACTGGAACACATCCAGACAGGCCTTGAAAGGCTCCAGAGAAGGAGACTCCACAACCTCTCTGGGGAGCTGTTCCAGTGCTCTGGGACCCTTACAGTAAAGAAGTTCCCCCTTGTGTTGGGGCAGAACCTCTTTCACTGCAGCTTACACCCATTGCTCCTTGTCCTATCCCAGGGAGCAGTGAGCAGAGCCTGTCCCCTCCTCCTGCCCAGCCCTCAGATACTTACAAACATTTATCAAATCCCCTCTAAGTCTTCTCTTTTACAGACTAAAAAGTCCCAAGTCTCTCAGCCTCTCCTCATAAGACATGCCCTCCAGTCCCCTCATCATCCAGAGAGGAATTACAGAGCTCCAAACTCTCTAAAGCCAAACCAAAATTCCCTGTAAAGTTTGTTCACTTGGCAGCACGATGCTACCTCTATTTTCTAATTTTCCCTTGATTGCAAATGAATTAATGAACCCTTCCCTAGACGAGCTCATTATTAGGCTTCGCAGTTCATATTTACAAACCTGAATCTTGAGGGCTTATTCTCAGAACTTGTTTCTAGCTGCATCAAGACAGTATCAAAAAATTAATTATAATGTAAGACAGGACAAATATCTATCATGCATTTATAGATCTTCATGATTATATATTATGTTGTTAATAATAGGTGTGCTGATGTTTTCATCTAGGAAAGAAAGATAAACTCATACTTTTCTTACTCTTTTCCCTGCATGTTTTCATCTCTGCAGTCTGTGCTTCTGGAGGATGTTTTCATGGGTTCCTAACAGCTTCCACAATCCTCCTTTGTATTAAGGCCTGCTGATTCCTACCCAATTATGTTATCTTAATATATTATTTTATTGTAGTTTTTTAGAAAGGAAAAAAAAAAACCCACCCAACCCACAATCCACATTCTTGCAGCTGCACAGGTATTCAGCACTCATTTGTGCTGCTCTCGAGAGTTATCAATTCAAATTCAGTGATTTGCCACTGAAACACAGGCTTGTAATAACTAGGAATTAGTTCACAGACAGAGTGATTGGCATTGGAATGGGCTGCCCAGGGAGGTGGTGGAGTCACCGTCCCTGGGGGTGTTCAGAAAAAGCCTGGATGAGGCACTTAGTGCCATGGTCTGGTTGACTGGATAGGGCTGGGTGCTAGGTTGGCCTGGATGATCTTGGAGGTCTCTTCCAACCTGGCTGATTCTATTCTATTCTATTCTAAATAGCTCCCATTACTAAATCACAAGATCATCTCACTAGTGTAAGCTTTAAACATAGCTCTTGTGTTCCTCCCTAGGATCACCTGTAACTTCTCCATTCAACACTCCCTGGTTTGTTTATTACTCTATCTCTAGTAAGTCACAGAGCCCCAAGTCTACTTCCCACAGCATGATGTACAGAACCATTTTCCTCCTTTCCATCGAGAGCGCTAGATATGATCTTCAGGAAGTCACCTTCTAGAGCAATCACCACCTCAGCACAAAGCAGCTCACCACCTCAACATTTCCAGGTGTGGATACAAACCATTTGCCTGTGAAAGGATAAAAACTGCAAACACTATTTGAATTTGTTATTACTTTGAGTAACACATTTGGGATTGAGATCCACGTTCTGTCGGTCTGTATGTCTGTAGGAAGGCTGGATAGATGTGAAATGTTCTATTTCATTTTCCTCAGAAGGCAAGCCTGCAAGTGCACTTGTCCTTCTCTGACTGGAACAAAAATGTCCTGTATGGTAGTACCCAGCAAATACCTTTTTCCCTGACCTTATTCCAGTCCCGTCTGTGAAATGGCAAAATTATGATAAATGGCACGCTGGGAGGGACAGAGGTCAGAACCACAGTTAGAGACTTAGAGTCATAGAATCATCCTGGTTGGAAGAGACCTCCAAGATCATCCAGTCCAACCTAGCACCCAGCCCATGTCAACCAGACCATGACATTAAGTGCCCCATCCAGGCTTTTCTTGAACACCTCCAGGGATGGTGACTCCACCACCGCCTGTTTGGGCTAAATTCCATTTCCACTGATACCAATTTGTAGCCACAGAATCATTGGGACTGTAAAAGACCTTTAAGATGATTGAGTCCTGCCATTAGGTACAGATTTGATATTAGGAGGAAGTTCTTGCCAGACAGAGTGATTGGCATTGGAATGGGCTGCCCAGGGAGGTGGTGGAGTCCCCATCCCTGGAGGTGTTCCAGAAAAGCCTGGATGAGGTACTTAGTGCCATGGTCTAGTTGCTTGGCCAGGGCTGGGAGCAAGGTTGGAGTGGATGATCTTGGAGGTCTCTTCCAACCTGGTTGATTCTATGATTCTATAATTCTGTGATTTTCCTTCACCTAGATCTGCTCAGGGATGTTCACTCAGGTTGAGAACTGATTTCAGTGAATTTGGATGCACATGAGAATGGATGGATCTTGGCACCAGGGACTATTTTAGAGGACCTGCTTCTTTTATATTCTAACCTACCTACACTAACATTCTGGGGAAATTGGATGAACACTTCCTTTACTGAGAACATCTGGTTTTTTCTTTGCTTGAAAAAGCTTTGTAAAGAAGGCAAGCAGAATATCTCAGGCCTATTTTTCTTCTAATCAAAGAAAACTGTCTCATGGCTTCAGAATGGAGAGATGCCAAAATTCCTTCTTTCTTCATACAATGTTCAGCTGATTGCTGTGGGATTTGGTTTTGAATGTCCTAAAGATTCTTTCTGTTATTATGTAATACCAGAAAATGAATTATTGCTATTATTATAATATTTGGCTGGGCTTTTCATGACACCTCAATCATTTCTATGAGAGGTGGACTCATTTAGAAGGAATAAGAGTTCTGTAAACTTGGCTTTGAAAGTCATTCTGGGTTCTTCTTTATTACTCGTCACTGAGTGTGATGTTTCTGAGGACCAATTTAGGTCTTCTTTATAATGGCAGCCACTGAAGGCATTCAGTGCCCTCACTAGGTCTGTACTAGCATAGAGCTGCTTGGAGTTTATGAAGCTGAAGCTGTTCTGAAGAAAGTGCATACAATTAATTCTTTCTTAGCTGCATTGAATTCTGCTGTGCCATTGGAAATGAGAGGGTAAACTTTTTTCTTTCCCCACAGTAAAGTCTACATATTTAATTGTGAATGCAGATGATAAGCAGAGTATTGATCAGATAGATACTACTGTTTGAGCTGCTCATCTGAGCAGAGCTACGTATTAAATCTGCAACAGGCTCACAAGCCAGGTTTTGTCTTCAAATACATCAAATGATGCACAAACTTATAGAATCAAAGAATCAACCAGGCTGGAAGAGACCTCCAAGATCATCCAGTCCAACCAAGCACCCAGGCCTAGCCAAGCAACTAGACCATGGCACTAAGTGCCTCATCCAGGCTTTGCTTGAACACCTCCAGGGATGGCAACTCCACCATCTCCCTGGGCAGCCCATTCCAATGCCAATCACTCTCTCTGCCAACAACTTCCTCCTCACATCCAGCCTAGACCTCCCCTGCCACAACTTGAGACTGTGTCCCCTTGTTCTGTTGCTGGTTGCCTGGGAGAAGAGACCAACCCCACCTGGTTACAGCCTCCCTTCAGGTAGTTGTGGAGAGCAATGAGGTCATACCTCAGCTTCCTCTTCTCCAAGAATAGCAAGCTGAACAGATACTGCCCCAAAATGCACCATCTAAGAAGCTGCAGTAAGTATGCCTGCTAGAGCTATGTGTTCAAACAGTTCACCTCAGAAAACCCTGGGCTTTGGGTTGATGTTTATCTAACCATGTGCGACTCATTCCAAAAACAGGGTTCTGTATTTTGCTATGGCCTCATGAGGTATGAGTCTCCTTCCTCCCCATTCTTCCAGCCCATGCAGATACTGCCAGGAAATAACAGGGATATCTTCCACCTGTTGGAAGAGAGCTATATGGCAAAATCCTTCAAAATATGCACAGCTACTAACAGAACTTGAGGGTGCAGCCCCATCCTCCCAAGCCCTCTCTCACCCCTCAGGGTCAGTCTGAAAGCTGTGCTTCCTCAGACGGTATTGTTGAACATATCTCCTTCTTTACTCTGCTCTCCTCAGACCCCNGCCAGGCTGGATGAGGCCTTGAGCAGCCTGCTCTAGTGGGAGGTGTCCCTGCCTATGGCAGGGGGTTGGAGCTGGATGATCCTTGAGGTCCCTTCCAACCTAAACCATTCTATGATTCTACTGAAGAAGAGACAGTTCTGTACTTTTCTATACCACATGTAGAGACTGCAAATTCAAAAATCACTATGGTGTCTCTTGAAATATAGCTCACAGTAAAAAAAAAACAACCTTTCAGGACAAAGACCAGCAGCAGGTAAGAACACCTATCCCCTTCGAGCCTTTCACTTACTCGAAGGCTGCACTTCAAAGCCTACTTTTGGACTACTTAAAAATGCCAGCATGATTAATAACAAGGAATTACTTTTTTACACCAAACTACACAAGGAAATTACATGAAAAACACAAGCAACCAACCAACCCTCTATGCTAATGCACTGTAAAGGTTGCAGTTACAAATCGCAGATCTGTTCATGGATATTTCATGAGCGGGGGGCAGGGAAAAAAAACAACCAAAAGGGCTAAATTTGTCAGATAAATTATTCATTGTGAATTATTTGCTCAGCTCTATACTTTGCATGTGCACTATGTTCATACATTTAACAGGGATTCTGGTGGTACCTCGGTGCAAGTTCTGCAGATTCCACTGCCATTTCCAATTTGTCTCACCGTATGTGCTCGGCAGGGTGAAATCCAAGCCTCCCACACAATAGCTGCTTATCGAGGCTCTCCACGCCGCTCTCAAATCCACCCCTCTGCTCTCCCCAAAGCAGCCTACACTAACAGCCACAGCTGCCTGCCCTCCTCTACGGTGGGTAAGAAAGCTACCTGATCCACCCAAAGAAAGGGGCACCAGCGAGTTTGGAAGGAGCGTTTGTGCCGCTGGACGGTGGCAGCAGAGGGATGGAGGTATGCGAGGTCAGCCTAGCTGCCTGCTCTCCTCGCTCCCCAGCCTCCCCAAAAGGTGTGTGAATGTCTCACTTGGCATTCTCCCACCTGCTGCTGGCATGTTTTGTGAAAACAGAATCACAGAATCACAGAATCATAGAAGCAACCAGGTTGGAAGAGACTTCCAAGATCATCCAGCCCAACCTAGCACTCAGCCCTAATCAGTCAACCAGACCATGGCACTAAGTGCCTCATCCAGGCTTGGCTTGAACACCTCCAGAGACGGTGACTCCACCACCTCCCTGGGCAGCCCATTCCAATGCCAATCACTCTCTCTGCCAACAACTTCCTCCTAACATCCAGCACAGACCTCCCCTGGCACAACTTGAGGCTGTGTCCCCTTGTTCTATCGCTGCTTGCCTGGCAGAAGATACTGACCCCCACCTGGCTACAGCCTCCCTTCAGGTAGTTGTAGACAGCAATGAGGTCACTCCTCAGCCTCCTCTTCTGCAGGCTAAACAAATCCAGCTCCCTCAGCCTCTTCTCACAGGGCTGTGTTCCAAGCCGAGAGGCAAAAGCCCATTTAGAACTAATGCTGGCCACTGCTGTTAAGGAGAATAAATAAAGACACTGTAATGTCCTCTTGATTCTGATGAAGCAAAATGAAGAATCTGATCTTAAGATGGATGATGGCTTTGGACTAGGTGATCTTTCAAGGTCTCTTCCAGCCCCTAACATTCCATGATCCTGTGACTGAAAACCATCACCACACAACACAGCATCACCTCCAGAGAGAGGAGAAAAACCTCTATGGACTAAAAAAATGCCAACCTGAGCATTAAACGACAAAACAAACAACCCTGTCACACACCAGGTCAAATCACTTCAGCATCCTCAGAGAAAACAAGTGGAGCAGTGCTGTTACTGCTGTACAGGTGAAAATTAAAGCAGGATACAACATACAATGGTAGAGGCTTTGGCAAGAGCAGGAATTTTCCTGAAGGTCAGACAGCACTTTCAGGGCTAGCTAAACATTTTGTTATTTAGCAGTGCCAAAGCGAGCAGATGATGTGGCAGAAGTATATTGACTGCCTGCTTTTATCCTTTCCATTGCTTAAGTTCTAGCAGAAGTAACTGGAAGAGGACTACAGTTTAATACACGAAGGCTTACACAGGAGGTATTATTTCCCCTTTGACAGGGTCCAGCGCTATTTTTACACCGTTTGATAGAAAGCTACTGTTAGGCCTCGGGGAAGGAATTCTTTAAGTAAAGCTTGCCTAACAGCAGCTGCCTCCCTCCTGCCGCTGCAGCCACCTTCTCACAAGACACAAGAAGCCTTTGGCTCTCCTTTCTGTTTAAAAGCTACACGTCCTTAGCTATCTGTTCGGTAACCCACCCGACGCGCCCTGGCTGGCGCGCGCGGGACGCTTAGCGCCGACCCCAGCCGCTCTGCTTGCCGGTCCCTTCCTCCCCACTCCGTCGCCCAGCCTCCCTGCCTCCTCAATCACATGTGTTGTTTCTCATTTAAATGAACAGTTGGATTCTTTTATTTCTTACAAGTGCTGGATTCGCCTTATCGCCCTCATTCCTTTGGGGGTTGCCAATTGGTTTTATCCACGGATGTATCATTTCTCATGCTTCCCTTTTTTCTTACAAAGAGAAAGAACCACTTCGTCAACAAGCCTCTCTGGAGTGGAAGATTAAAAACCTAGACATCACCTACCTTGCAGCGCTACTCCCAACTGGGTTGTGTAAAACTCAATTAAACTTGTCCCCATTGAATACTGCATTACAGTACATTAAACAGAAAATTCTTCAAGCGTGATGACAAAGCTTGAAACCTTGCCTCAAAGCTGTTCCTTGTAGCTTTCTTTAACATTTCAGTCTTTATGGTGCAAGTCTCCCGTTGACACAACTTTAGTCCAGCTAGGAAAAAATCACAGAGCCCCACAGGGATTAAAAGAGAAAGAGAAGGAGGAAAAAAAAAAGAAGAAGAAGAAGAAAAAAACCCTACCCTGTCAGAGCTGGTCTCGGCACTTTCCTTAGTGCATCTGTTGAAATTTTATCACCATCAGGTTGGAGTCTGAGAAATATTAGAGAGAACTGTGCACAGTCTGAGGATTTACAATAACCCAATGGTCACTTCATTTGCTTGCCTGCAGACATTTCTCCTTTTCCAAGCATGTATTCACCCATATGAATACACATGTAGGTCCCCCCAACTGAAACAAACCCCAACCAACCAAACAGCCAAACCAACCAAACCACCAAAGGCTGGACCAAAAGCATGGATGAAGGAAGGGCACAACTCTGCAGAAAACAAAAGATGTCAAGCCAAGAATTATAACCTCTTCCCAGACCTAAGTGTCAACGCTTGCTGAGAAAGCACTGGCAGCTGGGGTTGTGCAGCCTGCAGAAGAGGAGGCTCAGGGCAGACCTCATTGCTCTCTACAACTACCTGAAGGGAGGCTGTAGCCAGGTGGGGTTGGGCTCTTCTGCCAGGCAACCAGCAACAGAAAAAGGGGACACAGTCTCAAGCTGTGCCAGGAGAGGTCTAGGCTGGATGTTATGAGGAAGTTGTTGGCAGAGAGAGTGATTGGCATTGGAATGGGCTGCCAAGGGAGGTGGTGGAGTGGCCGTCCCTTGAGGTCTTGAAGAAAAGCCTGGCTGGGGCACTCAGTGCCATGGTCCAGAGGACTGGATAGGGCTGAGTGCTAGTTGGACTGGATGATCTTGGAGGTCTCTTCCAACCTGGTTGATTCTATGATTCTAAGTCCCTGCTGATGACTTACCCTGTCTACTGTCATTTTTTTTTCCATCTGTGGCAGGCAGAGTGCAGTATTGTTGGATACTTACAATTATGGGATGTTACACACACTAGAAAGTTCCACTCGGAGACTTGGTTCATCCCTTTTTTAGGCACTTCCTCTATGCACCTGAATTTCTGCTGAGTAGGTCAACGAGGGAAGAAATGAAAAAAATGAACGGGGAAAATTATGGGATGGCTCTCTACTCCACCACATCAGCTTTGTACCGTGGAATCACAGAAACATCCAGGTTGGGAAAGATCCTCAGGATCATCAAGTCCAATTTACAACCCTACTCTAGAAGATTCACCTTAAACCATATAACTAAGCACCACATTCAAGTGGCATCAGTTGGCATCCAATTGGTATCGGTTGATGCCAATGAAGATAACTGTGATGCAAAAAAAACACCCACAACTAAACCAACCAAATATGATACACTGAAAAAACTTTAAATATCCCAAACCATGAACAGCTGCTTCCTGTGTAAGGACTACAGTTTAACAGTGCAATGGGAAAGTCTATTTTCCATGGAAACATGATATGTTATCTCATGATAAAGCAAAATAACATGGCAACTAAATGATCCTACAAGAATACTGAGTATAAAACTCTACATTGTCTCTAACAATATGAAAGAGAAGATTGTTTCCTACATAAACCTATCTCAGAGCAGAGCTTTGTCTTCTTTTGTGTGCTACATTTGCAGTGTTGTTCTAAAAAACTCTGTAGTTTAACAAATTCTAATCCATTTTCATCAGAGATGCAATATGAAATGAGTGGAAAATGAACAGGGTACATTTTTTTTATCATGCTCAGCTAGGCATATGCACCTAAAACTAATTTTGGGGGGCTGCAGCTAATGAATTAATTGCAGCATGAATTACAGGCAACCTTTTACCAGTATCTGGCAAGTTGCTACTATGTAAAAGTGACAGTGTAATAAATGAGGTGTTTGATTCATGGCACACAGCTAAAACTGTTCCAACTATTTCTAAAACACAGAATTAGATTCACATTTACTGTTGGATCTGTAGGCTGTTTCGTTTTCCCCAGCAGACAAAGTTATTAGTAACAGTGGCTGGAGTCTGCCAATTGCCAAATGCAAATTGACACAACTTTTCTCCAGAAAGAAAGAAGGGAAAGGATCTAAGTAGAACTAGAGCAAGCTGATGGATATTAATGTTAGACTGCCAGGCTAAGGTGCTCAAAGGAAACCTCTGCCAATCACTTTCTACTGATTCCTCTACCACACCAATGTCCCAGGGACAATACAAGGGCCACGATACAGCCATCCAAGACTGAGAAACAAAATTACCAGTCCCAAAATTAAGATTTTCTTTCAATACCTTCAGCTTAAGATCATCTTTCTGCCCTCCCATGCAACAGTTTAACAGCTGCAAAGAGTTCCATTTTGAGAAAACGCTTTCATTAAGGAGAAGTGCAAAGTGCTTATAGAGACCTCTCTGACTCAGGAACTGAATTCCCTCTGTGCAATAAGACCTTTGAGCATTTGACTATTCACAGGTTTAGTCACTGCAAAAATTAGCAATACACAACAAAAATCCAAGTGCTAAAACTAGGATCGTACTTCACCCTGCTGAACACAGACACATGCTCTTAAAGAGAAGAAGGTCACCTATCAGCTCATCACTGCTTTGGAATCTACTAGCTGAATATATTCAAGAGTTTTTTAGGTGTAACTGACTGGGGATCAAATTTTTTCCTGCTTAACATCACTTAGCAGCATTCTTGAAAAGTAGAAGGCTGGTGTTTGGGAAAAACTCATTTGTATGATGCTGTGGAAGGGTTTTTATATATGTTTAAAAATATGCTAAAAAAACCCCAAGTCGCTCAGGGATCAGTCCTGGGACCAGTTTTATTCAACATCTTTGTTGGTGCCACGGACAGAGGCTTTGAGTGCAGCCTCAGCAAGTTTGCTGGTGACACCAAGCTGTGTGGTGCAGCTGTCAGGCTGGAGGGAAAGGATCTGTCCAGAGGGACCTGGAGAAGTGGGCACAAGCCAACCTCAGGAGGTTCACTTTGACCAAGTGTAAGCTCCTCCATCTCAGTCAGGAAATGCCAAGCACAAATCCAGGCTGGGCAATGAGTGGCTGGAGAGCAGATCTGAGGAAAGGGACTTGGGGGTGCTGCTGGACGAGAAGCTCAGCATGAGCCAGCAGTGTGCACTTGCAGCCCAGAAAGCCAACCAGAGCCTGGGCTGCATCAGGAGAAGTGTGGCCAGCAGGTCGAGGAAGGTGAAAAAGCTGGGGAAGGACTTTTCAGGATATCAGGCAGTGACAGGACTAGGGAGAATGGAGCAAAGCTGGAGGTGGGGAGAGTCAGACTGGAGGTGAGGAGGAAGTTCTTCACCATGAGTGGTGAGAAGCTGGAATGGGTTGCCCAGGGAGGTGGCTGAGGCCCCATGCCTGGAGGTGTTTAAGGCCAGCCTGGGTGAGGCTGTGGGCAGCCTGATCTAGGGTAAGGTGTCCCTGGCCATGGCAGGGGGGTTGGAACTGTCTGATCCTTGTGGTCCCTTCCAACTCTGACTGATTCTATGATTCATTCAAAGAGTTTACTTCAGCAGATCTTCTGAGACAGTGCAAATGATTGAAAGTGACTTTCCCAGAAAGCAGCAAAAATGCTTCATTCTTTCAACCATTATTACATTTTCAACATTTTTTTCCCCTCCCAGCTTTTTAAACTCAAATAAAGTAAGTAATCATTTGCACCAAGAAACAGCTTTCTTTGAAAATTGCTCCTGGACCACTGATCCACAAAAGACTCTCTGGAAGGAGTTCTGAACCTACAACTGATGCTTGTTCAGCCCTAATTAATTTCTGGTTTAGGAGGGAATGGAAAACAAAAGTCTGGAAGCCATACTTAAGGCTACACTTTCCACAAAGGCAAACCACTGAAAAATAGAATTGCTTGTGATTTTTATACTTCATTTGCTCCAACAAGAAACACAATTTAATTGAAACTCAACCATCAAACTGGCTTAGCCTTAGCAATCTGTCAGTCTCAGTTTAAATTTCATTTAATTGTAACTTAAAAATGCATTTAAAGTACATGGAATTCAAATCCATTAGCATGCACGTGCATCCACTGTAAAAACCAGGTCTGCTCACATCTAGAAGCAGAGTTTATTAATAGAAGCATCAGCAGAACAGAATAGAATCCACCAGGTTGGAAGAGACCTCCAAGATCATCTAGCCCAACCTAGCACCCAGCCCTGGCCAGTCAACCAGACCATGGCACTAAGTGCCTCATCCAGGCTTTGCTTGAACACCTCCAGGGACGGTGACTCCACCACCTCCCTGGACAGCCCATTCCAATGCCACCTTTCTCAATTCCTAGTGTTAAGTCGTTTCTTTTCACCTCCTGCTTTTAATTTAAATCACCTATGCTACCAGCAAACATTCTGGCTGGCCAAACACACTGTTGTCTCCCCTGTGCCTCAGATGCTCCTGTTCCTACCTATCTGAGCATTACTTTCAGCTAAGAGACCTAGCACCACAGTTTGCCTTAGCATCTAAGTTTGAGGTTTGAGCCCATCAGTCAATGTCTGACCCTTGCTTTTCTCACGCATGTCTTTCAATTGTCCAGCTCTTAAATCATTTGTGCACTGCCCTTAGTTCAACTACTTCAATATGCTTCTACCACACTGTGTTTACATATTCAACTGTAAAAAACAATCTTCAATTTGTGTGTGTTTCTACATCACCACTGTTACATGCAAGAACTCTCCATTCACCAACATGTTACAGACCCAGTGTGCATTACCTGACTGTGCCTTCTCTCTTTCAAACAAGAATCACAGAATCAACCAGGTTGGAAGAGACCTCAAAGATCATCCAGTCCAACCTAACACCCAGCCCAGGCCAATCAACCAGACCATGGCACTAAGTGCCTCATCCAGGCTTTGATTGAACACCCCCAGGGATGGTGACTCCACCACCTCCCTGGGCAGCCCATTCCAATGCCAATCACTCTCTCTGACAACAACTTCCTCCTAACATCCAGCCTAGACCTCCCCTGGCACAACTTGAGACTGTGTCCCCTTGTTCTGTTGCTGCTTGCCCGGCAGAAGATACCAACCCCACCTGGCTGCAGCCTCCCTTCAGGTAGTGGTAGGCAGCAGTGTGGTCTGTCCTGAGCCTCCTCTCTGCAGGCTGCACACCCCCAGCTCCCTCAGCCTCTCCTCACAGGGCTGTGCTCCAGGCCCCTCACCAGCTTCGTTGCCCTTCTCTGGACATGTTTCCAGTATCTCAACATCTCTCTTGAATTGAGGAGCCCGGAACTGGACACAGTACTCAAGGTGTGACCTGACCAGTGTTGAGTACAGGGGAAGAATAACCTCCCTTGTCCTACTGTATAGTGTGGTACTACCAGAAGAAATTATCTTACAGGCATTTTCTGTTCCAGCAACAAACCTTGGTTCTGTATGCTGTGGACTGATTCAGTCATGTGCATCATCATCACTCAGTTATAGAACATCTCTACTAAATGTAAATCTCTATTTACAAGGTCTAGTAATGTCAGGACGAGGGGGAATGGGTTTAAGCTGGAGGAGGGGAGATTTAGACTGGATGTTAGGAGGAAGTTCTTTACAGTGAGGGTGGTAAGGCACTGGCACAGGTTGCCCAGGGAGGTTGTGGATGCTTCCTCCCTGGAGGCATTTAAGGCCAGGCTGGATGAGGCCTTGAGCAGCCTGCTCTAGTGGGAGGTGTCCCTGCCTATGGCAGGGGGGTGGAGCTGGATGATCCTTGAGGTCCCTTCCAACCTAAACCATTCTATGATTCTATGATTCTATGAAATCTGCTTCAGCATTGCAACTAGCTTCAAATATCACAACTTTGGCTCGGTGAGCAGAGATTTCTGTTTGTCAGTGCTGCCCCACATGCCCTGCCAGAATGAAACCAAAACACAAAAGAAGAAACTGGGAAATGGCTTTTTAATATTTTTCCTCTTCCTTCTGTAACACCACAATAAATGGTGTGTTAAGGAAGCTGCTGTGTTCTCTCTGTCTGCAGTAGCCAGGGTTCATTCCTTAGATAGTAACCGCAGGCTGCAACTTCACCACGTGTTCTTCATTCTCTCTAAGAAGACTAAGAGTGAAGGGTGAGGGGTGCCCCAGTACTGGTGAGGAGAAGGGTAACATCCTGTCTCACTTGCAAGTGAGACTGCAATGAGGGAGTCCTGTATCTTATGCCATGCTGGAGATCTTTTCCTAAGTTCCACTCTCTCTCATCCCCATTTCACCAACCACGCTTCACAACCTGCCAGAAGCAACACAGTGCAACTGTCATTGCACCAGGACCAATGGATGGGGGCCACAGTGCTGGCCTCAGCACCACAGTGTCTCACTGAGATGCTGTGCTCCTCCTGGCCTCTATCTACAGCAGGGAGCAGTGCTAGAACGTCGTGAGAGAAGGAGAGAAATGTTAAAATTGATCTTTGGATCACAGGGTACATAGATTGATCCTCAGGATCAATAGAGAGGTCAGGATTCAGTCACACATGATCTCTGGCTGCAGCTCTTAAGTGATTTCTGGAAGAAAATGGAGGAAAGCATATAGATGGGTGTGACTGAGGTTGCACCTTGTTCCCAACTTCTGTTTAAGGAAACTTGTACGTCAGAAAATCTTATTCAGCTGCTTTCAGCTCTGAATGTGTTTTCCTGAGCATAAAACAAAACTTAGTGTCCACTGTTCTGCAACAGGAGCCATCCACTTCTTGTAACGTACACATTGTTTTTACACTCCTCTAAGGTCAAGAAGTCTCCTTTAAGCTCCTAAACCAACAAATGAGAACAAAATAAGCACAGGCTGCTTTTAAAAAAATAGCAGAGATTCTACGTATCTGCAAGGAATAAACTAAGCAGCATCCAAAATGTGGCTATGGAATTAAGAGAGGTCTGCTGGCTGTGCCATTGCCTGTGTAAGTGAGCATAGTGAGCACCTGCTGAAGTCTCCAGTGCAATAAGATCGGCAGCTTAGGGACATAATAATAAAATCATAGGCTTGCAGGTCAATGACATGGAGAAGAGACACTTGAATTCCACCATTGCCATACTAACAGCCTTGCCTCTGAGCAGCTAGAGACAAAACACATCCAACATAACTTTGGTATTGCATTCCAGACAGCCCAGCTCTACAACCCACTTGGACATCACAGCTGCACATCACATCGGTTTTCCCAGGAGCCTGGCACCTTGAATGCTATGTAAGAGTCTTCACTGGACTCTTATCATCAGGTTTAATATATTTAGAGCTAGGTGGCACAGAAATTTCATACCACACTGACATTTATAGACAGAACCACCTCGACTATAGGTTGGACTCGATGATCTTACGTTAACAAGACCATGGGCCCTGATGAGATTCACCCAAGGGTGCTGAGAGAACTGGCTGATGTTATCGCTCTACCACTCTCCATCATCTTTGCCAAATCATGGCAGACAGGAGAGGTGCCCGAGGACTGCAGGAGAGCCAATGTCACTCCAGTCTTCAGAAAGGGCAAGAAAGAGGTTCCAGAAAACTATAGACCAGTCAACCTCACCTCCATCCCTGGAGAAATGATGGAGCAGGTCCTGCTGGAGGGCATCTCAAGGCACTTGGAAGAGAAGAAGTTTATCAGGAGTAGTCAGCATGGTTTACCAAGGGGAAGTCATGCTCAACTAACCTGATAGCAGTTTACGATGCCATAACTGAATGGGTAGATTCAGGGAAACCAGTGGATGGCAACGGATGTAAGTTGCAGCAAAAGAGGTTCTGCCTCAACACAAGGGGGAACTTGACGGTAGGGGTCCCAGAGCACTGGAACAGGCTTCCCAGAGAGATCGTGAAGTCTCCTTCTCTGGAGACTTTCAAGGCCTGTCTGGATGTGTTCCTCTGTGATCTGTGTTAGTATTGTCCTGCCCTGGCAGGGGGGCTGGACTTGATGATCTCCTCGGGTCCCTTCCAACCCTTAATATCCTGTGAGCCTGTAATCTCAGAGGTCTCTTCCAACCTGGTTCATTCAGTGATTCCAGTTAATGCTGTGAATGGGGAGAAGAATGCATTTCTACACTTATTAAGAGTTTGGGTTTTATGTGGCACATCATTAGTTTGTCTTGCATCACAAATACACAGCAAGAGTATTTGAGAGGAATCACTGCAAAACAGGCTGCAGATGGATCCAGCCCTGTTTCCTCCCATACAGACATTTCATACTCAGCATCAACGGAGCTGCCTGAAAAGAATGACCAAGGTTTGATTTTAAGGCTTCTAGGTCACAGTTTCACCTTGAAAACAGCTCTTTCATTTCAAGCAGTAATATTTGCCAGGATCCCTAAGGTGTTTTCATTTTTGTCAAGAAGTATAGAGGGAAAAAAAAAAAAAAGGAAAACCACAGTATGAAAAAATGATAAATCTTAATTCACAAGCTGCAGGACTATCTCTGTGTCTCCAGCACAAAACCTCAAATCCAATCCAGGACCTGGATGTGTATTAGAAGGCTGCAGATTTAAACCTTGTCCACCATGATCAAACTGGATTTATGGAGCATCACAGCTCTCCAGACACCATCCAGCAGCTTATTAATTTAATAGACTCCTGTCCATTCCATGATGTCCCTGCCCTGACAGTCTCTCAAGATAAGGCGAAAGCCTTATGACAGGACAGAGTGCATATATATTTTCTTCTGTTTTCTTGTGGATGGGGTTGTCAACAACTTGAAATGTGTGGCTCAGCAAATTTGGGGGCTTTTTTTTTCTTCCTCTCCTTTTTGCTTTGCATGGAAGATGACAGAGTAATGCTACCATGAGCCACAGGGGTCACTCCTCAATATTTATTTAGCATAATGGATGGGAGGAGAGGGGGGAATAGTTAAATTAAAAAAGCAAAACACATTTAGCACCTGCAAAGTATCCTGAAAATAATGACAACATTTTTCTTATTCTTAAATGATTGATTCTACTACAACCCAGCTAGAAAAATGAGGGACAAATATGTATCTTGAAAAAAAAATATATAAATCTCTGTGTGATGCTTGCATTTATTTTTGCCAGTGGTCTGAGTGGTTGAAGCAATGTTTCTTTTTCCCATGCTCCCAGTGTGAAGTACACACTGGGCTTCTTTTCCATCCTAAACATGTTCCCATCGTGTGCTGGGCTGCAGCAAGAGCAGTGTGGCCAGCAGGGCAAGGGAGGTGATTCTCCCCCTTTACTTTGCTCTCCTCAGACCCCACCTGGAGTGCTGTGTGCAGTTCTGGAGCCCCCAGCACAAGAAGGACATGGAACTGCTGGAGCGGGTCCAGAGGAGAGCCACGAAGATGCTCATCGGGCTGCAGCAGCTCTGCTATGAGGACAGGCTGAGAGAGTTGGGGCTCTGCAGCCTGGAGAGGAGAAGGCTTCGAGGAGACCTTAGAGTGGCTTTCCAGTATCTGAAGGGAGCCTACAGGAAGGCTGGGGAGGGACTGTTGACAAGGTCTGGTAATATCAGGATGAGGGGGAATGGGTTTAAGCTGGCAGAGGGGAGATTTAGACTGGATGTTAGGAGGAAGTTCTTTACAGTGAGGGTGGTAAGACACTGGCACGGGTTGCCCAGGGAGGTTGTGGATGCTTCCTCCCTGGAGGCGTTTAAGGCCAGGCTGGATGAGGCCTTGAGCAGCCTGCTCTAGTGGGAGGTGTCCCTGCCTATGGCAGGGGGTTGGAGCTGGATGATCCTTGAGGTCCCTTCCAACCTAAACCATTCTGTGATTCTATGATTCTATAGCTGAATGGTAAGACTCAGTTTACAGCTTCTTATACCTTCAGTCCAAAAGGTATAAAGGTGCAAATCATGTCTGCATTCTGCCTGCATCCTTGCCCCATTAAGTTAAAAAAAATTCCAATTTCAAACTAGGAAATAAACTGTAGAGTAAATGACAAGAGGAACTTAAGGAAAAAAGAAAAACCCAAGCCAACCTACATAGGAGAACAACCTAAAAATATCATCTGGCTGCTATGTAAATGAAATGCACTAATAATGGAGGGGGAAAAAAGGCATTTTCCTATTGAAAGTGAAAATATAGCTGTGCTCTGGCGTTCCTGTCATCTTCCTTTTATTACCTACATGATACTCAGAACCCAGAGAGCATGCAATAATTCACTGCATGCTGTTATATGCATATCATACTAATTTCATAAAGATGCATACAACGACCCTTTCTCATAGGTAATTAAGACAATATACAAGGGCCCTGACCTCCAAACTCTCTGAAGGAGATAATCCCCTCCTCCTTGGAGCTGTTTGCATAGGTAAAAAACTAAAACCAAGTGAAAAGTACAGTCCTGCTTTGTGATTTCTGTAAAGCTGAACTGTGCCTGAATTAAGTGCACAACACCGCGTCTGCCGTCAGCGAGCAATATACATCACTAGGCATGGGGGCAAAATACTCTCTCCTTCTGTGGCCAGCACGGGAAATAGCAGCTAGGACTTGCAGTACTTTTGTTTGCAACAGCATCCTTAGGAATTAGGTGTACAGCCCTGCAGGGGAAATAGCAGCACTGACTTGCAGTAGTTTGCAACAGCATCATTAGGCATTAGGTGTACAGCCCTGCAAAAGGAAACACAAAGCGTGCCACCTACCATGTCTGTAAGTCTGTGTACATGAGACTCTTCATGTGACTGTGAAAGCAGAGATATTGCTTTATGTAAGCATCACACACATAATCATCCTTCTCTTTGCCAATTTTCAGTGTGGTGGAAAAAGAAATGTAAAATGACCTCTTTCTACAACTACCTGAAGGGAAGCTGTAGTCAGGTGGGGGTCAGGCTCTTCTCCCAGGCAACTTATGACAAGATGAGAGGGCATGGCCTGAAGCTGTGCCAGGGGAGGTTTAGGTTGGATGTTAGGAAGCACTTTCTCACAGAAAGGATAATTAGACACTGGAATGGACTGCTCAAGGAGGTAGTGGAGTCACGGCACCCAGAGGTGTTTAAGATTGGATGTGGCACTTAGTGCCATGGTCTGGTCGATGTGGTGATGTTAGGTCATAGGCTGGACTTGATCATCTCAGAGGTCTGTTCCAGCCTTAATAACTCTGTGAATCTGTGATACATGCACCTTTGGTATTAGGATAGGTGTTGCACACAGTTTGTTAAAAGAATCAGGCTTTTTGTCAGTGGGTAGAAAGCAAGAACAAAACACCTGTACCACCAGCAAAGTCTTCACGTTGTTTAGCTAAGGGAGGCATCCTACAGCACAGCAGACACTGCAGATGTCTGACTGTCCACCTGGAACAGCTTAAGTAAATCATAGAATCAGTCAAGGTTGGAAGGGACCACAAGGATCATCTAGTTCCAACCCCCCTGCCATGCCCATGGACACCCTACCCTAGAGCAGGCTGCACACAGCCTCAGCCAGCCTGGCCTTAAACACCTCCAGGCATGAGGCCCCAACCACCTCCCTGGGCAACCCATTCCAGCCTCTCACCACTCTCATGCTCAACAACTTCCTCCTCACATCCACTTTGAAACTCCCCACCTCCAGCTTTGCTCCATTCCCTCCAGTCCTGTCACTCCCTGAGAGCCTAAAAAGTTCCTCCCCAGCTTTTTTGTAGCCCCCTTCAGATCCTGGAAGGCCACAAGAAGGTGACCTGGGAGCCTCCTCTTCTCCAGCCTGCACAGCCCCAACTCTTTCAGTCTGTGCTCACAGCAGAGCTGCTGCAGCCCTCTGAGCATCCTCGTGGCCCTTCTCTGGACACTCTCCAGCATCTCCAGCATCTCCACATCCCTCTTGCAATGAGGGCTCCAGAACTGGATGAAGTACTCCAGGCAGGGTCTCAGCATAGCAGAGTAGAGAGAGAGAATCACCTTCCTCGACCTGCTGGCCACACTTCTCCTGCTGCAGCCCAGGCTCTGGTTGGCTTTCTGGGCTGCAAGTGCACACTGCTGGCTCCTGTTGAGCTTCTCGTCCAGCAGCACCCCCAAGTCCCTCTCCTCAGGGCTGCTCTCCAGCCACTCACTGCCCAGCCTGATTTGTGCTTGGGATTGCCTCAATTCAGATGCAGGACACTGCACTTGGTCATGTTGAACCTCATGAGGTTAGGTTGTGCCCACTTCTCCAGCCTGTCTAGGTCTCTCTGGATGGATTCCTTCCCTCCAGCCTGTCTGCTGCACCATACAGCTCGGTGTCATCAGCAAACACATCCACTCAATTTGCTTTTACTAGTGTGTGGAAAGAAGCCTCTTGCAATCTAAAATACATGCTGAATTTAACCTGTGCCCTATTAAACCACTTGTTCTCTGAACCAGAACACAACATATTTTAATGCAGCAGTGTCAGAACTCCCTCTGATGTTTGACCTGTGTCTCTGATGCTATATGTCTGTGGCACAATGTACCATTACATTGACTGAAGTTGCAGGGAGGAAAAAAAAGCAACTAAAAATTGGTATTTGCTAGTTAAAAAACTCATTTCTGGGGAAAAAGTGGTCTCAAAGATCTCACAGAACAATTAATAAAAGTAATTGTCTGTCACTAAAGCAAAATTTAAGAGCTCTTCTGTTCTTAGGACCAACTTGTCCTATGTTAAAAAGTAGACTGCTTACTTGAAATTAGCAAAATTAATGAAAATTTGACTTTAATTCTCACTAGTAATTTCCTGTAACCCTTTTGCAGTATTTCATAGAATCATAGAATCAGTCAGGTTGGAAGAGACCTCCAAGCTCATCCAGTCCAACCCAGCACCCAGCCCTAGACAATCAACCAGACCATGGCACTAAGTGCCTCATCCAGGCTTGGCTTGAACACCTCCAGGGACGGTGACTCCACCACCTCCCTGGGCAGCCCCTTCCAATGCCAATCACTCTCTCTGCCAACAACTTCCTCCTAACATCCAGCCTATTTGTACCAATGCATGGCACATGCATTAGTTAACTCCTACCAGTATGTGTGAAGTAAACAGTTATGTATTTACTGACTGATTTTAAGTCAGCCACTGGGCCACGCAGCCAGGGGAAGCCCTGGGCTAGGTGAGGCCAGCCCTCTGCTTCCAGCCCCAACTTCTGCTCTGCCCTCTCCCGTGTGCTGCCTCTCCTCGAGTTTCTATTTATAAATTAGCTCCATGACACAGTTTCAGCACGGGCAGCTGTCACTTTAACTAATCTCATCCTGCAAATCCACCCTAGCAGGCTTGTTCTCTATTGTGATTGGAGAATAGACCTTTTTGGGCAGCTTTCAAAAGCAGCATCCGTTTGAGCCAGCACCCATGCCTTAGCTGTGCGGAGAGACACTGCCCAAATTCCTGCCCTCCCTCCCCTTCCAGTTTCACGTTCACCAAAAGAAAATGACAGTTCTCAGATCTCACCCTCAGGCAAGGTAGTTGCTCAGTAGGCACTGGCTGTGATTTCACTCATGGAGGGTTGGAGGCTTTTTATGGCACCCGATATCGCGTGTCCGGGGCTTGCGAAGATGTCACGCGGTGCCTCTGCAGCCGTGCTGGGGTGAGGATGCTTTTTTTCCCCCTCCTTCCTGCATCCTCTCAGGAATAACGAAGGGCATAAACTACTCAGTGAGGCCAGGCAGAGGAGGAAATAACATCAGTAAATCACTAATGGAAATGCAAAACTGAACGCAGCCTCACGTGGAATGAGATGGCTCGAGAAGCACGAGAGTCACTGTGGTGGTTTGGGTGTCCCCTGCCCCCCCACACTTTAGAAATCACCCAGACTAGACTCAGCCATCTCTGGAAATATGAATGAAGCTTATATTTACAGCTAGCACAATGTACAAGCAGATACTTACAGTATCTACAGATATATAGACAGAAATATACAAGGTAAAAGGTAATACAGAAACACAACAGCCCTCCCAGAAACCTGAGTCCCCAGGAGGGGCTCTCAACCACCCCCTCACCTTCCCCCTACCCCTCTCAACCTTACCCCAGTCCCAAGGAAGAATGGAGGT
>WAAF01005011.1:0-25824 GCA_013400475.1 Tricholaema leucomelas | reverse complement strand
CCCCCCACACTTTAGAAATCACCCAGACTAGACTCAGCCATCTCTGGAAATATGAATGAAGCTTCTATTTACAGCTAGCACAATGTACAAGCAGATATTTACAGTATATACAGATATAAACAGAAATATACAAGGTAAAAGGTAATACAGAAACACAACAGCCCTCCCAGAAACCTGAGTCCCCAGGAGGGGCTCCCAACCACCCCCTCACCTTCCCCCTACCCCTCTCAACCTTAGTCAAGTCCCAAGGAAGAATGGAGGTTTGGCCAAGGGGGTAAAGAAGCAAAGGTGGATTAGCGGAAAGAAAATGGAGGGTGAGGTCAGAGAGTAAGACGGACCTCAGCCAGCAGCCCAGAGCTCCCCAGAAGGTGAAGCGACCAGAGCAAAATCAAGTGACTTTATCTATGTTTTCCTTTCCTTTTTCACACATCTCAGCAAGACTATGAGGGAAGTAGACCTCACCATTGTTTTCATTTCACAGCCTATGATCTAGTCCTTCACACCAAAACATTCTAGCTAGGCTCAAACTAGCACAGTCGCTGCCGTTGGCTGGCTCTTTTTGGCAGCTGGACCCGACCCTCTCCTGCCACTCCGCTCCCCAGCTCTCTCCCTCCAAAGGGCAGCCTGAAAAGCAGCCATTTTCTGACTCGAGGTTTGCAGAAGCAGCCGTGCCCCGCAGCTGCCAGCCGGCCGGGCAGCACACCGCCTGGCAAGCAACGCAACCCGGGCGGCCCAGCCGCACGTTAAACACGTTGGTTTTCCTGCACAGAGTTATCCTGTGGTGCTCTGCAATCAATTACTGCTATACCACCATCATTAATAATTTTCTTAATGAAAACGATTCTGTTGATCTCCGTTGTATTTTAATTATCAGAGTTAAGCATAATTACACTGCAGCTCTGAGCTGGCATGTAGACTCCTTTAGGGCGCAATTTTGTTTTAACACACTGATAATGTAATTTTACATTGTGTCAGTTGTTTAGTTATTATCCAGTCGTACAATTCCGCTGTATTCCTGATAACAGATAATAACCTTAGCACCTCCTATATCCTGAAGTCATTTAAAAAGCAATATTGGAATTTCACAACTAGCTAACTTAATCGCCTTATGATTTTATAATTCCCACAGCTAAATGTTTGTACAGGCACCCTGCTTTAACAATGCCACTAAACATGTGGTAGCCATACCTGGCATGGAAAGAATAGCCAGAAATATGACCCTTACACGAGCATGGTTTTCAGTCTCTGCACCTCTGTTTCTTTGCATCATTTATATACTATTCAGTCATCATCAATTTCAGAGAATCGTAGAATCAACCAGGTTGGAAGAGCCTCCAAGATCATCCAGTCCAACATAGCACCCAGCCCTGTCATAGAATCAACCAGGTTGGAAGAGCCTCCAAGATCATCCAGTCCAACCTAGCCCCCAGCCCTGTCATAGAATCAACCAGTTTGGAAGAGACCTCCAAGATCATCCAGTCCGACCTAGCACCCAGCCCTGTCATAGAATCACAGAATCAACCAGGTTGGAAGAGACCTCCAAGATCATCCAGTCCAACCTAGCACCCAGCCCTGTCATAGAATCATAGAATCAACCAGGTTGGAAGAGACCTCCAAGATCATCCAGTCCAACCTAGCACACAGCCCTGGCAAATCAACCAGACCATGGCACTAAGTGCCTCATCCAGTCTTTTGCTTGCACACAGTGACAGAACATGAGGGAATGGTCTCAAGATGCCCTGGCAAATCAACCAGACCATGGCACCAAGTGTGTGTCCCCTTCTTCTGTTGCTGGTTGCCTGGCAGAAGAGCCTGGACCCCCTACAGTCCCAGAAGAAGATCTGCAGTTAATAGCCAGTTTGTGGGGGGACTCCTGCCTCTGCTCTTGGAGATTTGACAGGTTTCATGCACAACTGTGTTGAGCTGTGTTGGGCTGTTTGGTTTGAAATAGAGGAGGTTGAGGGGAGACCTCACTGCTATCTATAACTGTCTGAAAGGACATGGTTAAGAGGTTAGTGCTGGTCTCTGAATAGAATAGAATAGAATAGAATAGAATAGAATAGAATAGAATAGAATAGAATAGAATAGAATCAATCAGGTTGGAAGAGACCTCCAAGATCATCCAGTCCAACCTAGCACCCAGCCCTATCCAGTCAACCAGACCATGGCACTAAGTGCCTCATCCAGTCTTTTGCTTGCACACAGTGACAGAACATGAGGGAATGGTCTCAAGATGCCACTGGGTAGGTTTAGACTGGATATTAGTTAAAAAAAAATGCCATGGAAAGGACAGACTGAAAGAGTTGGAGCTGCTCAGTCTGGAGAAGAGAAGGCTCCCAGGTGACCTTCTTGTGGCCTTCCAGGACCTGAAGGGGGCTACAAAAAAGCTGGGGAGGGACTTTCTGGCTGTCAGGGAGTAACAGGACTGGGGGGAATGGAGCAAAGCTGAGGTGGGGAGATTCAGACTGGACATGAGGAGAAAGTTCTTGAGTATGAGGGTGCTGAGAGGCTGGAATGGGTTGCCCAGGGAGGTGATTGAGGACCCATCCCTGGAGGTGTTTAAGGCCAGGCTGGCTGGGGCTGTGGGCAGCCTGCTCTAGGGTAGGGTGTCCCTGGGCATGGCAAGGGGGTTGGAACTGGCTGATCCTTGTGGTCCCTTCAACCCTGACTGATTCTATGAGTGGTTAGGTATTGGAATGGGCTGTCCAAGGAGGTGGTTGAGTCACCAACCCTGGATGTGTTTAAAGGTCACTTGGGGATGTGGTTTAGGGTGGTAGTTGTAGACATCAGTGAAGTCCCCCCTGAGTTTCCTCTTCTCCAGGCTAAACAACTCTAGCTCCCTCAGCCTCTCCTCACAGGGCTGTGCTCCAGGCCCCTCACCAGCTTCATCAGCCTTCTCTGGACACGTTCCAGCACCTCAACATTTCTCTTGAATTGCGTAGCCCAGAACTGGACACAACAGTCAAGGTGTGGCCTGACCAGTGCTGAGTACAGGGGCAGAATAACCTCCCTTGTCCTACTGGCCACACTGCTCCTGATACAGGCCAGGATGCCATTGGCTCTCTTGGCCAAAGAGATCCTTTTCCTAATTTGCCCTAGTATTGGGGAAATGCAGTCACAAAAACATACAGGCAGAAATAAGTGGTCCTAGACTAAACAGAACTGATTTCAAATGCTGAATGGTTCTTTCATAGCTATTCACTTTGAATGGACTCTGATGTATGACTTCAAATAACCAGTTTCTTAATCTACAAATTTCTATAGGTGAAGAATTGTGACTCTACTGTAATAAATTAAGAAATAAAATCATATATATGTTCATCATATATATATATATACACACACATACACATGTATATGCACACACACTTTTTGCACTTGCTTGCCTAGAGACAATATTCCATGGAGAGTTTTGAAGGGAATTTGGGAGTTAGCTGCCCAGATGAGATTCCCTTTCAGTAGGAACTACACGCCAGACTCCCCTCCCTGTGATACTCTCTATGTGATCCATGGGTGACCACAACTATCACAGTCTCTGATGAACTGCAGGTCCAGCTGACATTCCTCTGCTCTCCTGAAAGACTCAGGCAAAATCCTCCTCTAAAAGGTATAATATAAGCCAAAAGGCAGCATGGCATGTGCTTGAGTCAGCAACTGCTTAACCACGTCCTGCTAGCCAATTCTCACACTTATTTCCCTCTTAGAAACGTGCCAATTTACTCCACTCATCTCATCTTGGGTATAGTAAGAGAAACAGCTCCCAGGTGACCGAATCTACTACACGAACGACTCTGCACAGTTGCTGAGCTAATTGCTTTCAGGAATAACAATGGATTGCTAAGCAAACTAACAGAATTATACACATGCAACTACAACATAACATCAAATTACAAATACATGCCAGCTGACACCGTTTCATTAGAAGTAATGGCACTATAGGAGACAGAAAGCTAACACAAATCAAGGCAATGTAATCTGGAATGATGAGATACAAATTGAAGGAAGAAGCATTATTCTATGTATTTATTTTACCATCTTCTGTTTGACATTGTTTTGATCCAAGTCAATTAATCTTTCTAGTAGAAAAATCCCAGCAGAGCTCAAGGCAAGTGCAGGTGCTTAAGGAATGAGAGAGCAGCCAATTCAGAGCACAAAGAGATGAACAGAAGGCAGTGAAGGTAAAGCATCTACAACTCATCTCCCACGTTAGCTTAGTGAAGTTGCATGCTTTTAACATAAATTAGGGCTCAGGTTTATCCTCAGCTTTGGCTGTAACATGCCTCTGCAACACAGGTAACAGAATTCACCCTGAGCACTGCAGGACTGTCTTGCAACACCTTGTTAAAGCAAACACTAAAAATAACCAGCATCATCAGTGTAACAAAATCCAGCACGTTGGAATGGAAAGGTTAATGTTTTGGGGTACTCAGACTTTGCTGAACTAAAGCAAAGGGTTTATTTAATAGTTGAAAAAACAATATAATAATCTTATTTCAATTGATTCAATCGGGCAGATAGCGCTGAAACTGCCTAATGAATTAGTTAGTGTTTGTAATGTACTTTGAAGATGAAAAGTCTTAGTGGTATATATGTGCTAAGTACTACTACAATTACAGAAAGAATGTAATACTTGATAAGACATCATCCTGTGGGAATTTGCAAAAGCTATCTTTTGGAGTGAAACTAATTTCCCAATGCATTAAAAAGTTGTTTGAGAAAAGTTTGCCTGTGAGTATTCAGGACTATGAATAGCAAACTGCAGCTCTGGATTGACAAGGAGTAAAAAAAGCCTCCTGATGTTACTCAGAGCACTTTGCTGTCTCTTCCACTTGGGCAGCAACCAGCAAGCTGTGAAGGAAGGGCAGCTTAACCTTTTTCTTTTAGATCTAAGCCCAGTTCTCCAGTGCTGCAGGTGTTTCAGGTTGCAGCAGTGAATGTGTTAGCAGTCTGCAATTACAATAGAAAGCATTTATAAGACCCTGGTGTGCAACTCATTTTTTAACATGCAAATTCCCTGTTTTCAGCGTTTCAACTTTCAAAGGCTTGTGGCAGTTTAAAAGCAATCCTCTTATAAGTGTATAAATGGCAATGATTATAGGAACAAGTTGTAATTGTTTCTAGTAAGTTTTTAGGAGTCTTTGATGTTATGATTAGTGTTTTGTATGTTCATATATTGATATGGCTGCTTATTTGCCCGGATGCTTGTATGCTGAAATGGTCACTAGGTTGCCTCAGCAAACAAATCTTTGATCTCAGTAGGTCTGTTTGGTTAGAAATAAAACCTAAAAGAAATTAAAACTAGAACAGTGCCTGCTCTGAAGTAGGCACAAAGTGCTGAGATTGGCGATTGAAACACAAAGAAAGGGAAGTCATAGTTCTGCAACCTGATCTTCAGGGGGAATGCCAACAACAGCTACACTAAACAAGCTATTCTTATTCCATGTATTCAAGCAGTGTGGGTTTGGGTGTTTGTTGGTGGCTTTTTAACACACTGCAAAGCTTTTGCAATGAGGGAGCAAACAGCATAGTGCAGAGGCCACGGCACTATGGAATCAACCCAAGGCTCTTCAAGGTGTTAGACAAAAGCCTTTGCATCTTTAACCACAGCAGTAGTTAGACATAGATGATGTTTGGGAGGCCTTGTAGGAACTCATATGCTGACTTGAGCAAATCTGACAACGCACATAAGACAGAAATGATAGGTACTGTCACTAGTTGATACGTTCCAGTGAAGCATCATCAAATTCTGCCACTACCTAGAGAACAGAATCTCAGAGGTGACAATCCTGAAATCCAGTTCCAGTTATCTTCTGTTACCATGCTGACATCAAATCTTACCCCAGTCTGACCAAGTTTGCATTCTTCTTATAAAATCAGATCTGTTAGCAGTCTACAATGTCACGTAACATGAAGAAATGCTGTGCAGCATCTCCAGCAGAATGTCAGAAAGAATTCACCTATTTAAAGTGTACAGATTTTACTGATGGTTCCCAAGAGGCATTAATTCTCAGAGAAAAATAGATGATATGGGTTATGGCAGCTGACATCCTCCGTGACTACAAAGCATTTAGTACACTACAGGCTACAAGTGGGGAGCTTATATCATTAAAAGGGCAAAACCAAACAGAACAAAACGGCAAGCAAAATCAGAGCACGGTAGGAAAAGGGTAAGGAAAACTGTTTTACTTTAAGGGGAGACAAAATAGGACACTTTCCTATTATGCAACAGGTAATTCTTTATCTCAGTACCTTACACAAGAAAACAGAGGAAAAGAAATCAGCTTGTGTTTACCTTTGCTGTACACAATGCAGTTGTTTTTGTTGTCTTCTACTCCTTGCCAAGTCACATCCAGCAACCACTTGGGGCCACCAGTCAGTACCATAGGGACTGAAGCCTTTGTCTTCTGTAGGAAGGATGATAACAAACAGATGCTGTTTGCTCGCCTTGATTAAGAACTTGAATAATAATAGTAATAATCATTTTATTTGCAAACAACAAAATCTCCAAACCCATAAGCCAAGGTCTTATTCCCTCGCCTCAGGAGTTTTGTCTCTTACGAAGACACAAGCAGTGAGCTTTAGCTCTTGCATTGACTCAGCGGTGAAACTATTATCAAGGATTTTTCCAAATGATATTGGATCAGATCTCCAAGATTAAGCAGATCTCTGGTGGCTGAGATTTAAAAGGGAATGCAGATGACTTTCACAGCAAAAAGCCAAGTGTTTAGAAGTGAACTTTAGACACATTGTACTTCATTATCACCGAGATCTCAGCGTTTCCTGAAACAGACAGGAAAAGAACTTAGAGAATCGGTATCCATTTCAAAGATCTGCCCTGGGTAACATTTGTATTATCATAGGAAATTGTTCTGAATGGATAAAGGAATGTTTCCTGTATTTTTTTTTTTTTTTGCTAAGTGTTGAAGTGTGATTTTGCTACATCTGAAATAATAATAATGCTAATGAGTCTCTGCACTTTGTCTCAAAACGCACTAGAAAAGAAGTTGTATTCGTAAGCTCGAAGGCACAAAAGCAAAGCCTGGCAAGCACTGCCTCTAAGAGGCACACAGGCAAGGAGATGCACATTCAACCAAAACATCTCCTCTGCTGTGTTTCAGATTCTATCTTTAGCAAATTTGATATCTGAGGAGATAAAGGTAGAGCCTTCAAGTTCATTACACCTTAACTCCTTTTGCTAACCAAGTGACAAAAAGCCCTGTAGATGATCCTGAGTTTTTCAGTATGTGGCACTCAGATGCCACTTAAACTTCACAATTCTTTTTTGTTATACCAAGCATGAATGGAGGTGTTTAAGGCCAGGCTGGATGAGGCCTTGAGCAACCTGCTCTAGTGGGAGGTGTCCTTGCCTATGGCAGGGGGTTCGAGCTGGATGATCCTTGAGGTCCCTTCCAACCTAAACCATTCCATGATTCTATGAAAGCACAGTAAGTAGCACAAAGCACAACAGTTATCATGCAATTTTTAATTTGACTTTTTTTTTCCCCTGGGATACAATTTTCTCTAACACATTCCAACAGATTCTGACTAATTATTTTTACATTCCAACAATAGTTCTTTAGTTGCATCCAGCAATCACAAAATCACAGAATCGGTCAGGGTTGGAAGGGACCACAAGGATCAGACAGTTCCAACCCCCCTGCCATGGCCAAGGACACCCTAACCTAGAGCAGGCTGCCCACAGCCTCAGCCAGCCTGGCCTTAAACACCTCCAGCCATGGGGCCTGGAACCACCTCCCTGGGCAACCCATTCCAGCTTCTCACCACTCTCATGGTGAACAAATTCCTCCTCACAGCCAACCTGACTCTCCCCACCTCCAGCTTTGCTCCATTCCCCCCAGTCCTGTCACTATCTGACAGCCTAAAAAAATCCCTCCACAGCTCGGGGGAACTTCCCTGTGTCCAGTTCTGGGCTCCTCAATTCAAAAGAGATATGAGGTACTGGAATGTGTCCAGAGAAGGTCAATGAAGCTGTTGAGGGGCCTGGAGCACAGCCCTGTGAGGAGAGGCTGAGGGAGCTGGGGGTGTGCAGCCTGCAGAAGAGGAGGCTCAGGGCAGACCTCATTGCTGTCTACAACTACCTGAAGGGAGGCTGTAGCCAGGTGGGGTTGGGCTCTTCTGCCAGGCAAGCAGCAACAGAACAAGGGGACACAGCCTCAAGTTGTGTCAGGGGAGGTCTAAGCTGGATGTTAGGAAGTTGCTGCCAGAGAGAGTGATTGGCATTGGAATGGGCTGCCCAGGGAGGTGGTGGAGTCAGCATCCCTGGAGGTGTTCAAGCAAAGCCTGGCTGAGGCACTTAGTGCCATGGTCTGGTTGATTGGCTAGGGCTGGGTGCTAGGTTGGACTGGATGATCTTGGAGGTCTCTTCCAACCTGGTTGTTTCTATGATGACATGTTGCCACCACATTCTGCATTGCTTAAATTAATTGGTGTTTCAGTCAAGCCTTTAACGTGATGTTTCTGCTTGTACACACTCTAAGTACAAGCAAAAGACAGTGCAGTATCTGGGTACTGGACTCTTCCAAGCACACTATAAATAAGACATTCAAATGAGTCTTTCTTTTCTTTTTTTTTTTTTTTTTTTTAAGGTGCAGGCCAAGTTAAAAACCAAAACAGACCAAAATTCTATCTTTGAAGTGCAGAAGGGATCATCTATTTAATTTTCACCAGATCCAATTCCTATTTCTGGTTTTCTTTTTCCCAGACATCTGACTTTTTATTGTGTCAGTCTATCTCCCATCTGGAAGGGTATTATTTGCATTAAGGTAGTATCAAAAAGCCTCAAATAAAATCAGGATCTTCTTGTGCTGGGAAATAGTTCACTATCTACATAGATGGGAAAAATAATATGTCCTGGGAAAGGATTATACTTACCCACATACTGCTGAGGAAAAAATGAGATGCAGAGATATTGTTTGACTTTCTCATGGAGATTAATTTCTCCTTTTGTAAGTGGCAGGCTTAGCCCCAGGGCACCACCCTTGTTTTCCCTAGACAAAGAGTGGACCCCAGGCTGGCATCTCATCCCTTTGGAGGTGAAGCTGCAGCAGGAGCAGGTAAACTGAGCACCAGCAGCTGGGAAGTGAATCTGTTCTGCCATCCCTCCCTCCATTTACAGGGCTTTTTATGGAACTTAAAGAAACTACGTGGTGATGCTGCTGGACAAGAAGTTCAACAGGAGCCAGCAGTGTGCACTTGCAGCCAGGAGGGCCAACCAGAGCCTGGGCTGCAGCAGGAGAAGTGTGGCCAGCAGGGCCAGGGAGGTGATTCTCCCCCTCTGCTCTGGTGAGACCCCTCCTGGAGTACTGCATCCAGTTCTGGAGCCACTACTACAAGAGGGATGTGGAGATGCTGGAGTGTGTCCAGAGAAGGGCCACGGGGATGCTCAGAGGGCTGCAGCAGCTCTGCTGTGAGGACAGACTGAAAGAGTTGGGGCTGTGCAGGCTGGAGAAGAGGAGGCTCCCAGGTCACCTTCTTGTGGCCTTCCAGGATCTGAAGGGGGCTACAAAAAAGCTGGGGAAGGACTTTTTAGGCTGTCAGGGAGTGACAGGACTGGGGGGAATGGAGCAAAGCTGGAGGTGGGGAGAGTCAGGCTGGCTGTGAGGAGGAAGCTGTTGAGCATGAGAGTGGTGAGAGGCTGGAATGGGTTGCCCAGGGAGGTGGTTCAGGCCCCATGGCTGGAGGTGTTTAAGGCCAGGCTGGCTGAGGCTGTGGGCAGCCTGCTCTAGGGTAGGGTGTCCCTGCCCATGGCAGGGGGGTTAGAACTGTCTGATCCTTGTGGTCCCTTCCAACCCTGACTGATTCCATGATTCTAAATTAAGCTTCCAGGTTGGCTTGGCAGCAAAACTTGTAACGGGTTCAGCAGCTGTGAGTAGTTTCTAGGCACTAGAGATAGGCTGGAGGAGGAACAGGGTGTTTCATCTCATAGCTGGGCTAGCCCAGAAGAGCTGGTGGACACCTCAAAAGAATTTCCCACTCTCACACAGCTCTGCTCCCAAGCTGCACAGATATGTAAATAAATTTCTTCTTTTTTTTTTTTAATTCTTTTTAGTATGAAAGCAAAACTTCACAGGGCCCTGGCTGCTTGCAAAGCTTGGCAGCTCCACTAAGGGAGCCAGGCAATGGCTCCCCTTTGAAGTAGCTCAGAGGCACACTGCGTGAGCTGTAAAACGAGTCGGGACCACCGTAGCAGTTCTTGGGGTCTGGCCTCCTGTGAGGTTCACACAGTCATAGGAGGTGTTCAGCACTGACAAAGGCTTGCTCTTGTTGTGCTTTATTACGTAGTAAGAATGGAAGCAGGCCCTGCTGATTCAGGAAAGGCCATTTCCTTAAAATGGTTAAAATGAAAAGACCCCGGCCCAAGATAACAAGAAGCCATGGTTAAATCAGTCATGCCTTTATCACCTCAAGATTAGACTACTGCAATGCACTACACCTGAGGCTACATTTTAAATCCATTTGAAAGCTGAAGCTGGTGCAGTATGCTCATAAAGCAGGCTAGCCTGCTTGGAGCACATTGCACCAGCGCCTTCTAATCTGCACCAGGTCTCTCTGGGGTTTCAGGCACTGGTTACAACCTCTGAAGCCCAGGACTTGTCTGTTGGAGATACCTAAGTGAGACCTGCCAGGTCCTTCGCCCCATCTGCACCACCACAGCTGAGAGCCACCAAGACACATGAAAAAGAGCTTTCTTGGTTTGACACAGGAGATCATAAAATCATACAATCAGTCAGGGTTGGAAGGGACCACAAGAATCATCTCATTCCAACCCCTCTGCCATGGGCAGGGACACCTCACACTAGATCAGGCTGTCTACAGCCTCATCCAGCCTGGCCTTAAACACCTTCAGGATGAGGCTTCCACCACCTTCCTGGGCAACTTCTTCCATGTTCTCACCAGCCTCATACTGGTCTCTTCCAACCTGGCTGATTCTACGGTTCTATGATCCTAACATCCAGTCTGAATCTCCTCATTTCCAGCTTTGTTCCATTCCCCCCCAGTCCTATCACTACCTAACAGCCTACAAAGTCCCTCCCCAGCTTTCTTGTAGGCCCCCTTATGATACTGAAAGGCAACAATAAGAATCACAGAATTAACCAGGTTGGAAAAGACCTCTAGGATCATCGAGTCAAACCTATCACCTAACCCTTCTAATTAACTAAGCCATGACACTAAGTGCCTCACCCAACCTTCTAAAGGTCACATGGGAGTCTTCTCCTCTCCAGACTGTACAGCCCCAACTCCCTCAGTCTCTCCTCACAGCAGAGCTGCTCCAGCCCTCTGATCCTTCTCATGGCCCTTCTCTGGACACCTTCCACCACATCCATATCCCTCTTGTAACAGTGGCTCCAGAACTGGACACAATACTCCAGGTGGGGTCTCACCAGTGCGGAGCAGAGAGGCAGGATCACTTCCCTCACCCTGCTGCCCACACTTCTCTTGAAAGGTAACTCTTAGCAGGGCAACACATTCTTCAGGACACCTCTTTATCTTTGGGACATCATCCCATGATGTAAAAGTATGTTCATGCTCTCAGTCTCAGAGAGTAGTAAGAAAACCATCCTGTAATTCCTAAGAAGTATTTGTCACATTGTAAGATTTAGTTGGTAACTCCCCAAAAGGTGATGGCAGGGCTCAGTTACTTCATCTACAGGGTTTTTACAGTGCTATTAGGAATACCTCTTGCTTAAGAAAGGTACTTTTCCACCAAAACCAAAGTTTTCCTGACACAGAAGCAACAATACTACAGCTAACTACTAAGACTTCAAAAGCCAAACAAAATTTCACTTTGCTTCCCAAAAAGAACTGCTACAAAACAAAAAGCTTACAAAACAATCTGCCTACTGTGTGGAGTGTAACTGCCCCTAAGATGGGACCATACAGTAGTGAGCTACCATTTCCCAACCAAGGACACATTACAGCCCCACAGTATTGCTGTATTGCAGGGCCACGAGGATGCTCAGAGGGCTGCAGCAGCTCTGCTGTGAGCACAGACTGAAAGAGTTGGGGCTGTGCAGGCTGGAGAAGAGGAGGCTCCCAGGTGACCTTCTTGTGGCCTTCCAGGATCTGAATGGGGCTACAAAAAACGCTGGGGAGGGACTTTTGAAGCTGTGAGGGAGTGCCAGGACTGGGGGGAATGGAGCAAAGCTGGAGGTGGGGAGAGTCAGAGTGGATGTGAGGATGAAGTTGTTGAGCATGAGAGTGGTGAAAGGCTGGAATGGGTTGCCCAGGGAGGTGGTTCAGGCCCCATGGCTGGAGGTGTTTAAGGCCAGGCTGGATGAGGCTGTGGGCAGCCTATTCTAGGGTAGGGTGTCCCTGCCATGGCAGGGGTGTTGGAACTGGCTGATCCTTGTGGTCCTTTCCAACTCTGACTGATTCTATGACTGCTCACTGCAGCACACTAGGTAAGTGTGCATTCTACACTGGAGTCTTTTTCACCTGAAAACACAATTCCTGCTAATGTCTTCATGCCATAACAAGACAAATTTGACAAGGACAAACAGGGTCAAAACCACGATCTCTCAGGGAACAATTAGAATCAGCTAATGAGGATAAAGGAGGCCAAGCAGGCATCCACTTCTCACTAACCTTTGAAGCAACTGGACAAACAAGGGAGGCAACCCCCAATAAATGTTTATATTCAGTCAAGAGGTTAATGGAGATAAAAATAGTCATCACAGCAGGCTGAAAATAGCTTTGCACTCTTGCTAAAAGGAATCGGCGCTGACAAGAACTGCTAGAGGGGCTCTACCCTGCAAAGACCTCCAACATATGATGTGTGTGGCCTGGCAGAAACTTGAGGAAACCCCCATGCTGAAAAGAAGTAAGGCATGAGAAAGTTGTTTGAAACCTATGAAAGGGTGCTGTCAAGTGCCTGAGCGCCGCTAGCTGTTTCCAGGGCAAGAAATAGCTACTGAGCTGGTGTCCAGCAAGCTGCTGTGACACAGCCATCCTGCCCCAGGTATGGCCCTCAAATGTGCTCAACATTACTTAATGGGATGTACTGTGCACTGCAAAATCACTGCATTTCTATCTTTGCCCTTTTCTTTTATATCTACAGTTGGTACAGGGCTCTATAATGTCAAAGCTACCTCCTTAAAGGGCTGTCACCAACACAGAGGAAAGTCCACAGAATCACAGCAACATGCAGGTTGCCAAAGCCCCTCAGGATCACCAAGTCCAACCTAGAACCCTACTCTACAAGACTGACCTTAAACCACAGCCCTAAGCACTACATCCAAACCACCCTTAAACACACCCAGGATGGGTGACTCAATCACCTCCCTGGGCAGCTCAGGTTGCTAGAGACTTAATCATAGAATCACAGAATAAACCAGGTTGGAAGAGTCCTCCAAGATGATCCTCAAGGGCTTTGCTTCTCATTGTATTCTGGTTCCTGCAAAAATAGATTCTTTCTAAATCTTCTGCAAAGCCTGAGTTGCCCTGAAAGATACAGAAGATCACCAAATGTCTTTGTGCCTTTGAGGAAAGTTCTCATGCCCCACTGTGCAGTGGTACTTTCTATAGTCAATTAAAAACAAGATTGTGTTTGGAGTAGAGCTGTAAATATGCCTCAATGCCTTCAGATATAAGTCTGGGACAGCAAAACACCAGTTAATGCATCAACAGAGGTTTCTGTTTGGAAATTCAGTTTAAAGTCAATTTGATAGTCACAAGGTTGACATAACTTCGGACATACAGAAATTGTTCACTCTTGGTGATCACTGTACTCAGTACAGCAAAACTTTATGAGCTCATCACATCAGTTCAGCTGAGAAGGCTTCCTAAGAGAAGAGTAAAAGCAGAGATTTGCATGGATGTCATAATAGTCCTAATGAATTAGTGTTTCTGTTAAGATATTTTTGAGTAAGACCTGCAGCTCTGCTTCATCACCTCACCCTTACATTGATGGTCACAATGTGTTCATCATATAATCAATTATAAATTCATTAAACCTTAACACAAGTCCATCCAAGCAACCCAGAGGCAGACACAGCACTCAACTAGATGATCCCTGTCGTTCCTTCCAACCCTGACTGACAATTTCTTGTTGATTTGTGTTCATGGAATCATAAAATCAAACAGGTTGGAAGAGACCTCCAAGATCATCCAGTCCAACCTAGCACCCAGCCCTAAACAATCAACCAGACCATGGCACCAAGTGCCCCAGCCAGGGTTTGCTTCAACACCTCCAGGGACAGTGACTCCACCACCTCCCTGGACAGCCCATTCCAATGCCAATCACTCTCTCTCTGTCAAGAACCTCTTCCTAATATCAAACCTAGACCTCCCCTGGCACAACTTGAGACTGTGTCCCCTTGTTCTGTTGCTGGTTGCCTGGCAGAAGAGACCAAATCCCACCTGGCTACAGCCTCCCTTCACGTAGTTGTAGACAGCAATNTTTTTTTTTTTTTTTTTTTTTTTTTTGTTGATAGTAGCAGAATAAAAATTGGTAACATTTGAAGAGGCAGTGGTGAACCAGAAACCTTTAAATATTTCATTCAAACACACAAACACAAAAAGTACACACAGATGGAATCCCAAAGGACAGCTGGGATTCCCTGCCACTGAGCAACCCTGCTGTTTACCCCAAGAGATCATCACTTGTCAAGAGAGAAAACTGAACATACATTTCACCATATAGCCACAAACCTAGAGGGGAGCAAAGAAAACATTCAGACAAAGAAAATACATTCTAAATCCATTAATCTTTTCCAATACTTGTCATGACTTTTAATTTCAAACTTTTTTTATTAATAACAAATATGCCCAAATATGCTGAATGTCTCTAATGTCTGCTAAGCATTGAGGTCTTCTCAGGTTACCTAGCAAAAATGCACTTCTTCCCAAATCTGTAAGTTAAACCTAAGTCAAATCTCACTGTAATTTAGCGTGGCTATTTTCTAGCTCAGACACAGGGGAGAGGTGAACATTCCAGGGATAGGCCATATAATGGCAACAGTGGATAAGTTACTATCATTTCATTGGAGCATCAAGAGCTTTATGTCTAGAAGCACAGCTTGTTCTTTCCCCTTTGCTGGCTCCTGCTGCTTGAGCTGCGCCTGCACTGGGCCCCCCAGTTTAAGAGGGACATTGAGATGCTTGAATGTGTCCAGAGAAGGGCAACGAGGCTGGTGAGAGGCCTCGAGCACAGCCCTACGAGGAGAGGCTGAGGGAGCTGGGGTTGTTTAGCCTGGAGAAGAGGAGGCTCAGGGCAGACCTTACTGCTGCCTACAACTACCTGAGGGGTGGTTGTAGCCAGGAGGAGGTTGCTCTCTTCTCTCAGGCAGCCAGCACCAGAACAAGAGGACACAGCCTCAAGATGCACCAGGGGAAATTTAGGCTTGAGGTGAGGAGAAAGTTCTTCACTGAAAGAGTCATTGGCTACTGGAATGGGCTGCCCAGGGAGGTGGTGGAGTCGCCGTCCCTGGAGCTGTTCAAGGCAGGATTGGACGTGGCACTTGGTGCCATGGTCTAGCCTTGAGCTCTGTGGTAATGGCTTGGACTTGATGATCTGTGAGGTCTCTTCCAACCTTGGTGAGACTGTGAGACTGTGCCTGCTACCTTCCTCCGCTGCTGTTTTGGCTGCTGCTGCTGCTTTTGCTGCTGCTGCTGCTTTTGCTGCTGCTGCTGCTTTTGCTGCTTCCTTGCTGCTTGACCCCTTCCCCATCTTCCTTAAGGTTATAATATTTTTCTTCTCTAGTAGTTTATTTCTCTTTATATTGTTATACTTAAACTATAAGAAACAAAACTTCATCCTTCCCTGACTTTCCAAAAGAATCTGTGTTGTGGTGAGTTTATTCTACCGGGGGAGGGATCCACCGTAACCTGGGACACTCAGATACAGAATAACAGCTGTCAAAAAAAACTTCACTTGTTCTATTTAATCTAGGATGCCCTTGGAATCCATCTTCAAACTGTGTCCAGTTCTGGGCTCCTCAATTCAAGAGAGATGTTGAGGTGCTGGAAGGCGTCCAGAGAAGGGCGACAAAGCTGGTGAGGGGCCTGGAGCACAGCCCTGTGAGGAGAGGCTGAGGGAGCTGGGGGTGTGCAGCCTGCAGAAGAGGAGGCTCAGGGCAGAGTTCATTGCTGTCTACAACTACCTGAAGGGAGGCTATAGCCAGGTGGGGTTGGGCTCTTCTCCCAGGGAACCAGCAACAGGACAAGGGGACACAGCCTCAAGTTGTGCTGGGGGAAGTAGAGGCTGGATGTTAGGAGGAAGTTGCTGTCAGAGAGAGTGATTGGCATTGGAATGGGCTGCCCAGGGAGGTGGTGGAGTCACCATCCCTGGAGGTGTTGAAGCAAAGCCTGGATGAGGCACTTAGTGCCATGGTCTGGTTGACTGGACAGGGCTGGATGATCTTGGAGGTCTCTTCCAACCTGATTCTATAGATAGAGACACACAGCCACATCATGTGTTTAGTGACACGGTCTAGTCACTGTGGTGGTGTTAGGCCATAGGCTTGATTTGATGATATCAGAGGTCTATTGCAGTCTCAAGAATCCTGTGATTCTGTTTCTGGGATTTACACAACAACAAGCACAAGGAAACTGTGTTCTTAGCTTAGATATGATTAGGCTACTCTGAAACTTAACAGTGCTAAGTGAATCTTTTCTATTGTGAGGAGTTGATACCCCATGGTAGCACACCCAGCATCACTGCATCTTAGTGCTCAGGTAGCTGCCATTGGGTGCTGAACTTTTCACTGTGCTGTCAAGTCGAGCACTTTGGATAACACCATTTCAGAGATGACATGCACCTGTGCTGATGAAATCACACACTATATATACCTTATCTTTAGGCAAGATACGATGCACTGCTGCTTGCACACTTCCACAGTGAATTCTCAGTGCAGTCTTCCTACTGGGGTAACCTCCCTGTTGTAAATTATTGTCTGCTCTAAGAATTATGTATCTCTTTCTACTTCATGAGATCAGCCTTCATATCTTCTAGTAAATGCTTTATGAAGACACTTGAGACTCCTTTCAGTTTTTAATGCTGGTTTCAAAAGCCACACAGCTGAATGCTCTGGGATAAACCATCGATCCCTGCTGGTCATCTCACATGTGCCCTCTCAATCTGCATTTGGGGTGAAGCAGTTAATGTGACAACAAATCAAGGACACAATTATAGCTTTTTTGGGAAGATACTGCAGTTACATATGGGTTAATCCTGCCTGGTTCCAGTGTTGAGCTATTTACACTGATGACTGAGCTACACCTCTGCAGCTTAGGTACAGAGTGGTATTCAGTAATGTTTTTGTTTCGCAGTCATTTTGGATTTATTTTGTTTTCCTCTACTGTAGCTTTTCTTTCCTTGGAATGAATGATTTAAACCACCATTTCTAGAAGTCCAGGTGTGATGTATGTTATATATTTATCTAAGAAATCCATGAAGAGGAAGAAAAGGATGTGCAAAAGCCTCCTATGAGCAGTCTTAGTCAACAGTTACAAAGTCAGCCTATTATATATTAATTACAACTTTGTCTGCAAGTATAAACACAGGTTGTGTGTTTTATCCTAGAAAAGCACATGCTTTTGCCAGGAAAGTGAGGAAAAAGTCAGGCTTTGGCAGCAGTAACTGTAATTTTTTTGGTTTAAAATTTCACTTCTTTTTTCTTTTTCCTCCCAGGTACAAAATAAAAAGTTTTCTGTATATGCTTGTCCCATATTTTAACTGCCTAACTCAGTTCAGCTTTATGAGGACTCTATTTCCAATGGATATTGTGAGGCCTTTATCAAATGAATATTTGATATGCAGGTATTGTAGTCAATGGTGTGATCTCAGAGGTCTCTTCTAACCTGCTTGATTCTATCATTCTATACTGGTCTTGTAATTATCCCATAGAATCCACCAGGTTGGAAGAGACCTCCAAGATCATCCAGTCCAACCTAGCACCCAGCCCTATCCAGTCAACTAGACCATGGCACTAAGTGCCTCCTCCAGGCTTTTCTTGAGCACCTCCAGGGACAGTGACTCCACCGCCTCCCTGGGCAGCCCATTCCAATGCCAATCACTCTCTCTGCCAACAACTTCCTCCTAACATCCAGCCTATAATTCTCTTGATACTGATGACGATGATGGCATCCTGGTCTGTATCAGGAATAATGTGGCCAGCAGGACAAGGGAGGTTATTCTGCCCCTGTACTCAGCACTGGTCAGGCCACAACTTGAGTGCTGTGTCCAGTTCTGGGCTCCTCAATTCAAGAGAGATGTTGAGACACTGGAACGTGTCCAGAGAAGGGAGACAAAGCTGGTGGGGAGCCTGGAACACAAACNTGGATGAGCTTGGAGGTCTCTTCCAACCTGGTTGATTCTATGAAAAAAACTGGGAAGGGACTTTTTAGGTTATCAGGGAGTGACAGGACTGGGGAGAATGGAGCAAAGCTGGAGGTGGGGAGATTCAGCCTGGCCATGATGAAGAAGTTGTTCAGGATGAGAGTGGTGAGAGGCTGGAATGGGTTGCCCAGGAAGGTGGTTGAGGCCCCATGCCTGGAGGTGTTTAAGGCCAGGCTGGATGAGGCTGTGGCCAGCCTGATCTAGGGTAGGGTGTCCCTGCCCATGGCAGGGAGGTTGGAAATGGCTGATCCTTGTGGTCCCTTCCAACCCTGACTGAGTCTATGATTCTACATTTACCAAGAGGGAAGGTGGTGCTTTAAGGAACAGTGTAAATCCAATACACAATCCTCTGCCCAAGCTTTATATCTATTAAGACCATATAATGTTTTAAGATAGAAGTTTACCACGATTCAACAAGCAGAAGTCTGCATGTATGGCTTTATTTTTAGCTAAACCATCCCAGCTTATCTCATTTTAAGATTATCCTTGACATATTTAGAAATTCTAATGCAGATTTTACAGCTCACACCTATCCCTGATGGTGCTAATGGACTAGACATAATGAATCATTCTAATTTGGATGAAAGGACCACACAACATTATGCCAGTCCTTTAGAGAATTAAGGCTCAATTCTGATCTTCCAGACTTATGAATGTGTTTTTGGGATTAGGCTGCATATCTGTACATCTGTTAAGTCTCAAGGGGTGTATACTCAGCTAAGTATTCTGACCTTCCAATGTACTGCACCAAATGTGTGGCCTTGGGATATGAAAGGATTTGATTACAACTGTATTTTAACACTGATTTAATACATAATTACGGGGTAAAACCTAATTCCTCCTTCCATTTCCATGTAGAAAATTCCATCACTATTAAGCAGACACTGGGATATTTATCACCCAGTGAGCATGGCAGTAAATGGAAGGAACTGAATCACCCAGGATAAAGTGAAATCAAGGACAATCTTCTTAGGGATAGCATTAAAATCAACTTCTTGTGTCCACGAAAAAACCCCACCTTTAAATTATCTCCTCTGTGTGTGTTGCTGGTTGGGACACTGGTACATTAGGCATGGTTCTTGACTGCTTATGTAAAAACAAACTGGAACAAGCTTCCATTAGTAATTTTCAATATTGTTCTCTATGTTTCCTTGCCTGTAAGTAATGAGGTAAGGGATATTATGTGTGTGTGTGTATATATATGCATATTAGTGCCATGGTCTAGATGACTGGCTAGGGCTGGGAGATAGGTTGGACTGGATGAGATTGGAGGTCTCTTCCAAGTTGGTTGATTCTGTGATTCTATGATATATAATGTACAACAGAATCATATCATATAATATTCAAAGAGAGAGTGATTTGCCATTGGAATGGGCTGCCCAGGGAGGTGGTGGAGCCACCATCCCTAGAGGTGTTCAAGAAAAGCCTGGATGGGGCACTTAGTGTCATGGTCTGGTTGATTGTTTAGGGTTGGGTGCTAGGTTGGACTGGATGATCTTGGAGGTCTCTTCCAACCTGGTTAATTCTATGATTCTACTATATTCTATGTANTGGATAGGGCTGGGTGCTAGGTTGGACTGGATGAGCTTGGAGGTCTCTTCCCACCCAGTTGATTCTATCATTTTATTATAATATATATAATTTATATATAAATACATATAATATATAATGCATATATAAAATATATACAGAATACATACATAATACATATTATAAGCACATATATATATGAATATAATTACATATATATATGAATATGGATGGGAAAGTTTGTAAATAATTGGAATTGTTTTGGTTATTATCTTTTCACTTAAAAATTCTATTTTTTACTCTATCAAAGAGAACACTGCAAAGACTTCCTTTAGCTGTTGAAGTTTTCATGCAATACACACAGTCTTCTCAAGTGCAAAGTCTAAATTTCTGATTCCACTGAAACCTCCTCCCTAAATCTTATCACTGAAAAAAAAAAAAAAGGCCCCAAAAATATTAAGAAAGACTTCACAGGAAAATGATTTCAGCAGCAGTTAACACAGGACTATGCAGTGTTTTGCAGTTTTAATCTTTCTTCCATTCCACCAAATTTTGTATCAATTTAGAAAATAAACACCAATGGTAATTGATAGGAGGATTTCAGAGGAACTGATAGGAGGATTTCAGAGCAAAATACATTTCACTGCATTATGCTTTCTCATCCACCTGGTATTTCACAGACCTGAATTACAGACTAATGGTGCTGACATTTTCTTTATCCTTTCAGAAGGTTTGGACCAAGAAGATGACCTGAGCAGAGCAGCACCTTTGCCTTGCCAGCAGCTACTTCCAGATGAAGAATATGTTACACATAATCAGGCAATTTTTTTCTGCACTGTCTTAAAAAATTGTGAGGATTTCTTTTTTTTTTTTTTCTCTCCTCATATAAAAATGAAAACAAAGTTCCCTAAAAGCAGATTAGAAGGATCCTCATTATTTTTTTGCAGCTTGTGTGACACAGTTGTGTAACGCAGCTCTCATTTGAGCTGCTTCAGTGTGCTGATTATATGCTGCATGATGAAGAACTGCAGCTATCCAAGTTTCCATGAGGGATAAACAAAAAAAGGAGTTTTCAAAGAATGGGTGAAGGTCCTTCACTGGGACTGGAGATAAAGATGGAGAGTCCAGCGGCAGGACTGGTGAGTGCGGGGCTCTGGTTCCAGTAAGACTCAACAAACAGCTCAGATCAGAATCTAAAGTGCAGGAAAACAGCCTGTAGCTTCGAGATTAGCTTCCTCACACTATTCCTGAGTTAAGCCAGTACAAACATCATCATGAATGCATAATTATGATTATGCTCTACACTATGCATAATAGATCTTAAAATCTGTGAACAAAGAAGTAGTGTAGGAATGCTGGTTTCAGGCTTTTGGTTTTGAGCACAATGAAGATGAGTGCAAGTGTAAAAAGACTTCCTGCAAGTAAAAAAAAAACCAGTTCCAAGAAATTGCATTTTGCTTGAAAAATTCATTTGGATACTTAGGAAATATTTACACATAAAAGAAGGGCTAGAAGAGAGATAGGGACCTGGAGTTATATTTGTAACTTGAAAATAGCAATAAATGAAGCCTAAAACCCTCCCATTCTAACAGACTTTAGGGAACTTAAAAACAAACAACAAACAGCTTGGAAAGTTTATTTAAAGCCTTTTTTCCCTCAGAAATACATTGATTTTTTTTTTTAAAGTCTCCGCAGCAAGAATTTGAATATGAACCAATGCCCACATCTGGGACTGAAGGATATGCACAGGCTGGTATCCTAAGTTTAAATGATGTTATTGATAGAAGACTTGATGCCAACCTAAAAGGATTAATTTAAATGATGTTATTGATAGAAGAGTGATGCCAACTTAAAGGGAACTGGATTGGATGATTTTGGAGGTCTCTTCCAACCTGGCTGATTCTATGATTCAAGAAGGGTTCATTTAAATGATGTTACTGGTAGAAGAGAGATGCCAACTTAAAGGGAACTGGATTGGATGATTTTGGAGGTCTCTTCCAACCTGGCTGATTCTATGCTTCAAGAAGGGTTCATTTAAATGATGTTATTGATAGAAGAGTGATGCTAACTTACTTAAAGGGAACTAGATTAGATGATCTTGGAGGTCTCTTCCAACCTGGCTGATTCTATGCTTCAAGAAGGGTTCATTTAAATGATATTATTGGTAGAAGAGTAATGCTAACTTACTTAAAGGGAACTGGATTGAATGATCTTGGAAGTCTCTTCCAACCTGATGATTCTATGAAAGATTCATTTAAATGATGTTATTGATAGAAGAGTGATGCTAACTTACTTAAAGGGAACTAGATTAGATGATCTTGGAGGTGTCTTCCAACCTGGTTGATTCTATGATTCAAGAAGGGTTCATTTAAATGATGTTACTGATAGAAGACTTGATGCCAACTTACTTAAAAGGACCCGAAGGATTCATTTAAATGAGGCTATTGATAGAAGAGTGATGCCAACTTAAAGGGAACTGGATTGGATGATCTTGGAGGTCGCTTCCAACCTGGTTGATTCTATGATTCAAGAAGGGTTCATTTAAATGATGTTACTGATAGAAGACTTGATGCCAACTTACTTAAAAGGACCCGAAGGATTCATTTAAATGAGGTTACTGATAGAAGAGTGATACCAACATAAAGGAAACTGGATTGGATGATCTTGGAGGTCTCTTCCAACCTGACGATTCTATGAAGGATTCATTTAAATAATGTTATTAATAGAAGAGTGATGCCAACTTAAAGAGAACTTAAGGATTCATTTAAATGATGTTATTGATAGAAGGGTGATGCCAACTTACTTAAAGGGAACTGGATTGGATGATCTTGGAGGTCTCTTCCAACCTGGTTGATTCTATGAAGGATTCACTTAAATGATGCTACTGCTAGAAGAGTGATGCTAACTCACTTAAAGGGAAGGATTCATTCACTTCCATGTGTAAAACCAAAACAGCGTGAAAATGACGGAGTTACTGCCCAGGTACATCTGTGACTATTGGTGTCAACCTCCTGCCAGTCAGCGGTCTATTGATTAGGGCACTGCAGCTCTGTGTTCTCTAATGGACCTCTCCGGGAGCTGTAAAGCCTTTGTTTGGGTATCATAACTCCAAGGAAGGTGTCAAGTGGAAGTAAGCTGACTTATAACAGTAGGGAGCATCAAAAAACCCCAATTTTACACCTAGGTCACAGGAGACAGGTTACATTTTTTGATTGTTATTTCTTTTTCTTTCTACCAGATGAAAACTCAAAAGTAGTAATAAGAATCAGCCTGGTACCATCACACCATGGAGTGAACTCAAGTGATAAGAAAACTATGCTACTGCTGGCTCAGACTAGGTTTGCAAACAATGATTTTTTTTTTTTAGTTTTTATGCTTTTTTTTTTTAATTCCAAAAGGTAATTTTGCTTGAAGGCATTTCCTGGTTCAAAGAAAATCAAATCAAAACAAATCCCTTCTGTTTCCAGAAAATTTTCAAATCAGTTTTCAGATATCTGAGCACAAAAAAAAAAAAAAAAAAAAAAGGAAGTCAGCTTCTAAATGTTCCTAATGCTTCAATATCCTATTGAAGTCAACAGAAGGAAACAAAAAAACCCTCTTGAGTGCATGTGTTATGGAGCCAAGAACACAATCTACCACCACAAACAGCATCAAGCAGTATAAAAAAATCAGGAGAGCTCCAAAAGAGCAAAAGCTTTAGAAACTGGCAGTATCAGAGAAGTCCAAGCTATCAAGCTACAGAAGTTAGTAAAACTGTATACCAGAATTTCACTTCTTGTCACAGAAATTGGCATTAAAATGCTACAGTACTCCAGCCACCCTATCCATTTCAAACAACCACCACATATCACTTGGCACTAATTGGCAGCAGCTGCTCAAAGCAGGCTTGAACCTGGCATCCCAACTGAGCAGAGATTTTTCCCTGCTCCCAGGCGATAGAGGCCTCCAGGTGAGGTGCAAGGACACTTGATCTCACCTGGCATCTGCTTGGCTTGAGCTCTGCACCCTCAGCAACCCACTAGAGCAGTCCCAAGCCTTCTCAGGTTTTAAGGGTTCCTTTCCTCAAAACCAAGAATTAGATGAGCAGTTGCTCAGACTCCCTTTGCAAATGGAAAGGAGATAGCCACATCTGCAGAGCCTGCGAGCCTCCGACAGCTCCTGCTAATTCCAAGGGGAACAGCTGGGGGATGAATGCTTGAAAATCTGCCTCTTTGCTCCTCTGCCACAAGAGGTGACCTTCGATCAAACTTTCTTTTGCTAAGCTGTGGATAGTGAATGAGCAAACAGAAGCTGTGACATCAAACAAAAGAAGCAGTGCTCGAATCCAGCAGCGGCTGCAGCATAGCTTGATAGCCCAAACCAGCTGCCAGAAGGACCTAGTGATGCTGCCATGCACGGCACAGGCAATTCTGGCCTCTGCTCCTTGAAAGTTCAAGTGAAAACTTGATTTACAGCCACACCTTGGGCAGTGGATGAGGGCTGGGAGAGTGAAGACAGAGCTGGACAAAGAGTGATGGGAGGTGGGGGGCAGTGAGTTCCCCTAGTATTATAAAAACGCATCTTATTCTGTTTTTAATCAACGAACCTTATCCAGCAATCAAGGCAGATATATAATAAGCTGAGCTACTCTGTAAATCTAAACATTCCCAACAAATAGAAGAGATACAGCCTGAGCTCTCTGATTGTTACTACGGCAACTATCTAAAATGAAAATCTTGTTAACTCTTTGCATGCTGTAGCCACCCATGCATCAGTGTTAGCTGACTTCTGTGCACTTATCTCTCCCTTTTCCCCCTCCAGAAATTCATAATTGTACTGCTTCACAGTAGTTATGCTTTGGTTATCCTATTTGAGACTGAAAGAACTACGATAGGTGCTAGTTTGGTATGTACAGATGAGTTTTGTTCCTTGCTCATTACTGGGATTATAGTTCAAAACCCCCTCCCCCCTTCCAAAAAAAAAACAACCCCAAAGTAATAAAACACAAGAGAAAATCCTCAGATTACTCTGCAAGGCCTGGGATTTTGATTAAAACCTTGACAACAGGAATGAGATGCTTTCTAATAAACCCCACTACTGCTTATTTTTCCTTTTAGCTATGAAATTATTTGACTGTAAACAGGGCATTTGTCAGACAAATTGCTTCTCTACAGAGCATTTTTAAGCAGGCTGCTTTAAAAACGCCTTGGTCAAAGTTTCTGTTTCTTAAGTACCGCACAGAATCCTGACAGCTGTTTTAACAAAGCAGTGTAGGAACCACGGGGCTTGGAAAATTAACAGGTAGGTATTGGGCAGGAAAACTCTCTGAGATGCAAGAAAACTGAGACAAATGGGAAAACTGACTTCTACAGGAGCAGCAGAGGATTTCACAACCAGATTTACACTTGTGCCTACCTGAGCACCCGAGACAGTTTCATTGGACTATCTACCTGGCAGTGTCACGACACAAAGTGAAATGCTCTGCAGCTTCCACAGCTCATCGCTGCCAACGACTGAAGCTACCGAAATTCTCCTGGATTTAAAGTGAAGGAAACAGGATGTGGCTCATGGACATCACTTCCATTGATTCTTTTACTTCATGCTCACCACGTAATCAAGAAAGACACTTCACTCCTAGGCAGAATTCCACTCTTTGTGGCACTCTCAAGGATGTCATTTAAGACAAATACGCACCATAGAAATTGATTCCTACTGAAAAAGAAATGCTCAACGGGTATTTTACAGCATTCGCTTGCCTCGATTTAACACAGACAAAGTTACAAGGACTCTTACTGGGACAGTTTTCAGATATCTGAGCACAAACGCGTGCCACTTCAACGTGCAACACACGCGTGTCACTTCAACGTGCAACACACATGTAGCTTCAACGTGCGACACGCGTGCCACTTCAACATGCAACACATGTGTGCCACTTCAACGTGCAGCACACATGTAAC
>WAAF01005010.1:0-13365 GCA_013400475.1 Tricholaema leucomelas | reverse complement strand
CATCTCTGGTCAGCAGACCCTTCTTTATGCTGATGTCAGGACATCCCTGCTTCTTTATCTCCTTCCTGCTTTCCTTAGCCACCGCAGGCCTGGGCCTTTACAAGATTGCTTATCACAGATCTCCAACAAGTAACTGCAGACACTCCTACAGCAGCCATTGTTTAGGTTTGCAGATGATCAACTGATTACTGTAAACAAACATCTCTACAGAGTCTGGTATTTTATGGTTTGTCACAGACACCCTCAAAATGAGCATCTGGTCTGTGAGACCTTTTTACCAGCAGTCCTTGGTTTTCCTTATATCACTAGGTCCCCCTCTAATGAAACCACAGGGACAAAGGCCCATCTCAGGGGGATGGACCTGCTCTCCCAAAGATATTGTAATATTGTTTTTCTGTTCTGATTTTTGGTGTCACAGCTTAAAAGATAGTGCCTGGCTTGATCTTTCCCCCTTCTCTTCCCTGCCTTTCTTCCTTCCACCCCACCCTGACAACAGCGCATTCTTATCTCAGGGTTCGTGGCGGAGTTGGCAGGCAGGGATCTGAGCCACTGAGGCTGGGGGGGGACAGTTTCAGCCTACCTTCAGGCCGACTGAGGTGGAAGGGGTAGAGAATTCTAGAAGGCCAGTTTGGGTCTAGTGGATTTTATACTACTTCTACCAATTGCCTTGTGTGTATATATGCTCTTGTAAATAGAATTCCTCTTTAACCCTACAACCAGTGTGCAGCATCCTCATTCTTACTCCTGGAAAGGGATAAGAGTCATTTCTGTCCACCAGTCCTAGGTAAGCTTGTGGCACAGACTGGGACAGAGACTCCACAGCCTCTCTGGGCAGCCTGCTCCAGGGCTCTGTCACCCTCACTGTAAAGAAGTTTCTCCTCATGTTGAGCTGAAACCTTCTCTGTTCCAGTTTGTACCTGTTGCTCCTTGGCTTATTGCTGCTGACCACCAGAAAAAGATTGGCTCCAGGCAGGGCTGGGTGATAAGTTGGACTGGATGATCTTGGAGGTCTCTTCCAGCCTGGCTGACTCTGTGATTCTATGATACTGCTTGCATTACTGCGGTACACTGTAGTATATATGCATTTTAGAAAGCTAATATTAATTCTATCTTTGTTAGTGATGGCATTAAGATAGAGTGTCTTTACAGCTAAAAGTGCTGCTAGACCAAACCTGCGATAACAAAGATTCTCTGTTTCCTTATCACTGATGTCTCCACGGGAGTCTTTCCCTGGATTAACAAAGTGCCCCTCAAAGGTAGCAGGGACCAGGAATAGCCAGACACAACCTGAACTTCAGGGATAGTGCACAGGTTTAACAGGCTACTGAATATCAACTTCTCAGCTAAGGGAGGTGTAAAGCCTCATCTTAAGGAACTTGGGCTGTTTGATGCAGGGGGGTGCACATGTAAAAAAGGAACATGTGGTAGGCATATCGTGAAGTCTGTGAATTCTGAGTACCTTAGCCAGTTGGGGAAAGGAAGAGAGGTACTTAAATCCAGGAATTTAGGATAAAAGGAGGCTGCGACCCCACAGGGATCTGCCTGGTGGACTCTCCTTTTGCTTGAATAAAGTTCTACAGAACTCCTCTGTCTCCTTTGTGAACATGAACCTCAAGTGATGGAACATTTCCTTGCATGAGCACACTCATAATTCCAACCTGGTTGATTCTATTCTATTCTATTCTATGGAGTCTGCCTTGGACCTCACCCACTGACTGATACAGACTAGCTGCTAGAAGCCCTGTTAAGATCAAAGTTTGCAAATACCAGCCACTTGCCCCTCTAGAGCTACACATTAGGTCCCCCAAGTATTTTTTCAGCAGACCATTTAATTATCTGTTTCTGTGAATTAAGGCCTTTGCTGGTATCAATTACTTTGGGTTTTGTGCTCATACTTTGGGACATGAATGACTGGCAATTCCAGAATTTATGCAGCATTTAATCAATGCTTATAAATATCTAAAGGGAGGGTATCAAGAAGATGGAGCCTGTGTGATCTGGTATAGGTGATCCTGATCTGGCAGGGAGTTGGACTAGATGATCTTTCGAGGTCCCTTCCATCCCCTAACCTTCTGTGCTTCTGTGATGGGGCCAAACTCTCTCTTAACTCTAATTCATTAGTAACTTTATGGATATACTGGAGCACAAGTTGTGGGGCTTGAGAGCAAGCTAGTGGAAATGTAAGATCAAAGTGCCTCTGAAAGAAAATAAGAGGCCTCTGGTCTAAACTAATTGCATTATGGCCTTCACAGTCCAGTACCACCTGGTGCCTGTTTTCTCACTGTCTGCTCAGATAGTGCAGCTTTTGCTAGAGAAAAGGTTGTTGTGCTCTGCTGGAAGATGGAAGATATGTAGCTGGTGTATGCTAGTAAGCAGTAGGTAATCCTGACGTGGGTGTGCATAACCAACCAGAATTTGACAGTTTTGTAATCCTGTTTTGTAGTCTTTGGTGAAGGGTATATAAACCTGATATGGGGATATGAAGAAACAGGAGATGACCAAAAGTATATCTATACTAGGAACAAAGAAACAGAATAGGTAATCATGAAATCATAGAGAAGTAGATGACTAACAAGGGGAAAGATGGTCTTAACCATTAACAAAGGATGTATTCTCAANTAATTAACATACGAAGCGGGAGCAGGCGGGTTTTAGTGATAAGAATGTATAGGCAGTTCATGAATATGCATGGATTCAGTGTATAAATGTGGGGTGCTTGCTCCTTTGGGGTATGCACGATTTTGGAGGAGATATCCCCCGTGCATCTTGCGCAATAAACATACCTACTTTATAACTTTCCAGTTATAGAGTCCTTTCCGTACGTGAAACCTATGCTTAAGTGCAATAAATTGGAACTTGCTTATATTAAGCTTTCTCCTCATCTCTGTTATCATCCCCTTGATACTATGGTATTGCAGCCTATGACAGTAACTCAAACCTTTGGTTTGGTTACCTAATTCCCTGAGTTACAAATCATAAAATCATAGAATCATAGAATGGTTTAGGTTGGAAGGGACCTCAAGGATCATCCAGCTCCAACCCCCTGCCATAGGCAGAGACACCACCCACTAGAGCAGGCTGCTCAAGGCCTCATCCAGCCTGGCTTTAAACACCTCCAGGGAGGAAGCATCCACAACCTCCCTGGGCAACCTGTTCCAGTGTCTTACCACCCTCACTGTAAAGAACTTCCTCCTAACATCCAGTCGGAATCTCCCCTCTTCCAGCTTAAACCCATTCCCCCTCGTCCTGACATTACAAATCCTTGCATGGCAAGATGCCATGGAAGGTATGAGACATGAGAACTCCTGCAAGATGCAACTGGACACAGAAGTACCCAGACCCTGACCCATCTAAGGATGCTCTAGAAAGGTGCACACTTGATGGTGAGGCAGATGCAACCAGACACCCTGCACGGGATATGTGGCATGTGCAGTGATGGAACTGCTTGATGAAATTTGAAAGCTGCCAAGAGTAAGCCTCAGAAGCTTTTGTCACTCCAGAGGACTTGGAGTACAAGCTCACAGTGAGTCACCTACATGCATGTTTTCTGCAGCTGAGTCACGCACAGCACTGCGCTTGCAGAGCCAGCCGCGGTGGAGTCCCACGCAGTCGCTCACACAGCTGTCCCACTCCCACCCTTCCCCGGGAGGATGGGAAGGAAAAATCTGGAGCAAAATACACTACCACCCCCGTGGGGTGATATAAGGACAGCTTAAGAGAACAATACAAAGAACGAAGGAATAACAACAGTAAGCCTGTCATGTATAAAACCCAATAAAACACGACATAACCACGGCAAAAGTGCCCGGCTTACCACACCCCCAGCCCAGCTCAAGCCTGCACAGCTGCCCTGCTGTTTGTGCTATGGAAACCCTCACTGGCTAGCCCAGCTGCCTGTCCCGGGTGTGGGCCCTCCCAACTGGTGGCGAACAAAGTTAACCCTGTCCTAGCCCAATGTGGAAGCACAGATGTGCTGCTCACAGGGCACCTTCAGTCCAGCCTACTTGCCACATCAGGGCCGTCCTCAGAAGTAGGTCTGGACACTGTGCCTTCGCCAGTGCCAAACGTGATTGAAGCATCACACAGGAACAAAAGGAAGAGAGGGAAAAAAGGAAAGCGTCTTTAAAAGGGCTACAGTGGGACGAGGAGAGAGAGGTGAGGAGGAAGGGGGAGGAGAGTGGTAGTAAGAAGATTAAAGTTGAGCTTTGGTGATTTGAAGTGCTTCTGCATAGCAATTCTCCTTACATGGAAGCAGGATGAAGAGAGCAAGGAGGCTTTCAGCTTATTTTTTTTGAGCAGGGAGAGTGTTGTTTTGTGGTTTTTTAGAGACAGCAGAAACTACAATCACTTTATAAACCTCAAGAGATAAGGCAGAATGGACAGGATGAAACAGAGCCAAGTTTCCATAATTTCTTCCTCCAGGCGTGGTGTGCAGAGTGATTGAATCACTCTTCTATTAAAGAAACATGATGCAGCCAGCCAAGTAACAGCAGTACTATCCATAATATGTTAATAGAGCTCAGATTTCCTGAAAGGGGATCACAAGGGGTGGAACATATCCAGGCAGAAGGTACCCCACTAGATGTTTCAGCTAGTTAATGTTTTTCCTTCTGGGCTCCTCTTCCACAAAACTTCCCCAAAAAATCTAGTTTTTGTTCCCATTTGGTAATACATGTGGTTCTCTGATTTGTTTACTTCCATTCCTTTCAACAAGGCCAAGGTAAGGTCCTGCACCTGGGTTGGCACAATCCCAAGCAAAAATCCAGGCTGGGTGGCAAATGGCTGAGAGCAGCCCTGAGGAAAAGGACCTGGGGGTCTGGGTTAGTGAAAAGCTCAACATGAGCCTGCAGTGTGCACATGCAGCCCAGACAGCAACCCTGTGCTGGGCTGCAGCAAGAGCAGTGTGGCCAGCAGGGCAAGGGAGGGGATTCTGCCCCTTGGCTCTGCCCTCCTGAGACCCCACCTGGAGTACTGTGTGCAGTTCTGGAGCCCCCAGCACAAGAAGGACATGGAACTGCTGGAGCCAGTCCAGAAGAGGTCACGACGATGCTCAGAGAGCTGCAGCAGCTCTGCTATGAAGACAGACTGAGAGAGTTGGGGCTCTGTGGCCTGGAGAAGAGAAGGGTTTGAGTAGACCTTGTAGTGGTCTTCCAGTATCTGAAGGGGGCTACAGGACAACTGGAGAGGGACTATTGACAAGGTCTGGTAATGCCAGAATGAGGAGGAATGGGTTTAAACTGGCAGAGAGGAGATTGAAACTGGATGTTAGGAAGAAGTTCTTTACAGTGAGGGTAGTGAAACACTGGAACAGGTTGCCCAGGGAGGTTGTGGCTGTTCCCTGCCTGGAGGTGTTCAAGGCCAGGTTGGATGAGGCCTTGAGTGACCTGTTCTAGTGGGAGGTGTCCCTGCCTATGGCAGGAGGTTGGAACTGGATGATGTTTGAAGTCCCTTCCAACCTAAGTCATTCTATGATTCTGTGATCCTGTGCCACCATCTGACTTGAGTCAAGATGATTGAGGGAGCTGCCTGCAAAGAACACACACCTCAACACATGGCAGCTGTGAGTAGGGCCACTGATTTCAAACACGATAAGAATTCCTGTGATTTTCTAAAGCACCAGCTGCTTTATTTGTTTGTTTTATTTAACGTTGCAGGATGTCACTATATTGTTGCTGACAAAGATATAACCAGCACTGGACCCAGCACAGATCTCTGAGGAACTCCACTTGCCGTTGGTCTCCACCTGGGCATTGATGGCAACCCTTTGAGTCCATCCTTCTAGCCAGTTCCTTATCCATCCCGTGGTCCATCCACCAAGTCCAAGTTTGGACTCACTCCACCAGCTTTGTGTCCTTCTTATGGTGGGAACACCAGAACTAGACACAGTATTCGAGGTGGTGTGCTGGCTTGAAGCTAATTGGAATATTTTAATGAGAGAAATTAGATGAATGGTTGTGAGAAGAAAATGATGATGATGTCTGTGTCATTCATTGGTTTGCTGAGAGGGATGAAAAGTCAAAATACAAAGAATCACTCTTGGTGTCTTGTCTGTGATGGTCTGTTTTGCGCGATCTAATCCAGTTGTGGGAGGGAAGACTCCTAATCCACCACAGGTGCAGAGCACTGCACCTGTTTTTGCAAGGAGACTTGGGAGGGTAGGATGGTTTCAGGAGAGGTTACAGTGGAGGACATTCCTGCCACATCTGCTGTGTTGTGCATGGACTTGATGCCATTGCCCCCATCTTCTGAGTTATCCCAGATAGGTAGGCAGAGTGAGGATGGAGACTCCTCCATGTCAAGAGCTCTGGCTGCCTGCAGAGTTTGTTTTGGAGAGGTCAGGGTGCAACTCCAGTTGTTTATCTCTACCTTACACTCCCTGATAATCCCCAGCCTACTCAGATCTCCATTAGGAGGAGCTTCCCAACCTGTGCACACCTCCTACAGCCATGGTCTCTGCTACTACCCGATACCAGCCCAATGGCAGGGCACACCCTGCAGCTTGACATCTGGGGGGCAGCCTGCTCAGACTGGAGCTCTGTCTGGGAATCCGCATCAGTATGCAAAGTGCGAGCAGGCCACAGCTTTATATGAGGTGGTTACTATCTTACCCTGGCTGTTTCTCAGTGCGCTTCCTGCACACCCTGCCCGTACAGACTGCCGTGCCCTGTTCACCTGCCTTCTGGGTTGCCAGAGCTCCCTGCGGGTGCCTAAGCAGCCTGCATTTGCTCCTGGCAATGCCCCTTTGTTACGGAAGCATAAAAACCCCAGCTAAACTTGTTTGGTCACTGCCCCTGCTCCTCCGGTGGCGGGATGCAGGGGTGAGCAGAGCAGCAAACAATGGGGATTGGCTCCAGTAAGCCTGCCCTAAGGGGTAGCAATCCAGCACCAGGTGTCCTGTGCAGCCCAAACACTGCCTGCCTGCTTTTGGGAAGGTATGTGTGGGTTACGTGAGGCACAACACTTTGAATTCCTTGGCCAAACTCCAGATGCTTGTGCCTATTGGACAGTTTCATTTTCAAGATGTAATTAAGAGGGGGATGGTTTGGAAAGGAGCACAGTTCTTAGCGGTTCTGCAGCTCCCTCTACACGAGTCTGTAGTGGATCCCCAGCAGCTCTTCCCCGTTAGCGGCTCATTAACTGAGGTCCTGCCTGCAGGAACGTTCCTGCCTGCACAGCGTTTCGCAGGACCTCAGGATGTCAGGGGTTGGAAGGGACCCAAAGAGATCATCGAGTCCAACCCCCCTGCCACAGCAGGGCCATTCAATGCATTTTAGGTCACAGAGGAACGCATCCAGACAGGCATTGTACGTCTCCGGAGAAGGAGACTCCGCAGCCTCTCTGGGGAGCCTATTCCAGAGCTCTGTGACACAGTAAAGCAGCCATGTGTCTGCAGCAGATGAGCACTCAGCGACTCAGTTTTCCTCTCCTTCCCTCTGCCTTTGGCATTTTATTTTTATCCTCAGAATTACAATCGTGAGGTTTAGAAGCATCTTTGTACAGGAAAACTCCCCCAGGATATTTGTGCCTCCTTAGTGAGTAATTTTTGGGCTAATTTTCTATGAGTCTCCGTAAGTTTTAAGACTTAGCTAGTTTGGGCTCACTCAGCAAGTGTGTGATGATCGCATTGCTCTCTACAACTACCTGAAGGAAAGCTGTAGCCAGGTGGGGGTTGGTCTCTTCTCCTAGGCAGACAGCAACAAAACAAGGAGACACAGTCTCAAGTTGGGTTGAGGGAGGTCTAGGCTGGATGTTAGGAGGAAGTTCTTCACAGAGTGATTAGCATTGGAACGGGCTGCCCAGGGAAGAATGGGCTGCCCAGGAAGGAATGGGCCGCCCAGGGAGGTGGTGGAGTCGCCATCCCTGGAGGTGTTCAAGAAAAGCCTGGATGAGGCACTTAGTGCCATGGTCTAGTTGATTGTCTAGGGCTGGATGATAAGTTGGACTGGATGATCCTGGAGGTCTCTTCCAACCTGGCTGATTCTGTGATACTGCCTGTTGTGTGTACTTAGCATTGTTCCTGTTTTCTGCTTTCCTCTTTTCCAAGTTCTGACTGCCTTAGAGTGTGTAATTCTGCGTTTATAAACACCCTTTGTGTAACTGCAAATGAAATCAACAGGATCCGGTGACATTTTTATAACAATAATTGATATCCATACCGAAATTTTAATGTTAGTATTTAATGCTTTTTGACATAAAATTTACCACACCCCTCAGCCTGGTTTGCAAGATCTGCTGGGTCCTGCTGGGACTGCGCTCAGACATGTAGGCTGCTGTCCCCAGAAGAGCATTCTGTCTGTCCACCTAGAACTAACTCGCAGCACAGAACTGTGGCTGCCGTTAAGACCAGCCACACTGAACTCATGACTCACGCTTGCTAGCAGTACTTACTCACTCCTTTATCCTATCCTTCAGAATACAGCTAACCTACAGCTCATTTCAAACAGTCACTTTTTAGGATCTGAAGCAGTGCTTCACACCATCACCCTGAGCACAACTTCATGCACGTCTGGCAAATACAGAGGCCTTTGGTTTCTGCTATGCGGCAGATCTGATGCAGCCTTGCATCAGATTCTATCGTTCTGTGATTCTATAAAAGACTTTACAAAGTTTAATATAGTGAGAAAATATTAATATTTTCCTAAACTACCCTTTATTAGAAAACAAAACAAAACAACAAACCAAAACATAAGCATTTGTAAATATATAAAAGTATAAAGTACTTGTAAGTGCTTCTCGCTTCCCAATACCGTAGGACTCAGGAGTGGCAGGCAAATTTAGCGTTGTATCTGTTCAGTGTACCAGGTCCAGTGCTGCAGAACTGACCAGCTAGTTTTAAAAAGACAGCTAATCTCATTCCTCTGACAGGTCTAAACTGATCTGGTTTCACCTCAGTTTCAGGTTTTGTTCCCGATCATTTTGACAAACATCAGTGCTTACTGGTAAGAGCAAAGCTGGAGCTGTAGGAACTAGCAGGTTCCCTAGACAGATGCAGCTAAGTGTTTTACAAAGGGAGAGATTTCCATTTGCTAGCAGTGAAGAGAACTCAGGCACCAAAGTTCCTCTGTACAGTGTTTCTCAGTGGATGTGAATCTTTTTCTTTTTTTGGACTGCTCAGTCACAGGTCCAATTTTGAGTTTATTTCATACTGGGATCCCCATTGCTGGATGCTGATATAAGGAAAACCAAGGACTGCTGGTAAAAAGGTCTCACAGACCAGATGCTCATTTTGAGGGTGTCTGTGACAAACCATAAAATACCAGACTCTGTGGAGATGTTTGTTTACAGTAATCAGTTGATAATCTGCAAACCTAAACAAGGGCTACTGTAGGAGTGTCTGCAGTTACTTGTTGGAGATCTGTGATAAGCAATCTTGTAAAGGCCCAGGCCTGCGGTGGCTAAGGAAAGCAAGAAGGAGATAAAGAAGCAGGGATGTCCTGACATCAGCATAAAGAAGGGTCTGCTGACCAGAGATGGAAAAAGGCCCTGTGAGGAAGACTATGTGGGGTGTTCATCGCAGATAACCATTCCAAGACCACCAGGGTGGGTTGGAACTGGGGCAGAGAATGGAAAAATACCTATGTTAATGAACTCCAGGAAATAACTGTCATGACCCTACCTCTTCCTATGAATATGCCTGCTCTTGTGACATAAACTGTGGCTTGTGCCAGCATGGAGTGTGCAGGACTGACGGAGCCATCCTGCCGGCACCCAGCGCTGTAATAAAATAGACCTACTACAGAACTCTGCATGAGTTTTGGGGTTCAATTCGCAGATCAGTGTGTGGTAGGAAGAATCACCCAAGTCCAATCTCCTTTTTTTTTTTTTTTTTTTCAGCAGTAAAACATTATAGGATAAAGTTCTCAGGTTGTACATCTAAACCTGAACACCAAACTACAACACTGCACTGCTGTGGAATTAGCGTTAAATGAGAACTCAAGCTGTACTCATTGCATTTGTTAAGAGTAGCTGAACTCCAGATGGGATCTTTTGTGTCACTCTTCTACCGCTGAAGAACAAATAAATGTCAGCTGCACAGAGTGCCACGGTCTAGTTGATTGGACATGGCAGGGTGATAGGTTGGACTGGACGATCTTGGAGGTCTCTTCCAACCTGGTTGGTTCTGTGATTCTGTGATTCTGTGTTCTCACTTGGTTTTCCCCCAAAAGCACCTATCGTCTGCAGAAACGTACAACAGGTCACTGCATTTTTTAAGTGGTCATCTTTGCTAGCTCTCATGCCAGTTTCCACCACACCAAGCAGTGCTGTGTCATTCCTAAAAAAGTGAGCTGCCTTCTCAGTGTTCCCCTGTAGGAGACCAAGACTTCCCCTGGGAAGGTAATACTACACTAAACTTAGACCAGCAGGTTCCTAGTATCTGAAGGGAGCCTACAGGAAGGCTGGGGAGGGACTATTTACACAGTCTAGTAATGTCAGGACGAGGGGGAATGGGTTTAAATAGGAAGAGGGGAGATTTAGACTGGATGTTAGGAGGAAGTTCTTTACAGTGAGGGTGGTAAGACACTGGAACGGGTTGCCCAGGGAGGTTGTGGATGCTTCCTCCCTGGAGGTGTTCAAGGCCAGGCTGGATGAGGCCTTGAGCAACCTGCTCTAGTGGGAGGTGTCCCTGCCTATGGCAGGGGGTTGGAGCTGGATGATCCTTGAGGTCCCTTCCAACCTAAACCATTTTATGATTCTATGATTCTAATGTGAAAAATTTAAACGACTGTAATTGCAGGACTGGTGGAGAAACAAAATAGAAGCCCAAGTAAAACAAGCTTTTCCTGAATGTCTCAGCATCTGGCAAGGGGTCCCAGAGGGTAAGGAATGCTGCTATTTATCTTCTATTTAACTTCTGCTGCTGACTGGTATTTTCTTTTACAGATGGCACTGCAGACAGAGCTTTGTTTTTCTTGTTTGTAGGAGAGGACAAAGTGGCTCGTTGTAGCAGACATATTTCAGATCACATCCCTGCTGCAACAGAAGGATGCTCTAGCTTCTACCACATTAGTTGAGGCACAGTTAACTGCAGACTTAGAATGGAAGAATTGCTATGCTATGCAAGAACCACAGTGCCTAAATAGTTTTCCCCTAAGTTTGTGATAGCCATGGTTTGGTTTCCACTCCTCTGAAAGCTTCACACATGAAAATGAAAAAAAAAAAAAGGCTGAAATACACTGCACCTCTCCTCTGCAATATTTCTTTATCTTGAATCAAGTCAGCTAAAAATCCCTGTTACCTGCAGAGCTGTCCAGTCCCATTCTACCTCTTCTAGCAGCACGGCCTGTCTGGCAGCATGGACTAACAAACAAATACAAGACTGAGGAAGGCACAGCAAAGGTGCTCCAGTTGCTCTCCTCTAGCCCTTGCTTGTTGTACAGCAAGAGCTGGATATCCCCGTGTGCCAGGTGAGCATTTGCAATCACCGTCCCTGCTCATAGGCTTGAGTTCTTCCTTTACTGGGTCCCTGGCATCCTCTTTTTGGCCTGGTTAGGCTTCAGGAACATTTGGTCTGTCTTCTTCCTTGGAGAAATCAGAGTTGTGTCTTTCAGCATGGAGCCGCTTATAGTCGGTGTGGAAGAAGGCGAGGTAGAAACAAGCCACAGCGCTGCAAAGACCAGCCAGCACCAGTACTGCAGCTGCAAAGAAGGCACACTGTTAGACAGGGAACTCAGAACCTCTCACCCGTGCAGAAATCTACAGCTCAGGTCTGTTACAGGTTTGGAATTGTGAGAGACTAAATCTCGTCTCTCTAGTACATGTAAATATACAAACACAAAATCACCCTTGCTCCCCTTAGACAACAGCTGCTCAGGGGGTGTGGTGCCAGCACATCCTGGGTGGTTTGCCTGAATGCTCAGGGATGTGTACTGGAGAAGTGAGAGGTGGAGGGGCAAGGGCTGAAAGCCCACTGCCAGAGCCGACCCCTGCAGGCACAAGGGCTCCTAGAATGTGCAACCAAGACAAGATCATCTCTACACATCAGCTACACTGAAAAGGGAGAATGATGTAAAAAGCTTCTGGACTAGGCAACAGATTCACCACCTAGCCTGACTAGCCCTGGATGTGTACTTGGTATATGGACACCTAAAAGGCACAGGTAAAAGGTTCCCAGCACTGCGCCCCTGCAAGGGCATGAGAATACACAGGAAGATTCCCTGGGGGGCTACACCTGGACAGACTGTGGCTACTGGAATGGGCTGCCCAGGGAGGTGGTGGAGTCGCCGTCCCTGGAGCTGTTCAAGGCAGGATTGGACGTGGCACTTGGTGCCATGGTCTAGCCTTGAGCTCTGTGGTAACGGGTTGGACTTGATGATCTGTGAGGCCTCTTCCAACCTTGGTGTGCTAGTTTGAGCCTAGCTAGCATGTTTTGGTGAGAAGAACTAGATGATAGGCTGGAAAATGGAAACAATGGTGTCTACTTCCCTCACAGTCTTGCTGAGATGTGTAAAGAAGGAAGGCAAAACAAAGATTAGGTCACTTATGCTCTGCANGGTTTCTGGGAGGGGAGTTGTGTCTGTATTACCTTTTAACCTTGTATATTCCTGTCTATAACTGTATGTACTGTAAATATCTGCTTGTACATTGTGCCAGCTGTAAATATAAGCTTCATTCAAATTTCCAGAGCCGGCTGAGTCTAGTCTGGGTGATTTCTAAAAGTGTGGGGGGCGGGGGACACCCAAACCATCACACTTGGTGATACTGTGATACTGTAAAGAAGATATCACTCACTGGAAACACCTCTGGGCAACACAAACCGAACAGCACTTGGACTTGGGATTCTCTCTCTCTCCCTTCCTCTGGCCGATAGTAGTACAATCCCTTTCCTGCTCTTCTCTCTTTCTCCGTTTTTCTCTCCCTCTTTCCCCTTCCCTCTTTTTCTCTGTTCCATTCCCCTTATCCTTTAATAAATAGTCTTGCATTTGATATCTGTCCCTGCTTGTGCCTTAATTCCACAACACAGGAATATATGAGAAGAAATCTCTCTCCTCTGGATGGAGAAGATTTTAGTGTCTCTCCTCTGGACCAAGAGAAGAACTAATGTACTATTGCAAATTAAAGTTTTCCAGGGAATCCAAGAATCCAGAGGGCTGGATGTCCCAAGGGGGTTGAACAGAACATTACAAAGTATTTTTATCCCATCTCACTTGTCCTGCAAATTTCTATATAACCTTAAGTCCATCTTGTCCTTTCTTCTTCTTTCCCCCCTTTTCTCCTTCAGCACTTTGCTTGCTTTCTCTTCATCTCCTTTGGGTTATGGTAAGAACAGTGGTGGGGATGGGCAGAGATAATATTTGTTAGCTGTCCAACAGCCTCCAGGCTTTGTCCAGGGGAGTCTGGACTACTGTTTGGTTATATGTATGTGTG
>WAAF01005009.1:8457-33366 GCA_013400475.1 Tricholaema leucomelas | reverse complement strand
TGCTAGCTAGGCTCAAACTAGCACAGTTGGGAGCCCCTCCTGCGGACTCAGCTTTCTGGAGGGCTGTTGTGTCCTGCTACCAGGAGAGTTACGGAAGCAAGAGATGGAGAAGGAGAATCCAATCAATTCGCTAAAAGCTGTCCAACTTGCTCTTGATGTGGCTGACCGTGAAAATTGGCCTATCCTTTACCTCTACACCGACCCATGGATGGTAGGCAATGCTCTATGGGGTTGGCTAAAGGACTGGAAAGCGCATGGTTGGCAGAGGAAAGGAAAGCCTATTTGGTGTGCTGATCTGTGGCTGGACATTGATTCACAACTGGAGAGAATTCCAATGAAGGTGCGAGACATAAACAGACACATGCCTAAGAACAGAGCTACCAAGGAACACCAACACAACCAGCAGGCAGACTAAGCTGCTAAGATTTCTCAAGTTGATAGAAACTCTGATCTTGACTTTTGATTGGAAAAATCAAGGTGAACTCTTCTTAGCTAGGTGGGCCCATGATTTGCCTGGACATTAAGGCAGAGATGCAACCTACCGATGGGCACGCGATAGGTCAATTGACTTATCCATGGACGCTATCACCCGAGTCATCCACGACTGTGACATTTTTGATGGTATTAAGCAGGCTAAGCGAATCAAGCCCTTATGGTATGATGAGAAGTGGTCAAAGTACAAGTATGGTGAAACCTGGCAGATTGACTACATCACTTTACCTCGATCTCGTTCTGGCAAGCAATATGTGCTAACGATGGTAGAGGCCAGCACAGGATGGCTGGAAACCTATCCAGTTCCACATGCTACTGCACATAACACCATTCTTAGCTTGGAAAGACATATCATGTGGAGACATGGAACCCCAGAGAGAATCGAGTCAGACAATGGCACTCATTTTAAGAACAATCTAGTGAAAAACTGGGCCAAAGAGCACGGTATTGAGTGGGTCTACCACCTACCCTACTATACACCAGCTTCAGGGAAGATTTTGCTCTACAGCAGTTTGCTGAAAACCACTCTAAAAGCCATGGGGGGTGGAACTTTGAAAAACTGGGACAAACACTGAGTACAAGCTACCTGGGTGGTAAATCATAGAGGTTCAGTAAACAGAGCAGGACCTACACAATCAGATTTGGTCCAAACAGTAGATGGTGATAAAGTTCCTGTTGTACGTGAGAAGAATCTGTTAAGGAAAACTGTTTGGGTATTTTCACCTTCGGGTGAAGGGAAACCTGTCCGAGGGGTGGTGTCTGCTGAAGGTCCTGGTCATACCTACTGGGTAATGCAGGAGAATGATGAAATCCAGTGTATTGCACAGAGAAATCTAACCTCAGCTGAGACATTTTAAATTCAGAGTGTATAATACAAGCTGTTAGAAGTTGTCTGTTCTAGGTACCGTCGGCATCCAATGAAAGAATCTATGACAGAATCTACAGTACATGAGCATAATCCCAACATCACCTGGGAGTCCCTATGCTCGTCTCATCTGTGAGGAGACAAACTATTTGCTGTTTTTCTTCTGCACTTTTGAATCTCCTACATCTGAAATAGCTGGAATGAAGTGTGAACTGAACTTGTAATATTCATTAATGTAAATATTGTTTTAGATTAGATCAGATAGTTCTCAGCAATACTCTGAGTGAAATAGACAGGGGCGGATTATGCTAGTTTGAAGCTAGCTAGAACGTTTTAGTGAGAAGAATCAGATTACAGGCTGTGAAAGGAAAACAGTGGTGTTGTCTACTTTCGCGTATAGGCTTGCTGACATGTGTAAGAACAAAAACCAAAACATAGACTAAGCAGTCTCGCTTCTGCTGCTGGTGAGCTTCGAGCTGCATCTTTCTAACCTCACCCTCCATTTTGCTTTTTTTTCTAATCCACTTTGCTTCCTAACCTCCTGGTTGAACCTCCATTCTTCCTTGGGACTGGGGTAAGTTTGAAAGGGATAGGGGGAAGGTGAAAGGGCATTGGAGAGCCCCTCCTTGTGACTCAGGTTTCTGGGAGGGCTGTTGTGTTTCAATATTACCTTTTACTTTTAAATTTCTGTATATAACTGTATATACTGTAAATATCTGCTTGTATATTCTGATAGCTGTAAATATAATCTTCATTCATATTTCCAGAGCTGACTGAGTCTAGTCTTGGTGATTTCTAAAGTGTGGGGGGGCAGGTAACACCCAAGCCATCACATCATTAGGAGTGCAGGTCTTTCTCCAAGTTCTACTAGCTAATAATGACTCATGGGGCTAGCTACAGCTTCAGACAGTACCCAAACACTTGCATAGGGTTTTGTTGGTGTCTTGTCAGCCACTGAGGCTGTAATTCTCCCCACGCTTTAAAGGCTGCTGGGGAAAGAGGCATCTGATCTCTGACCTTATCCTGGTTCCTCTGGAGGGTCTGTGTTCCTCCAAGATTTCCCATCTTGGCAGGAGACTTTCAGGTGTAGGCCAGATGTCTTGCAGATGTGCAGTCTTGGCAAGGATGTCACACTGGCTACACAGGTCTATTGTGTGAAGGCATTTGGAGCCTGTTCCTGGTAGATTCAAAGTGGGCAGCTTCCTGGCAGACAAACCCAGAGTATCAGGGTTTGTTATTTTGTGGCAGAGCTAGCTTATAGTTTAGCATAGCATGGCTGGATGCACTGAGTAGTAGCATAGAGAGAGAGCACAATGAGCAAGAGACTATGTCAGTAGCAGCAAGCAAGCAAGCAAGCACATTGTCTCTATCTACGCATCTCTCTTATCAATACAGCCTGAGACTAATAGACCTTTGGATGTGGAATAGCCAATCAGAATGGCAGCAGAGACTGACCAATTAGGCAATAGGCTTGCTTTACCCAAATTTGGAAAAAATATAAGCCTTGCATGAGGCATGCACAAGCCAAGTGTATGTATCTTGTTCACCACAGGTTGTAAACAGGAATAAAACAACTCTGGGTGCAGGGTGGGAAAAGCCAAGCAATGACTCCATATGAGTTAGCATCATGGTGATTCAGCTTTATTGAGAGAGCATCAGGGTTCAAGTTACAGAGGACTAACTTTCTGATCAGGGTGAGAAAAAGTGACACATCCAGCATGTAGTGCGATACATCCAGAGATTGGATTTTACATATTCCTCCCACTTGTGGTGTCATTCAGGGCTTCTGGTTACGGTGAGTAAAAGTGACACATCCAGTATGCAACGCAGTGCTGTTAATCTGCATATTCCTCCCATTTGTGATGTCTTTCAGGGCTAACTTCCCTCCTAATCTGGACACAGTCCCACAGAAGCTGTTTATCAGAAAGCTCAAGGACACATTCCTTTGAGCTTCTTCACACACAGTACTGTGGCTTACTGTGTTTCAACACTTAGAGCTCACATCCAAGGCTTGATTGTACAAGCTTCTAGGGGCTCGTACCCCCTTTCCTTCAGCCAGTTCCCAACATCTGGGCAAGTGAGGGTCCTTAGACTCAGTGGCTCCAGGTTCTTTGTCCTCCTTCCCATGGTTGCTTCTCCCATCAGCAGAAGGAGGAGAGCAGAAAAACATGTCTGGGCAAGCCAGAACGTGGTCTGGGCTATTTAGGCCTACCGTGACAGAGACCTAATAGCAACCTTTCAGTACCCAAAGGGGGCTACAAGAAGGCTGCAGAGAGGTTGTTTGCAAAGTCCTGCAGGGACAGGATGAGGGCAATGGCTTCAGACTAGGGAAGAGTAAGTTTAGATTGGATGCTAGGAACAAGTTCTGCACCATGAGGGTGATGGAACACTAGAACAGATTGCCCAGGAAGGTGATTGGGGCCCCATACCTGTAGACATTCAAAGTGAGGCTCAGCAGAGCTCTGCTTAACTTGATCTAGCTGAGGATGTCCCTGCTGACTGCAGTAGGGGTTTGGTCTGGATGACCTTTGGAGGTCTCTTCAAGCCCAGTCTGTTCTATGACAAAGCAAGAGATTTTGCATACCTGCTACATTTCCCTCCTACAAGCTTTACTGTGGAAAAAGCAAACCTGGAAAAACAGGGCTGTCATTAAACAAACACTTTTGGAAGGGTTTCTACTCTGTTCATTGCACTGTTCAGATTTTGTGGTTGTTTTTTTTTTTCCTTCTCTTTCAAGCTGCTGTTTCTTGTAAGGAAAAGTCTGTTGCAACAACTGAACCGCAAATATTTATATTTTAGAAATAACTTTGTTGTTTCAGTCGAATCTGCTTAGTGGTTAAACAGTATTGATTATTTGCACAAGCTTTATAATTAAATTGTCCTCAGTATGCTGGCTGACTTTGCTGTGTTAGGCCCAATATACACATTAATCATGAAGCTAATCTAGTTCTCATCTGACCTTGATTTAGTAAAACCACAATATTGCAAAGAAATCAGGTCCTCTGGAGGTATTTTATCAGACTCAAATATTTATTGCTACATACTGTTTTACTTTACAAAAGGATTGAAAGTTTATTGGATATTTTGCTCATATTCTGCCTCTTCCTATCACTTCTTTCTCCTCTCTAGTTATGAGTTTCAGCCACATATTTCTTTTCAATCTTTCCCTTCACCTTGAGGATTTTAAAATAGTATTGGGGGAAAAGTCAGTTATAAGTAAGCATACAGTAATAAAACTATGAAGTCATAAGCACGTACAGCCAGGTCAGAAGCTACTCCCACGCCAACACTCCCTTGCTATGTCCAGTATTAACACACAGACTCCTCCAGTCTTGAAACTTTTTATAGTAAGAATGTAGGGAAGGGGAATTTGCTCTTTAATTATGATACAAACAAACATTCAACTGCACCCTTGTCTTTCTGCCATGAATACTTATAGCCTAAGAAGCATAGAATCAAAGGGAAGGAGAGGGATGCAACAGGTTCAACAGGATATGAGCTCTTGTGGACTGCAGAATGAGTTCTTAAAAGCCAAAATACTTACCAGTACTGAAGAAATTAGATATGGAGCCATGTGCTCCAATTTAAACAAAATCTCCTTTCATGTAGCACCTGAAGAGTGAAGAGCCTGCAGAGACCACACCAAATCTGATATGCTCCACTGCCTCTCTTCTGCCAACCTCTTGCTAAGGATTTATGTAACAGATAAGCTACTAAGATGCTTTAAAAATTATTTCAAAGGAAGGCTTTTTTTTGACCTTTTTGTGATGAATGTGAACTGAGAGATGCTAAGGTTCATCCTTCCATAATGATAATCTTCTTGGAAACCCAACCAGTATTCCTCCTTGCATCAGGCAGATGACAGTCCCAGTGATGGCATGTGGTGTCACGATACCAAAGTTGGACAACTTTAACTTGACACTGGACAGCAAACTTCAGGCTTGAATCAGCACAGTGTAAGGCCTTGTTTTGTTTCACAGAGGTTTCTCCTGTATTGAGTACTGAGTACTGGTCCTCCTCACAACAGTGTTCCAGGTGGTCACCTGGATGATCTGACTTCTGCAACAGAAGAGCTACAGGAGAGATGTTAAAGAGGCTAAGTATTGACAAAAAGGACCAGAGAAATGTGCCAGCATGAAGAAGTTTTACCTATTCACACTGAGGTTATAACTGCTCTAAACCAGCTTATTTTAGCATGACCATTCTCTTTTCACGTTATCTTGGGTATCTTGCCTCAAATGAAGAGCATCCTGTTCAGTAGCCTCTTTCTTTCCTTCTCTCTACACACTTCAGAAATCAGCCAGATTAGACTCAGACAGCTCTGGAAATTTGAAGGAAGCTTATATTCTGTCACTCTGTGAAGTTCACCTGTCTATGCCATTCCACTTGCAGAAGGAAGAGAAACACCAATGAGAACATCTACCACTTCAGCAGCCTTAAAACAAACGTGCCCACAACACAGAAAGCAAAGGGGCTCTTCAGCATATCACCACTTTGATCATAAAACTCTACTTAGAAGGACCAGGAGGGGAAAAAGCAGTACTGTGAATTGTTACTCAAATCCTAATGCTGTTATTTAGATTTCTGGTTAGTACTGTGTACACATCACAGAACAAAATTATTTCATGTCCAGTGATATTGTGATCATTTATCATTACCGATAAATTGCCAGAAATATGTGTTTGTCAAGAATTATTATTATTGTTTACAAGTGATAGGACAAGAGGAAAATTACAATGCCTTTCAAGTAAAATTTATTATTCAAACATGTGATGAAGAAAGGGACTAACAATTTTCAGCCATGTTGGTAAATCAGCAGCTTTTTGTTATCAGTTGTGAATGTCAACATTTAAAGTGTAGCTGCAGTTGCTTATGTTAAGTTTTAGGGAATCATATACTTGTCTGGTCTGGAAGGGATCTCCAAAAGTCATCCAGTCCAACTCCTCCTGCATCCTCAAGTTGATCAGGTTGCCCAGAGCACTGTTCAGCCTCTCCCACAATATGTCCAGGGATAGGGCCCCAACCACCACTTTGGCCAGCCTGTTCCAGTGTTTCATTACCCTCATGGTAATGAAACACATGGTGCAGAACTTGTTCCTAACATCCAGTCTAAATCTAGTCTTTTCTAGTTTGAAGCCACTGCCCTTGTCCTGTTACCACAGGCCCTTAAAAACAGTCTTCTTCTATCTTTCTTGCAGGCCCCCTTCAGGTACTGGAAGCTCACTATTAGATCTCAGGGAAGCCTTCTCTTCTCCAGGCTGAACAACCACTAATCTATATTTTTAATAATAAATATATAAACCAAGTAATTGCTAACCTCATCATAATGAGAAGTACCTAATGTGCTAGTTTGAAGCTAGCTAGAATGTTTTGGTGAGAAGGGCTAAATAATAGGCTGAGAAATGAAAACAATAGTGAGGTCTACTTCCCTCACAGTCTTGCTGAGATGTGTAAAGAAGAAAGGGAAAACAAAGATAAAGTCATTTTTGCTCTGCGCTTCACTTGGGCACTTCGCTCTGGGCCTGCTGACTGAACTCCATCTTGCTTTCTAACCTCACCCTCCATTTGCTTCTTGGCTGACTCACCTTGCGTCTTAATCCTCTTGGCCGAACCTCCATTCTTCCTTGGGATNGGTTGAACTGGTACTGGATTCCTCTCCAGGTGAATGCAAACTGAGGCCTGCACTCCTTTGCTATGGGAATAGAGAAGAAAGCATTAGCAATGTCTATGGTAGAATACCATTTAGCCTCTTTTGATTCCAGCTCATACTGGAGTTCCAGCATGTCCAGCACAGCTCTGCTCATGGGTGGAATCATCTCATTGTGGGCACAAAAATCTACTGTCAGTTGTCAGTCTCTGTAAGGCTTGCACACAACAAAGGACACAAACAAACATAAGATCTGTCTGTGGCCGTCTGCTTGCCGTGTTAACTTCTCTGCCTGAAGCTGCATAACTTGAACTAATCAATTTTCTTCTAACCCCTAGCCATTCTATTCCACCTCTTCCCTGCACGTAAGTGGGATTCTAGGATAAAGGATGGGGTGTAAAGAAGGTGGGAGGTTGGTCATGAGTCTCTCTTGGGCATTCTAGCTGCTGGGAGGGGTTTAGTATTTCTGTATTACCTATAACTTGTATATTACTGTCTATTGTTGTAAATATCTGTATATATTGTATATATATATGTTTGTAAATTGTGACAAGCTGTAAAATATAGCTTCCTTAATTTTCAGCTGACTGAATTTTTGTCTGGTGAATTTGTGGAGGGGGAGGAGTGTTGGGAACTGGCTGAAGGAGAGGGGACATGAGCCCCTAGAAGCTTGTACAATCAAATCTTGGTTGTGAGGTCTGAGTATTGGAACTGCAGTAAACCACAGCAGTGTATGTGAAGAAGCTCAAAGGAATGTGTCCTTGAGCCTTCTGATAAACAGCTTCTGTGGGATTGTGTCCAGATTAGGAGGGAAGTTATCCCTGAATGATACCACAGGGTGGAAGAATACGCAAATTCCAGTCTTTAGATGTACCGCATTGCATGCTAGATGTGCTCACTTTTGCTCACCATGACCAGAAGGTATGTCCTCTGTAATTTGAACCCTGATGCTCTCAATAAATATTTGGATTACCTTGAAGCTAGCTCATGTTGAGTCGTCTCTCGGCTTTCCCGACCCTGCATGGGAGGAGTGGGGATAGGGGGGCGGGGGCAGCTGGTAACTCCCAAACCTACACAGGCCACAAGGACGATCAGAGGGCTGGAGGTGCTCTTCTGTGAGGACAGGCTGAGAGAGTTGGAGCTGTTCAGTCTGGAGAAGAGAAGGCTCTGAGGAGACCTTATTGTGGCCTTTCAGCATCTGAAGGGGACCTACAGGAAAGCTGATGCGGGACTATATAGGGTGTCGGGTAGTGACAGGACTGGGGGGAATGGAGCAAAACCAGAAGTGGGTAGATTCAGACTGGATATTAGGAAGTTCTTCGCTGTGAGAGTGGTGAGACACTGGAATAGGTTACCCAGGGAAGTGGTGGAAGCCTCATCCCTGGAGGTCTTCAAGGCCAGGCTGGATGTGGCTCTGAGCAACCTGATGTAGTGTGAGGTGTTCTTGTCCATGGCAGGGGGATTGGAGCTGAATGGTGCTTAAGGTTCCTTCCAGTCCTGTCCATTCTATGATTCCATTCTATGAATATGTCCAAAAAAAACCAAATATTTGAACTACAGTGACAGAGCTTTTAACTTTTCATGTGTAACACTAGTTCAAATAGGTCCTATCTGTGTAATATGGTGTTTTGCTTAAAACTGCATCACAGCTGCAAATTTGAAGCAGACTGAACATTTGGGGTATTCAGAGTTCAGTCACAAAGTAATCATCTCAACACACCCCCAAGTCCAGACACAGCTCTGTGTACTCCTCTTGATCCCTGAGCACCAGTCATTAAATGATTTGGATCTACAACTGTTATACTGCCATATTCTCAGTACGGAACGAAACTGAGCTGACAGTCATGGCTTAAGTCATGGAATGATTTAGGTTGGAAGTGACCTCAAAGATCATCTAGTTCCAACCCCCTGACATAGGCAGGGATACCTCCCACTAGAACAGGTCATTCAGTGTCTTTTCCAACCTTTTTTTTCTGGTTCTGTGCATCCAGTATGGAGTGGGGCTTGGAAGGGGACAGCACTGACCTCCTGGCATTGCTCTTATCATAATCAAGGAAGCTAAAGTATAGAAGTGAGGAGTACCCGATGCCAGGATTTTGACCCAGTCAAGTATAAAGTACTGCTTGTGTGAAAAGGAGGGCCTAAGTCTTGGTCTATGGCTCACTTCCATCCCTGCTATTCTCAGCTGCGATGCTGACACGTTGCCAGATTCATAAGAGGGATCATTTTAACACACATACTAGAGAAATGAATGGCAAAGTACTGCTGATTGTGCAGTAACTGGAAGAACATTCTCTACTCCTCACCTGTAGAATAACATTATTTTTAGAGAGAAATATATCTAGCCATCAGGGGAACAGGAATCTGTAAAATATGCTGACCCTCTAGTTTGTTTTATTAAATTCAATCCAATAGGAAGCAAGGTATTGTGATGCAGATTTCCCACAAAATATCTCTGTGCAGAAGCACTGAGTAAACAATCCCTACTACTGTACTCAATGTGGGCTTCTGGCACAATACTCATGATGACTGATTGATTATTCATCTGATTTTATTAAGATGGAATTAAAGGATCATATCCTGGCATCCCTTCTGAGCGTGAAAGCAGAGAGATTTCAATAGGCTTTCAGATTTAGAGGTATTTCTCCCCTGAAAAAGAACGCCTTACCCTTATGATGTTCAAATCTTGTTTTAGAGCTAAACAGAAAGAATAGAGAGACAGGCTGAGACAGCTTGGATCGTTCAGTCGGGAGAAGAAAAGGCCCTGAGGAGACCTTATTGTGGCCTTCCAGTATCTGAAGAGGGCTATAGGAAAGCTGCTAAGAGACTTTTTGATGTCATAGGACTGGGAGGTGTGGATCCAAGCTAGAGGAGGGAAGAATGAGATTGGATGTTAGGAGGAAGTTCTTCACCATGAGGGTGGTGAGACACAGGAACAGCTTGCTCAGGGACATGGTGGAAGTCCCATCCCTGGACATTTTTAAGGCCAGGCTGGATGTGGCTCTGGGCAATCTGATCTAGTGTGAGGTGCCCCTGCCCATGGCAGGGGAATTGGAACTGGATGATCCTTGAGGTCCCTTCCAACCCTAACAATTCTGTGACCTTTCATTTCTATTTAAAATAGAGAACAAGAACTTGCTTAGTCTGCCTGCTAATGATTCTCACCACAATTAGTCAAAATTAGCTCTTGCAGAAGGAAGGGTGAGAGAATGTATGTATGCATATTCAAATCTTCACCTTTCTGCTCTTATGCTCTCCCTCCTCTACATCCTTCAGCCAGGGGTTCCATGCTGGTGTTGAGGTGGTTAGAGAGCTGTTGCTGTCACTAGTCCTTGTTGGGCAAAATCAGAGGTTTATACTGATTGCTTTTAATTCCTCACTCCAGGAGGAGCTAGGAAGGGGCAGTAGTGTTCTGAATGCACATTTGCTAACATTTTTACATCCTGTTCTTTCCACATCACTTTGCAGCTCCATGTTACATTCATAATTGCCCAGCTTGGTCAGTCTCCATTTCTTTGCATGACCTCAACCCAGTGGCATCTTGTGCCTGTACACTTCTGTACCTCTATCATTCAAGGATTCTGTTAAAACATCATGACTGGACTTCTGCACATTACATCACTTGTGATCGCGAAACTGTGGTGGCATATGTTATGCAGGCAGGGAATTAATGTGGCCATGTCAGGAATTTACATAGGGTTATTTTATTTCCCTGAAAATCCACCCCTAAAACTATATACAGAAGTTAATATAATTTTAATTAGCATGTTCTTAGTTGGCTGAGAAGATCTACACGGATGCCACAGGTAGACTTGACTATTTTAGAAGTAAGAAGTTGGAAAAGGCTTGAGCTATTAAATGTAACGTTCCCCCACTATCAAGATAAGGCTGAGCCAAAGCTACTCACAGCAGAATCACGCTGGCTTGAATGGAAGGGCGGTCCAAAGGCTTGTCCCTATGGGTCTTTTAGAAGCCTCCGAGGGTCATTGAGAGCTATAAAGCTGCACAAAGGAGGTGCTTAAGGTGAAGGAGTCCTTCTGAGCTTGTCTTTCGGAGCGTCAGGGGCTCCTTGTGCAGAAGTTATCCAGGCAGGGGAGAGAACTCCAAGGCAGGAATGAACTCCAAGGCAGGAACATCCCAAGGTGGGGACCCCAAGGTGGGAAGTCCCCCCAATATTTATACCCTTCCTAGACAAAGAGCTGAGTTACCACTTTCTAGGTGCGAAGCACACAGCCAATCCCCAGCCAAGTCCAGCACGGGCCCGGCACGGGGCACCCCTCATGCCAGAAGGGTCCCTTGCCCCCCCCCTTCATGCCTGCAGGGCGGGGGAGTTGGGGGAACAGGTCTGTTCATGCCTTTTTTTTCCTCTCCCATTCAAACCACAGAGGGAGAGGAATTTTGGGGTATACAGGACACTCCAGGACAGCATAGTGTAAAGATAAACAACAAATTAAAACAAGCTTGCCTCAGGCACTTAGTCAGTTAGAAAAATCATTGTGAAAGCTAAACCACATAAGATGAAGCTTCCAAGTAGTCATAAGAAGTCTATAACAAGCAAGCCTAAGAGGCATCAGTCACAAGAACTGGACAACTTAATAAAAAACTGATGGCCTACTGTTAACCATGGTAGCAAAGACACCTGGCAGAAAAGGACCCAGAGGTTCTGGTTGACATTTGACTGAACATGAGCTGGCAGTGTGCACAGGTGGCCAAGAAGGCCAACAGCATGGGAGTAGTGTGACCAGCAGGAGTATGGAAGTGATCATGCCACCTACTTGGCACTGGTGAATCCACATCCCAAACATTACATTCAGATTTGGGGCCCTCACTACAAGAAGGGCACAGAGGGGCTGGAGCAGCTGAGGGAACTGGGGTTGTTTGGTCTGGAGAAGAGAAGGATGAAGTGAGATGTCATTGCTTTCTACAACAACTTGAAAGGAGTTTGGATCAAGGTGGGGGTTGGTCTCTTCTCTCTGATATCAGATAATGGAATTCTTATTCATATGGTCAGGCAGTTGTGCTAGTTTGAGCCTAGCTAGCATGTTTTGGTGAGAAGAACTAGATCATAGGCTGTAAAATGAAAACAATGGTGTCTACTTCCCTCACAGTCTTGCTGAAATGTATACAAAAGAAGAAAGGCAAAACAAAGATTACTGCATTTGCTTCTTCTCTTCGCTGGGGAACTTTGCCTGCTGGGGAGCTCGTGGCTGCTGGCTGGACTCCATCTTGCTTTCTAACCTCACCCTCCTTTGCTTGGCTGCTTCACCTTGCTTTTTAACCCTTTTGGCCGAACCTCCATTCTTCCTTGGGACTGGGGTAAGGTTGAGAGGGGTAGGGGGAAGGTGAGGGGTGGTTGAGAGCCCCTCCTGGGGACTCAGGTTTCTGGGAGGGGAATTGTGTTTGTATTACCTTTTTTACCTTGTATATTTCTGTCTATAACTGTATATACTGTGAATATCTGCTTGTAAATTGTGCCAGCTGTAAATATAAGCTTCATTCAAATTTCCAGAGCCGACTGAGTCTAGTCTGGGTAATTTCTAAAAGTGTGGATGGCGAGGGACACCCAAACCATCACAGCAGTGCAGTAGGTTACCCAGGTAGCTGGTGGAGTCACCAACCCTAGTTCAAGAAACATGTGGATGTGGCACTCTGGGACAAGGTTTAACCACCATGGTGGCCTCAGGCTGATGGTTGGACTTGATGATGTTAGAGGTCTTTTCCAAGCAAAACAGCTCTATGATTCTGTGATTCCCAAGGCCAATGCATTTAAGCCACTTCATGTAATATGCACATGCTACATCACAAAACCACAGGGCAGCTTTCAACACCATCAACAGTGTGGAAATTCTTGTGCTTGCATAAAACTAGAGAATCATCTCATTGTCAACCTGTGATGGTTTGGGTTTCCCCCGCCCCCCTACACTTTTAGAAATCACCCAGACTAGACTCAGTCAGCTCTGGGAATTTGAATGAAGCTTATATTTACAGCTGGCACAATTTACAAGCAGATATTTACAGTATATACAGTTATAGACAGAAATATACAAGGGAAAAAAGGTAATACAAACACAACTCCCCTCCCAGAAACCTGAGTCCCCAGGAGGGGCTCTCAACCACCCCTCACCTTCCCCTGCCCCTCTCAACCTTACCCCAGTCCCAAGGAAGAATGGAGGTTCGGCCAAAAGGGTTAAAAGCAAGGTGAAGCAGCCAAGCAAAGGAAGGGTGAGGTTAGAAAGCAAGACGGAGTCCAGCCAGCCGCCACGAGCTCTCCAGCAGGCAAAGTTCCCCAGTGAAGAGAAGAAGCAAGTGCCCGTGCTATAATCTTTGTTTTGCCTTTCTTCTTTTGTATACATCTCAGCAAGACTGTGAGCGAAGTAGACCTCACCATTGTTTTTCATTTTACAGCCTATCATCTAGTTCTTCTCACCAAAACATGCTAGCTAGGCTCAAACTAGCACACAACCTCACTTGGAATACAATAAACAGAAAAGAGGATTTTACCTAAAAGTGAGGAAAAAAATGCTTTCATTTTTCAAATCAAACTCTTAAGCTCCATGCTTCAGCTTAAATTTTGCTCATGAATTTACTTCTCTCTAAACTGTGAGTTCAATCAGCACTTCAAGAGCAAATCTCTTCCTCGTGAAAAAAGTTCTTTATAAAGAAACATGATTTTATCATGCATTCAGTGCAATGAATACAGTGCATTTTTGTAGGAGAGTTTTAGTATTTGACTGACAAGAAAAGGAGTGAACAGCAACACACTTGACTGCACACGAGCCTTGAGGCTCTTTAGTGTCTCATTTATTGGTGATGTTTAGATGATTTCCAGCACTGTGACACAGACCGCTGCTCTTCCTGTAATGCTTCTGTATTACAATGTTGTAGAATTGTAGAACTGTCCGGGCTGAAAGGAACCTCAAGGATCATCCAGCTCCAATCCCTCTGCCATGGGCAGGGACACTTCACATTACATCATGTTGCTCAGAGCCACATCCAGCCTGGTCTTAAAAACTTCCAGGAATGAGGCTTCCACCACCTCCCTGGGCAAGCTGTTCCTGTGTCTCACCACCCTCATGATGAAGAGCTTCTTCCTAACATCCAATCTGAATCTACCCATTTCTAGTTTTGCTCCATTCCCCCCAGTCCTATCACTACCTGACACCCTAAAAAGTCCCTCAGCAATTTTCCTGTAGGCCCCTTTCAGATATTGGAAGGCCAGAATAAGTTCTCCTGGAATCCTTCTCTCTAGACTGAACAGCTTCAACTCTCTCAGCCTGTCCTCACAGCAGAGCAGCTCTAGCCCTCTGATCATCCTCGTGGCCCTTCTCTAGACACTTTCCAGCACGTCTAGATTTTTCCTGTAACAGAGGCTCCAGAACTCCTGGATACACAGTACTCCAGGTGGGGTCTCTCCAGAGCACTGTAGAAGGACAGAATCACCTCTCTTGACCTGCTGGCCACACTTGAATTTAGCTGGAGCAATTAGTGAGGCAGGAATTATAAAATATATAGTTATTTTATTACCAAAAAGTCCCGGCCACAAACTGCATGCAAACCAGTTAAATTTGGGTTCTAATTTGATTGGGAAAATCTTCACAAGGATGCTTATATGCAATTCAGCAATTTAGGAGAATTAGAAAATTGGAAAAGTTTACCCACAAAATGACTTTGCCCCACTTATAAATAGGTAGCCTGGAGCCCTAAGGAAACAGTTCTACTCACTGCAGTGGAGTAGAAATTTCAAGATAGTCCCTGGCTTCTTTGCAGCAGTGTTGGAACTGCTTGGCATCTTGATAGCCATTGAGAGGCTTCTAGATCTTCCTAAGTTCTAGCAGGATGCTGGGAAAGAGGCAGACAATCTCTGATCTGATCCTGGTTCTTGTCGCAGAGGTTTGAAGAGGTGCAGGCAGGATCTCTTGCAGATATGCAGAGAGCAAAATGTTGGTGGCATTTCTCACCAAGTCATGAGGAACTTAATACCTTCTCCTTGTAGACTTGAAGCACATATGTTTCAAGGTAGTTCAAGCCCAAAACAACTGGGCTATGCTGGTCTGAAGCACAAGGCAGAGCAGAACATGTGCTCGAGCCAAGAGCAGTGAGGCAGAGCACATTATCTGAGCAGAGCAGAACAGCACTCACTGAGAGCAGTGAGGCAGAGGCTGCACAACTGCTTGCGACTTAGCTCAATTTATATTATTTGCCCAAGTGTAATGTCTCCTTTGGCCACAAAGATTCAATCAATCAAAATGGCATTTACAAAACTGACCATATTAGGTGAAACCAGGGCTTGCTTACCCTTATTTGGGCAAGACACTAACAAGTACCCAAACACCTGTGGGTACCTGTTTACCACTCTGGGAGGGGACATAATGGCCCAAGTCTTTGTTTTCCTCCTGCCCTTGTTTCTGCCATGTCCTGGATGCCCCAAATTCCTCTCACTCCGTGGTTTGAATGGGAAAGGAAAGGAGCAAAAAACCTGTTTCCTCCTGCCTTGCCCTGCGGGCTTGAAGTGGGGTGAGCAAAGGGTCCTTCCAGCACAAGGCGTGACCCGTGCAGATGCCCATGCTGAAATCAGGCTGGTGATTGGCTGTGTTCTTCACACCTAGGAAATGGTAAATCGACTCTTTGCCTAGGAAAGGGATAAGTATTGGGGTGCTTCCTGCCTTGGGGTTCTCCTCCACCTTGATAGTTCCTGCAGAGAGAGTCCCCTGGCACTGCGAAGGACAAGCTCCTAAGGGACAGAACCATCCCTGCTTAGGATGGCTTCCCATCATAAGCACTCTTTTGTGCAAGTTTAACAGGCTTAATGAGCCTTGGATATCCTTTAGAAAGAGAGTGAGCTGACAAGCACCTGAACTGCCCTTTCTCTCAGACAGCTTAACTCACTTTGTGAGTAACTTTTCTCCTTGGCCTTATTTATAGAAGGGAAATCTGTGTTTATAGCTTAACCTTTTCCATTTCCTGACTTCTAAAACAGCCAAATTTATCTATAGTATCCTTTGTAAGATATTCACAATTAAACCAAGTCTGCTAATTAAACTAATTTCTGTACATAGTTTTGGGGGCAGGGTTTCAGGAAAATAAAATAATTCTATTTTTATACATTTCCTGACTCAGCCATGTTAATTCCCTGCCTCCACAACACCCCATCAGCAGAAGAGTGGGGCAAGCCAGAACATATTTTAGGCCTATTAGCCTTCCATGACACACTTCTCTTGATGCAGCCCAGAATACAGTTGGCTTTCTGTCTCATACATATTTAAAGCACGCAATTCAAATGAGGCATCTTTACTATAGATAACTCTAGACAAATTAGACCAAAAAGTAGCTCTATAGAGAATTAGCTTTTGCACTTTCACATACAGTTTATAACACTTGGGAACAAACCTTTTCTTTATAAGAACCAGAATGACATAAGAATAAACAGGATGGAATTGAAACAGAATTCATAAAGAGTAATGATGTAGTTAAGAAAACTGAGACTCCTTTCAATGGAAAAAGACAGTAATAACGTATTTGCTAAATTTTCTAGTGATGAAATACTACCTACTTCTTTCCTGCATACTGAATTCAATCCAGAGATAAAAGCAGACCTAAGTAAATCTTACCTTTCCATACAACGGGTTTTCTTTTGACTACATTTTTATTTCATTATTTCTCTCTATGCCTTCCCACATTTTGCTGTCTTCCTCCCACTTTTGGTTCCAGCAAGTTTTAGAGGTGAGTAAAACTGTTTTCCCTGGTATTCCAGTGCTCTGTTGAAACCTGGATTCAATAAGAGTCTAAACTGACATCGCACAGTCCCTCAGCTGAATTCTTTAAGATACAGTTTAGAATGCAGGACAGTCTGAATATCAGAAAGATTAAGGAGACATCTCTAATTCATACCCACACAGCAGCCTGGAAGTTACATGCTCCAGTATTGCCATATTCCCTTCTTTAGTACAGTATTGACTTTTACAGACAACCTTCCATCATAGTTCATGACATGACTCTGTAGTCTATATTCAGGCACAGTTCAGTATTCTGTCCTGTGAAATAGAACCTTTTGAATCTGAGGACATGAAAGATAGCATAAGTCCATTTAACCTTCAGAGGCTCCAGATGAAAAAGGTAGCAATATTTACATATGTTATCTTCGCATCTTATTTGCAAGACATGGCATTGGTGTATCATTTGCACATGCTGCTGTGGTTTTGCAAAGCCACAGCCACCTAGTCCTCCATGCTAGGCTTGTTCTGTTTGGTGGGACTGTTTGCCAACTGTCTTTTCCAGGCTGAACTCATACAGTAGCTGGCTTTGACTGATGGCTTGCTATCCACCCAATTTTTGTGTACCTCATACACAGGTGCCACAGAATATGTTAAAGGTCACAGGAGAAACAAAATGCTTTCAGATGTGTTCTCAGAAATGTAAGGTTGCAATGCATTACCCTTTTCTCCTCCTGCTAGCTCAGAAAGCTGAGGTGTCCTAAAGAGAGCCAGACCATATTTAAATCTCATCATTTATCACAGCATCTTCAGGCATTTACATGGGGATACCCTTCCTGACCCTGCCAGAACAGTCTGTCCACCACCCATGGTGTTCATTATCACAGGGACGCATTGGGGACAGCTCCAAAGATATCTCACACTGGACAACACAGCATCAACAGCGCTCCAGCAGTTTGGGGTATACTGGACCTGTGAGACATCCAGAGCAACTAGTTGCTGAAGCATGCAAAGGAACATTCCTTCTAAGTGGGGCCTGTCTGAAGCCAGGAGGTATTGGCAGAAGAGTCTGCTGGGTCTGTACTAAACCTCTGCTATGACAACAGGCTGAGGGAGCTGGGATTGCTCAGACTGGAGAAGAGAAGGCTCCATGGAGACCTAGTAGTGACCTTCCAGTACCTGAAGGGGGCCTGCAAGAAGGCTGCAGAGAGACTGTTTATAAAAGTCTGCAGTGATAGGAAAAGATGCAATGGCTTCAAAGTAGAGTAGAGCAGATTCAGATTGGATATTAAGAACAAGTTCTGCACCATAAGGGTTGAGGCCCCATCCCTGGAGAATATACAAAGAGAGGCTCAATAGAGCCCTGGACAGCTTGATCTAGTTGAGGATGTTTCTGATGACTACAGAGGGGGTTGGACTAGATGACCTTTAAAGGTCCCTTCCAAGCCATACCATTCTATGATTCTACAGAACACCCCCATTTAATGATGTGTAGAAAGGTTATTACCATCAGCAAGACCTAAAATGAATTTCACAGAATTCATCAGGTGACATCTGGAGTGTCCACTATGGCCTCCAGAGTTCACTAAATCACCTAAGAACATTCCAGGGAATTGCAATAAAGTATTTTTAAAATAAATTATAGATTTATTTTCCATGCAAAAAAACCTAAAAACCCAAACAAACAAACTAAAACCAACCAAACAAACAAAACCCCCCAAATCCTATGTTAAGTTACAGGGGGATTTGTGTGTCAAGTGAAATAGCACACAGAATTTTAAAACTTCAGGGCATGCTAGAAATTTAATTCTGGTTTGCTTACAAAAACCCAAGAAAACAGCACATAAGTATTCATTAAGTCATCTTCAGCAATTAGGAGCAAGATTATTTTGATAAGTCTGATTTGTATTCTACATGTGTTTTGCACAATTACTCATGCTTTGAAGAAAATCTGATGAGAAAAATTACAGACAACATAAAATGCAGCAAATCTGAATGAAATTATCTCTAATTGATCAGTCATTCCCAAACAAGAAAAATAAGTAAGGAAATTCATGCTCTGCTTTTACCTTAACTTTTACTTTCCATCGAGTTTTATGACCCAAGAAGACTATTAAAACTATTTCAGACTATTTGAACATTTTCAGTCTGGAGTAGAAAAGGCTCCAGGAATACCTAATAACAACCTTCCAGTACGTGAAGGGGGCTACTAGAAGGATGGAGAGAGACTGTTTGCATGGTCTACAGGGACAGGATGAGGAACAATGGTTTGAAATGAGAGAAGNGAGGTGTCCCTGCCTATGGTGGGGGGTTGGAGCTGTATGATCTTTGAGGTCCCTTCCAACCTAAACCATTCTATGATTCTATAAGTGCAGATTTACATTGGATGTTAAGAACAAATTCTGCACCATGAGGGTAGTGGAACACTGGAACAGGTTTCCCAGAAAGGTGACTGGGGCTCCAATCCATGGAGATATTCAAGGTGAGGCTGGACAGGGCTCTGGGCAACCTGATCAAGTTGAGGATGTCCCTGCTGACTGCAGAGAGGGTTGGACTAGATGACCTTTGGAGGTTCCTTCCAATCCAGACTGTTCTATGATTCTATGAATTCTATCTAGTTAAAGAACAAGCAAATAGAAGGGGAAAGATAAGATTTTCTTGTAGAGGTAACCAATATCAAGGTAGGATAAATCCTACATGCCTGAAGACATTACATGTGCTGGAAATAACATTACTGTTACTTTATTAAGAGCTTCAGGTCTGAGGGCAAAAGGTGTCAGAAGAGCCCGTGGCTAGTTTCAACTGTACTCAGGGCAGTTTTCAGATCCTGCCCCACTCTGTGGTGCAGGATGTCTTGCATCATGCTGCTGCTTCTTCTTCCAGTGGGGTAACTTCTAAATCTTGAGGATGTTTCACAGGGTAAGACCATCAGCATCTGCCAGTTTTCTTTATTCTTGCATTGCAATTATCACAGAATGCTAGGGGTTGGAAGGGACCTCCAGAGATCATCAAGTCCAATCCTCCTGCCAAAGCAGGATCATCCATGGCAGGCCACAAAGGAACACATCCAAATTGGCTTTGAGAGTCTCCAGAGAAGGGGATTACACAACCTCTCTAGGAAGCTCGTACCATGTAAAATATTCCAAATGTACTGAACATGTTTGGCATCTCTTCAATAACTTTCTAGGGATGATGTCTTATTTATCCTCATACTCCACTTGATCCTCCTTCAGATAAGCACAACTTGTAATTCTATGAATGTAATAATCTTGAAGGTCTTTTCCATCCTAAATGATGTTAGGATGACTATTCTCTATACTGCACAGATGTAGTTTTGTACATGGAGAAGGAGAGGTATATCTAAAAAGCTTTTCAATAAAGTGTTTCTTCAAATTGAAGTCAGTTTTGAAAGCTTCAGGCTGTTAACCCAGCTAACTTGCAAAACCAGAAGGGGATAATCAGTAGTTGCCAATTCACAATGGATTTTGTTATCAACAGTTACAGCTGTAAAATTGTGGATTTTTGTTAAGAAAGCTTAAGATCTTGAGTGCACAAGTTCCAGGGAAGGAATGATCTTCCAATGGAAGGAATGATCACAGGATGTTAGGGATTAGAAGGGACCTCTTGAGATCTTTGAGTCCAATCACCTTGCTAGAGAAGGAGCATAAAATCTAGCACAGGTCACATGGTTTCTTGCTGTTGTAGGCAAAGGCTATCCTGTTCTTTCTGAATCACATACAAATATTTCTATCAGAAGATCTTACCTCTGGAGTAGTTAACTGTAATCTCATCAGTTATTTTATAGCCATTTACACACTCTGGGCAACTTGCATGTCCCAGGTTGAGGCTATAGGGTTAAAAAGGTTTTCTGGGGACTAGAAGATTGTTATTCAATCCCATAATTCTGCTATCTCTTTATGACGCACAACAAGGTCGGTTCATTCTCCTTTCCTCCTCCTCCTGCCCTGGGTGTGTGGCAGGAGCCAATCTTGGGAACATGCACAGCCAATCTATAGGGAACATGTAAGCAGTAGGCCTCTTGGCTGGCTGGAGGTGATGGGGTGGGGGGAGGATTGGAGCACTGGGGAAGGTAGATTTAGGTTTTTTTGGGGATGGGGAAAACTTCAAGGGGGTTTGCCATGGATGGGGAAATTGCATTGTAAGATCTATTGCTGTATTTCTTTTTCTCTAAATACAATTCTGTATTTTCTCTCCAATTTGATTTGAGAGTTTAATTTCTATTGCTATCTTTAGAAAATGCACGACAGAATTTTAGGTGGCCCATACGAGGAAACAAGATGGATTGAATTGTAGAAAATACAGAATTAAAGCTTAGGAATTAAAGCTTAGGAAAAAGGTGCCTCTTAGTGAAGCTGGCATGGAGAGTTGGAAGGCTTGGAGAAGTGAGCCGCTCCTCTCTTGGATGTTGGAGGGGGGAGAGAGAAGCAGCAAGAAGCAAGTTGAAAGGTTTGAGGCTGACAATATGGGACCCCTGCCCCTGAAGTGGCCACAGCTCGCACTGACCCACAGCAGGGTGCCCAGTGGCACTGCACAGGGCAAGCTGGAGGGGTGGGGTACAGTGGAGCAGGCAAACCCCTGCATGTTTTCCCCTCTTGATCGAAACCCGCGGGCAGTGGAAACGAGGGCAGTGTACAAGCAGGAGGCTCTAGCTATGCTGGTAGCCTACCCCGGACCAGCGTTTCAAAGATGGAGCCACACGGAAGCAGTGCCGTCCTTCTTGGGGCACTGATGGCCATGGCGGCCATCCTCTTGCTGGGCGCAGGCACTCCCTATTCAGGGGATGAGCTGGTGACTCCAGAAGAAATGATCGTGCCTCTGTATCCTTCTTGTCCCAGCACAGGCAACATGTATGGCCAGGATGAGGCTGTAGATGCCGAGCCTGCATTTGGAGTGTGTCCTGTTGTTGGGGAACATGCGGAGAGTGGTGATGGGGATTCCCATCCCCCGCTGAGACTCAGCCTGAACTTTACTGTGGCGGAACTGGTGGTACTGAGCATGGGAGGGAGTTTGTTCCCCTTCCCAAGCGCACCTGCTGGTTCTGCACAGGGTAGCCAGCCAGGACTAATGCCAAAGGGCAGTGTGTCCCCATGTGTCCCCGCATATCCCTGCTGAGTTTCCAACAGTGGCAGAAGCAGCAGCGGCATCCTTGGATCCGCGTTCAAGTGGCAAGGCGAGGCGCAAGGGTGCCCTGACGGTAGCGCCTCCTCTGGCCGGTGAGGGAGTGGTGAGGATGGACGCTCCTGGTCAGGCAATGGTTGCTGTGAATGGCACTGATGCCATTTTCTTCTCTATTCTGCCACCTGCTCCTCATCCACCACCAGATCCTCCTCCTTGTCAGTTGTCTGTTGAGAAGGTGGAGGTGCTGGGAAAGGTTAAATAAAATTCAAAATTATTTTGTTTAGATTGGGGAAGGAAGATAAGGGCACAGACTGGTGGTGTGGCAGGTTCACTTCTGATTGTGCAGCTAGAGCAGAGGAACTGCAGGATGGTACCCTCAGGGGGGGTGGATGGCCTGGTACAAGAGACAAGTGGAAGCATGGGACTCTTGTAGATACTGGAACTCATCTGTGACAGAGAGATGGGATTCATCTGTGACACAAGGATCTTCACTCCTGCACTCATGAGAAGCAAACTGAAGCAAGAGCTTGAAAAATGGAAATGGATTGGACTTAGTTGCCCCGTTTGAGTGCCCAGGGGGTGGAGACACACCATTTGAGACGTAGACTGAGCCAGATTGCACTGTGAAGGACGCTAAGAGAATCTGCAATAAGTAATTGAGACTTTGTAGTGGACGGTAGTTTGGGTGCACAGACTGCAAAGATTTGAGTGAGAATGGACTGGGACTGTCCATTGTTTGATGTTGAGTGCTGCTGAGCACAGTGCAGATGGAAAGAGAGTTCCTTTGTTTGTGAAAAGGGTTTGTTGGAGAATTGTATGGGTGTTTTCTGCCTTTGGATGGGGATACAACCTGTCTGAGGGGTGGTTATCTCCTGGTGGGGGAAGGACATGTATGTTAGGCAATGCAGGAGGGTGGCAAGATCAAGTCTGTTCTGCAAAGAAGTTTTGATTTGGACTGAGACAGTTTGAGTTTAAAGTACATACAAGTTGTTATCGAGTTTCTTTCAGATAGTGGATGTCATCTGAGAAGTCTCATTCAATGAGAAGAGTTGTGTCCAGGATCTGAGTGACAGATGGATTTGAAGAAAAAAAAGCAGCGGAAAGATGCAGGATTTAGATGGCACTGTTCACTATATAGAGTCTGTTTCTAGTTAGATGAGTAGTGTGATGAGCAGGAATTATGGGATTGAATATAGGGGTGGAATGTCCCAGGTAGAGGCTATAGGGTTAAAAAAGTTTTCTGGGGACTAGAAGATTGTTATTCAGTCCCATAATTCTTCTATCTCTTTATAGACTCACAACAAGGTCAGTTTGTTCTCCTTTCCTCCTCTTCCTGCCCCGGGTGTGTGGCAGGAGCCAATCTATCGGGAACATGTAAGCAGTAGGCCTCTTGGCTGGCTGGAGGCTTTGGGGAGCAGGGGGAGGATTGGAGCACTGGGGAAGGTAGATTTAGGTGTTTTGGGGGATGGGGAAAACTTCAAGGAGGTTTGCCATGGATGGGGAAATTGCTTTGTAAGATCTGTCGCTGTATTTCTCTCTCTCTAAATACAATTCTGTATTTTCTCTCCAATCTGATTTGAAAGTTTAATTTATGTCGCTATCTTTAGAAAACCCATGACAAACCACCTAGAACTGGACTTCCAAATTGCAGGTACCTTCCTATGTGCACCATGGCTGTGCCAGATGTTGCTGTCCTGGAGACACCACATTCACTCTGCTCTCACATCACTTTGTATTATTCACTTATGCCTCTGCAATAAGGCAAACTGAAGTAGAAGTTAGTTACCATACCAGGCTAGACTGGAAACTGCTGCTTTTCAGGACCCAATTCATGAGCTGAGCAGACATCCCTGCCTCAGGGACAGAAACATCCATCAAAGCTGTGGAGCAAATGGCTGAAGTTAGCATCTGTTGTCACATCTGATCCTCATCCCCTCTCATGTCTCTCAGAGCTAGTATTTTCCAGTGGGAGTTAAATTAAACCAGAAAATCATCTCTTGTCTGCAACATCAGAGTAAAGCCACCCAAAAGGGGCTGTTTAATTTTGTTCAGCAAAAGAAGAACCAAAGCTGTGAAGTTTATGTCCATGTCCTTCCATTTTTGTTTCAATAATAACACCAAAAATAAATACTCAAGATCATTTCTAAACACGGAATACTAGCAACATGTTCAGAGCTCTACAATAAGACTTCATTCAAACAAATACCAATGAACACATTAAAATAAGTTCATCTGACAAGAGTGAACAGTAAGACAGTTCAAAGAGAGAAGGATTGGCAGTAAGCATGGCTAGTTTGAAATCACACAGTTTCAAGCATTAGAGTCAGACTCAGAGAGTGGTTTGGGTTGAAAGGGCTTCCAAAAGTCATCCTGTCCATCCTCCCTGCAGTGAACAGGGACATCATCTCCTAGATCAGGTTCCTCAGAGCCTGACCTTGAATACTATCAGGGATGCAGCTTCAACTATGGGGTATGTTATAACCCTCCCCCGCCATCCTCCCATCGGAATTTACTAGACAAGCTCAGACAGCTTGGAAGTAAGATGCATATATACACACGTGAAGGCTTGGGTGTTATCCACCCCACCACACTTTGGAAGATCACCCAGACTGGACTCATCCACTCCAGAAATTGAATGAAGCTTGATATTTACAGCTTAGCACAATATAAAAGCAGATATTTATAATTGTTGTGGAGGGCCCATAGGCCCGAAAAATAGGCTCATTCTATGCCTCACTTTGCTTTGCATGCCCAGGCATGTTCCTCCCCAAACCAGGGGTAAACAAGCCCAAAACGGGTAAACACATTAAAAGGCATAAAAGGTACAAAAGGCCAAGGTGCCACGGTGTCTGCCTGGCCCCGGCCCTGCTAAGGCCTGTGTAGTAAACAGGTTGCATAAGCCCACACTGAGCGTGTGGCCCAGCCTATGCTCTCTCCATTTATGGAGGTATAAGGCATAGTGAATTCGCCTCTTTTGGTGATGTTTGGCTGTCTGCCAAACCGATTGGTCAATAATGGCCAATTGGGCCAATTGATCTTGGCCCATAGTTTATAAA
>WAAF01005006.1:189466-248630 GCA_013400475.1 Tricholaema leucomelas | reverse complement strand
CTTTCTTTCTTTCTTTCCTTTCTCTCTTTCTCTTTCTTTCTTTCCTTTTTTAATCTTAAATTTGACTTGATTATGGTACAAACACTTCTGAAGTGCAGAGTCTCGTTTTTGATCCCTTTAGTTTCACATTAATGGACAGTTTTGATGGTTTGTTAGAGGTTCTCTGTAGTTCTGCTCTTTCGTATGGAGTCAGTTTGGATTTTCTTCTCCTCTGACCATTTTGAAAGTTGGATGCTCCCTTCACCTTTGAACTTCTCCACTTTTCTCTCCAGGTGCTAGTCATATCACATTGCCAGATAACTCTTTCATCTACCCTCAAAGTGACAGATGGGGAGCTTCAAGCAACGCACTTAATTTATCCCAGTGTACTGGAAATGCTGTGTACTCTGCTGCATCAAATGTCCTGCACACAAATAAAAGAGAGGTTTCGAGTTCCTTTCAGCTATAAACTTTATCTGTGCTTTTAACAGGGAAGAACTTGTGTTCTTTGACTTACAGCTATTTTTGCCTCTAAAGCTAATGATAGCCTGCAATAACTTGGGAGATCCTCTCTCAGACTGCTAATTCCTCTTTTTAGTGAGAACTGACCCATTTGAGTCTGCAGAAAAATAGTTGATACATGTTCACCTCATTCAGGAAAAACAATTGTGGCTGCAAAGCACTTTTACCTCAAGAGAGCTGAGTTTATTTGCATCAGGTGAGGACCTGCCTGAGCCTATCCAAACCTTTCTCATGTATGATTAAAATATTTTCTGTCTTAAACAACCTTAAAGGCTTGGTGTCTACTCCATACCTTAATGTGCTGTCTGGGGCTAGCTTAGCCTTTTGTCATGCAAGACAGACAAGATGTCTTTTTCTAAGTTCAGCAAGATTTTTGCTGATCAGCAGTATCAGTGTTTTCAGATACTGCCAGCTCCCAAGATCTTATTTGAAAGAGATTGAATATTTGAAAACTAAAGGTCAGGAATATCAATAGAGCAGTACATGCAGCTCTGAAAACAAAGATTAAGAGTTAAAGCCTTAGAAACTGTACGTGAGTTTGTCTCCTTAAAGTGAAAATGAAGGCTATCATCTGGTTTCTAATTCATCATCTGAACATCTTGGAACAGTTTACAGCTGAACAGTAGAAGATGTACAGATAAATAGGAGGTAAGAAACCTTAAAGATATAGGAAAGGATCCAGGAATACTTCATTAGATAAGCTTAGCTGTGGTACTTGATGTTAGCTGAGGAATAAGCCCTTCTGCACTGGAATTCCTTCTGTTCAAATGTGTCTTTTTAAAGAAACGAGTATGAAATCTCTGCAACTGTCTTCTATGCTCATGCTTCAATAAAATGTAAGCAGCTTTCTGACTGCAGATTCTTGTTGCCATGTTCTGGGTCAGAAACCATTTAATCATTAGGAATGTTGATGCTAAGTGAAGGACCAGGATCCTTAACCGTCAGAAGGATGGCTTGGGACTGCATCCATCATAATAGGGTGAGCAGATAAACAGCAATAATCATGGTTAAGCTGCAGAATTATCGAGGTGGGAGAAGGCTGGAACTAGAGGCATTGATGAAGTGCTTTTCATGGCAATTTCATAACACCTTTGTGCCATGAGACTGAAAATTACAATGCTTTCTAATAATCAATGCAGCTCAATTTTAAATGCCTTGTTTGAATAACCATTTTGGGACAGTCCCCACTGCTTTCTGCATTAAAAAGCTGGTGTATGAGTCTACTTCTAGGCTTGTCATGGGTCGTGTGTGCTGCAAAGCAGCCTGAGACCTGACTGCCAAGTTTGTTCACAGGAGAAACAGGGAGTCCCTCCTCAAATGCTTAAGCAACCAGCAATAATATGTCCAAGGTTGCGAATCCTGACTCCTGAAGTGTGCTATGCCTCATTAGTTAATCCATCTGCCTTGAAGATCTCTCAGTGCCAGGTCCCCTCTGTTCTTGGTGGTACCATGTGCTTTCCAGATTCATGACATTATTTCTTGCACCTTTGTTCACTCCTGTCTTGCTCTGAATCTTCTCCCTCAGGATTTAGGGAACAGCTGGGCAGTTCAGATCTTTCAGATGGGGTTGCACCAGGAGCAAGTGGGGAAATAAGAGCTGAGTGGGCTTTTTTTGTGAGTCCTGCTCTGGGAAAACATGCCTGCCAAAGGCTCACAAAGGTAGACTCTAGAAAGTCCCTTGGTGATGTCCAGCTCTGGCTGCAGCTTCTGGGCTAATAGCTGGCGAGACCTGTGCTGAGTGGTAAATGGGAGGTTCATGGCCCTGAGCAGTCTCTGTGTTTGTGAGGACAGGTAAGATATTGGAATAGGATATCTTTTATGGGTGAAGTAATTGCTCAGAGGAACTCAAAAGAGCAGAAAAGTTTGCCCTTGGAAGGCACTCAGCATCTGACTCATTGCTGGGCTGAAGTCCAGAAAGACCTTCTGAGGGAAGTTCCAAATGTTGTGAAGAAAATGTCAGGGAAGGAACGAGGCAGTTCAGTATAACCAGAAGCTATATGAGTTCCTTGAGAAGACAAACCACTGTTACTTCCCTTCTGCAGCTGCTTGCAGAAATTGTGCACCTCATGTTGGCAGAGACAGGGCTTGATCTCTCCCTCATTCAGCGGCCTCATGTGCTGCCAGCTTCAGAACTTATCCCAGGTGCCCTGCAGAAAGACTGTATAAGACAACGTTTCTTTAAAGGTTTATTTTACCTTTTCCTCCCTCCTTCTCCAGTGCTGAAGGAGGTGAGGAGCAGTGCACATCCCAGCTTCAGTTTAGGAAAGTTGCCCCAGGATTTTGGACCATGATGGAGCTTCCACCTGGGATCCTGGAAGGGGAATCAGAGCTTGCAGAAGGTGCTCTGAAGGCTATGTTTGTAAGAACATCAGTCCTGGATCTGGTAGAGATACAGCCTGGATTAATCAGACTGCAATCCTCATTTTATTATCCAGCTTAGATGAAACACCAGCACAGGTAATGGCGTTCACAGGGCCTTCTCACAGTCATTTATCATCATCTTTGATACCTAGAACTGGGTGAAATTCAACATTGAAACCATGCATATATTTTCATACCATCCAGAAGATGCCTCCTTTAGTAGAAGAATCACAAAAGATCTCCATGAGGAACATGGATATGAATTTGATGAACTTTATTTTCCTAAAAAGCTCCACCCTTTGTACTGTTTTCCTGCTAAATGCATAGAACCAGTTGGAAAGACACATCCTGGTAGATATTTTCATATGGACATTCTGAAAAAAAGAAAACATCACCTAATGCCATGCTCACCTAGTCTAGTGAGCATGGGAGGATGCTAAAATCCACCTCACCCTTTACTTTTCTGGTGTCATCCATCACTAGATGAGGCAATTTTTGTATATCTTTTAAGGGATGTTCTAGAGCCCTTTCCTCTGCACAACATCTTGTCATATTTGTTATGTCTCAGGGCAGACCTTATTGCTGTCTACAACTACCTGAAAGGAGGCTGTAGCTTCGGGGGGGAGGTTGGTCTCTTCTCCCAGGCAACCAGTGACAACAAGAGGACACAGTCTCAAGCTGTACCAGGGCAGGTTTAGGCTGGATGTTAGGAAGAAGTTCTTCACAGAAAGAGTGATTGGTCATTGGAATGGGCTGCCCAGGGAGGTGGTGGAGTCACCATCCCTGGAGGTGTTTAAAAGGAGACTGGGTGAGGCACCTGGTGCCATGGTTTAGTTAATTAGATGGTGTTTGATGATAGGTTGGACTCAATGATCTCAAAAGTCTTTTCCAACCTGGTTAATTCTGTGATTCTGTGATGGTTCTTACACAGAATGTGGGTTTCTGCAGCTTTGCTGTAAAAGGAAAGGGCTCGTCCTTCCCACTGCTCATACTCTTGCTGTTTGACTGGCCAGAAGAGAAACACGTTGAGATGAAAAACAGAGATTATGGAAGTGCACACAGCAGACATTAAGAGACTGGAGACTTGAATAAAAATAGGAGAGGAAAAGACATATTCTCCTGATTGCTGCCCTGTGTGAGCCTCAGCAGCTCACTGCATGAACCGCTCAGTCACTGTCAGTGCATGTCTGGACATCGTTAGTGTAAACCTACACCCAAATCCATACATAGGAATCACATCACCATGGCAGATATGTCCCTGCTCCACAGAAATGGATTTTCTGAGTGTGTAATAGAAGACACTGGAGAAAGAAGATGGGACTTGTAAAATATCTTAACCACTGATTATTATAACAGTTTTTACAGGAGCTAAGCAGTGTTTGAGAAAGCTGAACAAAACAGAACTCAACAACAACAACAACAAAAAGGCTGAATTATTAGCAGGAGCAAATCCATGTAGCTCCTCAGATATTAACAGACCAATGGTGATTTCTACAAGCTGCAGATGTGACCCAGGTCACAGCTCTCTGCTCTATCTCCCCTGTTGGGTGATGCTTGGAGGCGTTTCACTGAAGTTTCGTCACCCAGGACCCCCTCACTGAGCATGACCCCACATGTTCACCATAGATCATAATTTGTCCTCACTTCCTCAGTGCACTGTGTCTGCCCCAAGGGGTCACAGTGTGTCGCACTGGAGCAGGTCATGCAAGCGACATGCTGGCTTGTAATTGGAAATGGCACTGTGCATCCAGGAGCAACAAAAGGAAAATGCTGGAAAAGTGACATTTCCTCCCACATTTTGTAGACAAAGGGTTGGAAAGTTAGAGTGCTCCAGTGCACTGTGGTCACAGCAGCCTTTGGAAAAGAGAGAGGCTTCTCTCTCACCTTCTGCCTTCTCCATGTCAGCTTGCACCAGGAGACTCAAAAAGGCCTCTACAGAAATAAGTGAGAGCAAGGGACTTCCCCATTCTTAATCTTGCAGTTTTGGAGTACAAACACAGGAGAAGTGAAGGGCATTCTTCCTCCACCCATCTATCCCTCAACCGCAGCCAGATTTGTTTATAGTGCTGTGCAGCTCTTCCAAGCTGATTGAAATAAATAGATTCTCAGAGACAGGGTATTTCCCTTCCCTCCAGCATTGCTGCAGGACTCTGTCCCTGCTTGTTACTGAAGAAATTTTATAGCCCTGCAAGTTGAGTCAACAGTCTTTACCCATGTCTGGGAAAAAAATGTCCTTGTTCTTTTAGCACTCATCTTTTAGATGAGGGATCCTCATCTCACAGACCTGGGTAATTTGGATTATCTGTTACTCATACAAACAGCGCCACTTAAGTTTAGTTTGATCTCATTTCCACTCAGAAAAGAGTCTGGGGGCCTCAGAAGTGTGCTGAGCACCTTCCACCCCAGCTTCTTTCTGTAAAGTCAAAGCACCTCCTTTAAAATCAGCCTGACTGTGCAATCAGAGCAACAGCAGAGTCCCCGTGCTTGTTTGAGGCCCATTTGCTGTGGCAAAGACCTTCCAGAAGGTCTCTGTCAGATGCCAAACAGGAGTAGAACCATTAAGGTCACCTGCAGTTTGACCTTGGCACATGCTGTACATTCCCCTTTTCTTTAACTTGAACAAGAACGTTAGCATGCCTTTATAGGTGTGCTGCTTGCTTGGTACAGCAGCTCTTCCAAAACTCAGTTGTGGGCTTGATGCTGCCAAGTGGAGCTAACTGTGCTAAGGAAAATGTCTTTTCTTTCTTGAATGTTGTCTGAACAAATTTAAGGGAGCAGCACTTGGTGGCTCAAGGACCTCAACTGTCTCCATGTGTATCAGCAGAGGTTGAGAGTGGAGTTACTGAGAGAGAGCTGTCAGCATAACTAACACGGCAGGAACATGTTATTTTTTTCAGGTAAGTGATGCATTCTCTGCTTTCAAAAAACTTTAAATCACAAAGAGGCACTTCCCTAGAAAACAATCTATAGTTTCCGAATGATGCAGAAACTCCAGGGTGAGTTCCTCTGCTTGCACCATGCAGAAGGTCGGACAAGATTATTGTAGTGGTCCTGCTGGTCTTAACATCTGTGGAAGTTTGCTGCAGCTCCTTTGAATAGTTATTCAGCTTCCTAAGAGATGATTTTTGTGGGGGTTTATTTGTTGTTTTGGTTATCTTTTTTTTTTTTTAATTGGCATGTTATCAGAAAAGATCAGCCTAATTGTGCATTTATCTGGAATTACAGTTATGAAGCTGCTCTAATAAGGCAGTAAGTCATCTCCTGAGTGATTTATAGCCTAAGCCTGAAAGCCCTCTGAATCCATTGACTTCAGAAGGATTTCTTAAGGCAGTGAGACACAAGGTCATTGCAGACCTGTGCTCGGTCATGCTGCTGCTGCCCTAATGGCATGGAACCAGCACCTTCACAATGCTACCTGCTTGTTAGGATTTACATGAAGCATCAAAAAGTGGACCAAGAATAAATGCAGTTTGTGTACTACTCTCCTATTCACACCGCGTATTTATTTAACAACTCCCAAAGTCCTCTCCTTCCCTTGCTCTGGCACCTAGATGAGCCGGGAGGAGTCTCAGGTGGCAATTCTTCTTCACTCTGGAAGGTGTACTGTGAAAACTCAATTAGTTTCCACAAAGGAGAGCAACAAGCTTTTATAGTCCCTGTGAAGTAGTTTTAACCTAGGACTCAAAAGACAAAGACCGCTGTTGAATAGCAATGTTTATTTAGCACTTTAACATTGAAATCTTTTTCCATTTGGATGTGTCTTTCCTTTTGAACTGGAGGCACAAGTGCCTCCATTTGCCTGCAAAACTACTTTTTTTTTCCCATCTCACACTGAATCCCCAGAAAATCCTCAAATATTCTTGCAAATCTCAAAGATATTAAGGCATTAGCCCCCCCCCCCCCCACTTCCTCTCCATTTAGACCTTTGAAGGCTGGTGTGACTAGAATGATTTTGGAGTTACAGCTCAGAGTCTGAATAAAAAATGAAGGGAAGCATTTGGCAATAGTGTAGCCAGTACAATAACTAATTACTTATAGATTTTAGGTCACACTTGAAAAAGACAAATACTGAAATAAATGGATAATCATTTGGAGCTACCACTAACGGTTTGTTTAAATACTTTGGGTTAAATTCGGCTTTGCATCACGGTGGAGCAGCTGCCTGCATTGATGCATGCTTCAGCTTTGTACTGGTGCCAGGGAAAGCAAAACTGGCCCCTTTGCTTGGATCAGAAACACTTGTAGCTCAGGCTGGTGTGCTGCACTGGATGGTTGACTGGGTCTTTACCGGACTGTGCCAGTGGGAAGAGAGTTAACCAAGCAAAGCATGACCAGTTCTGAAACTAAGCGAAAGAGAAAAAATATCTGAGAGCTTTCAGGCCAGATGCTGCCTTCCTCCATCATGTTTTGCAGAAGAAGCTAAGAAATGTGTTGGCAGATTTGTGGTGACTCGACCACATTCTGAGAATAGAAGATTTCAGAAGAGAAGGGGTGAAAATACGGCTAGTGATCCACACAGTACCTGATGAGTCTCATCTTTAGACACAGCCAACGTGTATTCAAATATGTACCTGTTTGTAATATGAGCATAGAAATCATTACCTTATTATAGCTGACAATTACTGCATTTGCTTTAACTTTAAAGAACAACAACCCTCAGACAGAACAACTTCTTAGCTGTGAGCCAAGTGAAATTGCCATTTTTACACTTGCAACTGGAATCTTCAATTGTTTTGCTATAGTGAGATGCATTATGGATGTATTCAGCATAAAATTCAGGCTTTGGAAACCTGGAGAGCTGGCTTTTAGTAAACATTTTGCTCTTCAGCACCTTTGTGTGCCTCAGAGATGCTTTGAATTGCATGTGACTTCTGCTGATACTATGAAAATTATGTTCAGCACCCAATCAAATTCCACTGGCAATCTGCAGCCTTCTCCTCCATGCCTTTTTTCTGTGATTTAACAGTAATGCCCATGTTGAGACAAGGCAAAGATTAGATAAATACTCTTTATTTATCACTGCACATTCTCAACAGGATCTCCCATGATCTGAAGCTCCAGTGCTGAGAAATCTGCACTTTGCTGCAAGCTGAGCTTTCTGGGCCTGATTGTTGTGGAAGAGATGTTGGCTAGGGCCAAATGTCTCCACATCATGAGGCTGGGAAGCCAGCAACACAAGTGCCTGTAATGGGCTGGGAGGGGTGGCGTCCTTTTCCTCCCTTTCCAAGGGACACCACAGCAGGTTGGAAACTGCACTTTAACTGCTTTCCTGCAGGTTTTGATAAATTCTTCCAGCCACAGTACCTTTCTCCCTCTCTCTGGTGGCTCCCCATTCCTTCACAACTGATAGAAATCCCAGTTTTCTCCCCAAAAGGAAAGAAATCCCAGTTCTGTGCCATACAGGCTCCATAAAATGTCCATCTCCTTGGAAAAGCAGGAAGAATAGCGTCAGATAAACTGGAAATGATGTTTTAGAGTTTCGGAGAAGATCTGTGTCCCCAAGGGTCTGTCTAACTTACCTTAGAAATATATCTGAGTCATCAAGATGGCTGGACAAACTAAGCAAACTCACACGCCACCTCCCCCCAACTCTCCCACCACCAAAATTTCTTTAGCTCACCAGAACTGGTCAGGAACAGGAATGGGAGCATCTGGAAATAACACCATTCCTAAGGGAAAATATTCCTTTTTAATTAATTGCATCCCTTTTATCCATGACAGTGTAATTGCATATTGCTTAACTAAATCTTTTTAATTGGTGCTGGGAGTGAATGATAAGCAAAGCTGTACAATTTCTTAAGAGCTATTACTATTGTAGGGTAGTGCAGGATAGGGAGTTGTGAGTTTTGAACGCTGGGGTTGAATGCCATCGAGCTGGGTATTGTGGCGGGTATCTCACGGCTGCCCATTTTTGTAGGCACAACTTCACAGTTGCTCACAAACTATCCTGTGGTGACTTGTGACACTCCTTCTGCCCCAGAGAACCTTTCCTGAAATCAGAGAAGAGGACATGTAGGGCATGAATGCTCCCCTAATCTCCTGGCCAAGGGTCCCCATGCTGTGTTTCAGCCCCCCAGTAGCCACTGCTATGCTTTGTGTCCAGCCCTGAAAGCAGTGAGGCCGGCGGTGAGCTGTGCAGTTGTCCCTTCTCTGTTCTCTCCCGAGGGAACACCTCTGACATGCTGACGAGAATTGGGGAATTGCCTTTGAAGTGTGTTTGCAGCGATTAAAGATGGAGAGAAATCCGTGTACAATTGTCCCACCTGTCTGGCAGTCTCCCACAAACCAGCAGGCGCAAGAGGCTGAATCACAAAGGTATTTTCCACTCTTTTTTTTCGAGATCCCGTTCTGGAAGGACTACTTGGCCACAGCTGCAGTTACCCTAGACCAGGAAACCATCACCGCCTGTCTCACCCCTCAGACAGAGTGCCCTGCTCTGGGGTTTCAGTTGGTGTCTGCCCTCAATCCGTGTATCAGAATGAGCCACGTCTGTGTCCTTCGCCGTGGCACAGCTGGGGCACCACAGGGACGCTCCGGCTGCACTAACGGCACCTCGAGGCTGCCGCCGCACTTCCCGCTCCCGGGATGCGCGGGACCCACGGAAGAAGAGATGACCAACACCAAGGAGGAGAGATGCGCTGCTGGAAGTGCAGCCCTCCCGCTGCAGCGAGGCCAGAGCAGCTGCCCTGAGCCGAGCCGAGCCGAGCCGAGCCGAGCCGAGCCGAGCCGAGCCGAGCCGGCTGCTGGTGAGCAGGTGGCGGCCCTTGCGCTCCCCCTAGTGTCGAGAAGGAGCATTTTTAACAGGCAGAGCTCTCTGTGGCGTGTCCCAGCAGTTCAGCGCCTCTGGCTTGATGGGGAAGTACCCGGGGCTCGTCCCGTCGTGCCGGTGGCAGCCTCGACAGAATACGTACGGCCCTTGCCCTCGATGGGAAACCTTTCTCTGACACGAGCGTTGACATCACGGTAATTCGGGCCCGGCTGCACTCATGCTAGTTCCATGCAGTGGTTCTGAAAAATAATCTGAGTTTGGGTTGTTTAGTTTTGTTTTGTTTTGTTTATTGTTGGTTTGGTTTTGGTTTTCCTTTTTAGAGATTAAGAGGTTTTCTTAGCTCTACCAAGAGCCAGCCTAGCAATGAGCATGGCAGGTTGTATCGGATGAGGAGCTGCCACAGGTATCTGCCATTTGAATTTTGTGTGAACTTTTCAATCTGCTAAAACTGGACTTCAGAGTTTTATGTCTGACACCTGCAATCCTGGCTCCTGCAGGACTCAAGCTTGCAGCCTCACCACCTCCACAGCTCCTCTGAACACGCTAGAACAGATCCAGAAGAGGCCAAAAATTTGACCAGAGGGCTGCAGCTACTCTGTTATGATGGCAGGCTGAGGCATTTGGGGTTGTTCAGCCTGGAGAAAAGAAAGCTCTGGTGAGACCTTATTGAAGCTTTTCAGTACTTGTTGAGGACCTCCAAAAGAGATAGGGACAATCCCTTCCAACCCAAGCTACTCTATGAATATATGATTCTGTAAGTGGCAGGGAGTAGGTTAAGCATATCATGCTCTGACATGCTTTTCTGGTTACAGTGTTGGACAGTAGCTTGGGTTCAACCAGCTCCTTGTGGACTTAGAAGTACATGGGATGGAATGTTGTATCCTTTGCCTTGGACATGCAAATCTAAGCCCTGGTATCTTGGCCTAAATCGTGGCATAACTGCTATTTTCTGAATCCCCATTCTCCAAAATGGACACTTATGGGGATTTAAGTCCAGACAAAGGGTCATCAGTGGGGACAAGATGATTTTCCCTTTGGTGACATTTTTTGCCCAATGTTAAAAAAAATCTTGGCATGAAAAATGGTGAGGAGCATGCCTATTAGCATGGAAAGTGAGAAAACGGGAGTGTAAGCACCACATGCTGACATACCAAGACAAAGATACAGCTTATAAAGCCTTATAAAGCCTATAAAGCTTACACACTGCCACACTAAAAAAAAGGTGGAGGAAACCTGCAGAGGCTCAGCACCGTTTGTGGGAGACCCGTGGAAAGTTGTGTAAGCCCAAGTGCCCATACTCAGCATTCTGCTAGGGCTCCTTGCCAGAACACAAAACTTTTGCCTCTTCTCAAGCAGATGACACTGTACTTTTCCACTAGCTTTAAAATAGTTGTCATTCATCAGGTTTTACCCACAGTTTGTGGCAGGTGCTCCTTGCCTCTTCTAAACCAGAGCCAGGAATGATAAAAAGCTCTTTTAATTTTTCTGCTGTAAAATGCATCATAATGGATACTGGAAAACTTTGGGGATTTTCCAGAGTTATTTCCTGAGGCCTGAGACCCCATAACAAACATTTCCTCTGATTCAAAACAGTGATGAGCTTTGCTACAGACTGCTGCACTCTGCACAGTGCTGGATCTTCTCACTCACATCAGCCCTGCATGCCCCCTTGCTTGCTGCTCTTTACGGCACCGCTCTTTTTTTTCCCCACTTATATCTGGATTTCTAAGCACTAAAAAACAAGTTGCAAAGCTGTGTAGATAAATGCAATTATCTCTAACATGAAGGCAGAGATATGGGGTCACTGACATGTATTTCTGACATTTTAAGTCAAATGGCTGCAACTGGGTTGCTGTGATGTGCTCAGCTACATGTACAAGGGCTGCTTGTCATCCGCCAAATGTCCTGCCAAACATCTAGGCCTTAAGGAGGAGAGGTCTTGAAGTCTTTCAGTTATTATCTCACACACGTATAAGATTTTCAGTTAAGGTAGAAGCCTTGGTTTAGACTCTGTATTTTCACTCTGGAATTTTAATTATCTGATATTTTTCCATTATTGCTTTTATTCATTTTTCTTTGTCTTTACTGAGACATCTAATTTCTACAGGTATGAAATGCTTAGCTTTATGCACCAGATAAGGTAAGGGGTATTTCTTCTGAGGACAAGGTAAGAAACACTGACAGAGAAAGCAGGGGACTTGGCCAAGGTCAAAACAAAGTCTGTGCTAAACCAGCATAATGCAGCATCTAGATTTCAGGCGCTTATTTCTGCACTTTAATCTCTGATCATCATCCTGTCTGAAGAACATTTATAATTGCATGCCAGAGAGACCATATGATGTTTTCTGAGCATCTGCTCTCTTGGGTGTATGCACTTCGCTTGGAGGCTTTAGGCTCAGATTCACAACTGTACTGTGATGAAAATGAACTAGCCAGCTCGACTGCAGTAACTGCCCATTTCTGCATGCTGATCCTGTTTCCTCTCACTGCACTTGGCTAAAGTGGACAATCTTTCTTCCTACATGGACTTACAGGTCACACATGTGTGAGCTGCAGCAGATGAGCTGATGCCAGGTATCTGGAAAAGCTGTAAACCAGCTCATGTGCCTGATCTCCAGTTGTTTCACAGCTGGAGTGCTTCAGCTTGACTGTGAATCTTGCAACTCTTACCAATTTATGGGAAATGCAACTTTTTCTATCAGTATTTTTATGACCTGGTGATGAGACTATAAGCACAGCCTTATGAAATTGGGTTTGCGTTACGAAGAAGAGCACCACAGCGAGTAGAAGCAGGCAGCAGCTCCAAGGGCAGCCTTTATGTCCCATCAACCACACTCCACCCCAGCGTCTTCATTGTGGGAGCAGTTGTTCACACCCCAGCCCGGATTTGGGCAGGTGACAATGGTATATTCGTTCCCGTTGCAATTCACGTCATCAAGCCAAATTTGTCCAGTGCCTTAAGAAGATGAATTACATAGAAAGAAACAGAAAAACTGTTGGACAAAAGAAAGAGGAATGTGAGTTTTCTTTTTCTAAAGAGACCTAAGCGGATAGCAGGCGTGTGTTGAGTTGTACAGCTAGCTCCTTGGAAATCAAGCCTTTAGGCACAGTTCAAGCAGTGCAGCTCCTTCATCCCCCTTGGGATGACCTGGCCCTTTGAGGATATCCTCTTTTCTCTCCTGCTGCTCGTGTAGAAGGCCTTTCTGTGTGCTTTCTGGGTGTGTATAACCTCCCATACCGGGCATGGGGAGATGGAAGGCTGTTGTGGACTCACCTGCTGTGGCTGTGAAGGCAGAGATCGCGTGGCTGTATCCTAGCATTCGGCAGACCACATTGGCATTTTGGATGCTCCAGCCATCATCACATATTGTTCCCCAGGACCCTTGGTGAAAGATTTCCACGCGACCCCTATTGCTCCCCCCCGCAATTCGTATGTATTGGCTGATGCTGCGTGACACTTCAAAAGAGAAGAAATAACTCTACTAGTTATACATGCATGAGGGAAAAAAAACACATTGAAAGACAGAAGCAGTGATCACTCAAACTGGACAAATGAAGGATGATGAAGCTGGTGAAGTGCCTGGAGAACAAGTCTTATAAGGAGCAGCTGGGGGAAACGGGGTTGTTTAGTCTGGAGAAGAGGGTTCTGAGGAGAGATCTCATTGCTCTACAACTACCTAAAGGGAGACTGTAGTGAGGTGGAGGTCAATCTCTTCTTCCTAATGTCAAACAACAGAACAGGAGGAAATGACCTCAAATCGCGCCAGAGGAGATTTAGATTGAATATTAGGAAAAATATGTTTACTGGAAAAGTGTCAGGCATCAAAATAAGCTGCCCAAGGAGGCAGTGGAATCACTGTCTCTGGAGGTGCATAAAAATGTGTAGGCATGGCACCTTGGGACATGTTTTAATGGCCATGGTGGTAAGTCAGTGTTTGGACTTGAAGATCTTTGAGGGCTTTTGCAACTGAAACAAATCTGTGATTCTATGAAATGTTCCCATCTCTGCACCTGTAGCTAGGTTGGGACCAGAAATTACTAAAAGCACAAATCCAAACAATTCAAGACCCTCTCCAAGGTTTGGAGATATCAGACTGCATCTTAGATTATAGACTTTTTTGTTCTGTTAGCTGTGCTACTGGCTAACCAACATGTGCAGGGAGGAATGCTGGTCCTGATGTCAGACAGCGTCAATGCCAGAAGATAAGTAAGAGAAGAAGAAATAAAAATCCAGTACCTTCTCCCTTTTCACCTTTGCTCCCTTTTGGTCCTGGGGAACCTGTTCCAAATTAAAAAAAAGAAAAAAAAAAGAAAAAAAAAGGCAAATATTTGACAGCTGTTTAGGAGAAAATTTAGTTATTAACTTTTTCTGAATAACTGGGTGAGTCAGACATAGGAGGGCTCCATCTCATCATGGCATGGACCCACTGAAGTAACCAAGGGTAAGTAAAAGAAAAGTGACAAGAAAAGCAGGATAACATATAACAAAGTGTTCTTAACATGATCCCCCAAAAAACGAGCCACTTACAAAAATCCCTACTACTCACTTGCAGGAAATATATCTGATTCCTACTATTACCTGTAAACTGACACCTCAGATAGCTGTTGGGTGCTACAGAAGTGGACATGGTATCTCCTAAACTACTTGTGGGAAGATCTATACTGTGGGGTTTGCTCTCCAGGTGCTGCCATGGGAAAAGCAGAAAGCCACTTCCAACAGTTGTCCCTGTTTCTGTGTGGTAGCCTGGTCTTGAGAGTAGGAGTGTTTGAAAAAAAAAAAAAAAGGAAACAGTGCACATTTCCCCCAGGAACTACCTCCACAAAACACACATTGCTGTTTCCTTCTGCAGACTAAGAGATGAGACCTACCCAGAGGGCAGTCCCCAACCTAGGGTCATCTGTTACACTTTTCCCTTCCTCCAGAGGCAAAGCTTCATAAAAAGGAGTGCATGGGGAAGCAGCACTATACAAGCTCTAGTTCATCTTGTTTGTGAGGACTCTCACACTGTTCTGAGTGAGCAACTAAAAGAAAAAAACATCTGGAGCACTGGTTGCTTCCTGTGGCCTGTCATAAGTACTCTTTAAGTTCTTGAGGCTTTTCTGTTTGTTTGTTTGTTTGTTTGTTTAACAGTAGGTCTTACAGGTCTTGGAAGCATCATAAGGATGAGGAGTAGCTGCAGTGGTGTCTCTTTTGAACTGGTTTTGTGTTCTATAAGTAATGAGATGTACTTAAACAGCCCTGTGATTCTCTGTGCCTGACTGCCACCTTGATGTGGGATTTATCCCAGCAGTGTGGTATCTTGCAGGATGCCTCAGTACAAAGCAGAAGAACATGGTCCTTGAGGTCCCTTCCAACCTAAACCATTCTATGATTCTATGGTTTGTTTCAGTTTTCTGTGAGATAGGAGATTTGTGAAATTCTAATGCATCTGTTTACTTGCATTTTAGCACACCTTCCAAGGCATTGATGTGACACTCCGCACATTTATCTTCTGTTGAGTTCCTCTGAATGATCTCTGGAAAACATGACCCTGAGCAGCTTGTGCCTGTCTGTGACGTGCAGTCCCAAACTCAAGTACACCACCAGTTCCACAAACACCATAGCAAACACCCTTACCAGTGGACCCACGTTCTCCCTTGGCTCCTTTTTGTCCTGGTTCTCCTTTTGGTCCCTGCATGCCGTGATCACCCTTGCTTCCTTTTTCACCAGTTTGGCCTGGGATTCCTGGGTGGAAAAAAAGAAATTCATTGCCTTCATTGCTTCCCAAGGAAAAAAAAGGTGATGAGTGTTTCACACTGATGCAGAGAAGTGGACGGTGATATTTTAAGTGCTTTGCATCATCAGAGTAAGTCATGCTGTTAAAGGTGTACCCGGTGGTCCCTGATCTCCCTTTTCCCCCTTTTGGCCTAGAGGACCTAAGATAATAAAACCAAACGGAAAAGTATTTATAAAAGCTTATGCAAACTAGTTTGGTTTAGCTGTCTACACTATAACCATCTGTTCCTGAACTGTCTTATTTCCTGGTGGATTGTCCTCTCCCGAAGCAGACCAACTCCTGGTCTTTTGTTTCATATCCTGAAGTCCACTGATAGGATGGATCTTCACTGACTGAATAGAGAGCCTAGGCAAGTGCCTAAAACATATGCAAGCACATAATATTCAGCCAGCTGACTCCTGTTCCTATCACTCGGGTACCTAGGAATGCAGAAAGGTGCAGCACTTCAACTTTTGTTACCTTCTGATGGAGATGAGAGCTGGAGTGCACTATATAAATTCAGGACTAAAAACATTGATTCAAGATATACACACCATAATAGTCTTGTACTGCAGAATGTTGCCTTATTGTTTATGTGCCTGGGACAGGGAGGTGGCCTTCTTCAGAAGGAAGGTCAAAGAAAAGGCCTTGGTTATGTGCTCTAAGTTGACCTCTGAAGATATATCTTCCTGCATTGCTAAAGAGGCCAGAACAGATGCTTGCTAGTGAATATCCTTCCGTATCAGGTTTACAGCCAGTGAAATTTGTCTTTAGCCCCATGGTAAGGAGGCTGTTCTTTGAGTAATCTTAGCTGCCATGTGTTGTTTGGTTTGGTTTCTATTTTTACAAACCTGTGGACAACATCACCCCCTCTTGCATGTTGCAGGTTGCTGCAGTAACCCCTTCAATGAGCAGTTACCCTCACAGCAGTCTGGTAGAGGTCCTGGGCCATCACGGCATCCTGGGATGCACTGGGGCTCCAAGAACAGAACTTAACAAATATACTGTTGCAGATACCTTTCTGTTCTCTGCAAGATGCATGTTCTTGATCCCAGACTATTTTATTTGCCTTTACCTCTTTCTCCTCTGTCTCCCTTTTCACCTCTGAGTCCTGCAGTGCCTGGCAGTCCTAAAAACAAACAAACAAACAAAAACCAGGAGAGAGTGAAGCTGGCATATAAAGCGAGGCCAGAGTAGGAGGTCAGTGAGTTATAGATTTGAACAGTGCTGTACCTGGACTACCACTGGGCCCTTGGTCCCCCTTCTCCCCTTTCTGACCAGGTCTGCCTTCTGGGCCAGGAATTCCCACAGGTCCACGTTGTCCAATTTCACCTTGAGGTTGAGCAAACACAGCAAATGTGAAATGAAAGATAATATATGAAGGAGAAAAATGAAAGATAGCTCAGTTGTCAGCCCCTGAACTGTGTAGTTTGCCTTATAAAAGGCAAAACAAATACTGAGTTGCTCTGAGTTGCAGTCCCTCTCTGGTAGAGCTAATCTTAGCAGTGCAGTGAGTGGTGGTCTGGAGTGAAAAGCTGTGTGGACCCATGTCCTCAGACTGTCAGCCTTGAGAGACAACAGTGCTTTCCTAAAAGAGTGGCAAAATTTTCCCCTTACATGTGCACACATCAGGATGGAGGACATAGCCCTCCACGGTACCGGGACCTCTCTCCCTGTCTCATGCAGAAGGGGTCCAGATGAGACAGCTGAGATTGTGGGATAGGTTTGTTGACATGTAGGCATGGGTTCTTCTTCTATTTGTCATCTTCTCTTACCCATGCTTGTATCTAGCCTGGCTTCAGTTTTTCTTGTCATGAAGAAAGAGATTGGTCTCCTATCTTTAGAAGAAACTGCACCTTCTTTGCTTCTTACCTGCTTCTCCTTTCTGCCCAGGACGTCCAGGCTCCCCTGTGCTACCTGTAACAAACATCTTACCATAAGTGCTAACAAGCCTTAGCCAAACACTTCATCAAGAACAGCCCTCCACCATGGTATACCTATGCTGGTGGTGGGTTGCACTGTATCCTCTGCACTTACCATTGAAACCTGGTAGTCCAGGGACTCCCTGCTGTCCCTGAGGACCCATGAGTCCAGGGGGCCCAGGTTCTCCTTTCTTGCCCATTTCGCCTTTCTGTCCTTGGACACCTACCAAACAGCACAGCACACATATGTAAATTTAAACACCCACATTTGTTGTCTCTGCAGTCAGCAGACAGCTCTGTCTAGCTGCAGTAGTAGCAGAGATTGGCCTCTCACCTGTATTTACCAAACAGTTGCATTTCTATAAAGATGTGGGAGAACACAGCTGGATGGCATCTCAGTCTATCTGAGCCATCTCTGACTCAGCTAGGTGGTCTGGCCAGATGTTTGACCTGCTGTTATAGACTTGCAGTAGTGCCACAACACCTCCCCAGTCACTCCCCTACCACTAGAATGTGTTCTTCTCTAATTAAATATCCTTTACTGCAGTCTGAACCTTTCCCTTCTCCTAGCCAGTGGAGATACCAAATGGTGTATTCCACTCCTTTGCTTCCAGGGAATTGCCACATCTTCCTTTAGCCCCCTCTTCTCTGAAGACTTGACCAGCATGCTCCAAAAGAGCTGAATTACCTGAAAGTGCCTCATTTGAAGACTGACATAGAATCACAGAATCATAGAATGGTAGGAGTTGGAAAGGACCTCTGGAGATCATCAAGTCCATCTTTCTGCTACAGAATTGTCTTGAAGTCCTCACCTTTTGGTATTCCTCCTACTTCCACTTTTCTCCTCTGGAGCAACTCGTGCTTATGAGCACACTAGAGCATGGGGAACTGATGGAAGATCTAAGGAAGTTCTAATCAACCTGTCCAACTTCCTCCTTGGTCTGCACCACACAAATTTGCTTTCTTTTGATGTCTTGGTTTCAGCCTTTTCCCTCTAGCTACAGTTTGTATGCAAGTTTGCAGATGACACCAGTCTGTGTGGCACAGTCAACTTGCTAGAGAGAAAGGATCCATCCAGAGGGACCTGGACAGGCTGGAGAGGTGGGCCCAGGCCAACCTCATGACGTTTAACAAGGCCAAGTGTAAGGTTCTGCACCTTACAATCGGTGCAATCCCAGGCACAGATACAGGCTGGGTGGTGAATGGCTGAGAGCAGCCCTGAGGAAAAGGACCTGGGGGTCTGGGTTGACGAGAAGCTCAACATGAGCCTGCAGTGTGCACATGCAGCCCAGACAGCAACCCTGTGCTGGGCTGCATCAAGAGAAGTGTGGCCAGCAGGGCAAGGGAGGGGATTCTCCCCCTTTACTCTGCTCTCCTCAGACCCCACCTGGAGTACTGTGTGCAGTTCTGGAGCCCCCAACACAAGAAGGACATGGAACTGCTGGAGCGGGTCCAGAGGAGAGCCACAAAGATGATCAGAGGGCTGGAGCACCTCTGCTATGAGGACAGGCTGAGAGAGTTGGGGCTCTGCAGCCTGGAGAAGAGAAGGCTTAGAGCAGGGATCCTCAAACTACGGCCTGCGGGCCGGATACCCCCCCAGGGTCCTCAGTCCGGCCCGCCGGTATTTACAGAACACCCCTGTCCCTGCAGGGGCTTGGCAGGGGAACCAAGCGGCCTCTTCCTGCCACTTAACCCGCTCGCCTCCGCAGCCCCCAGGCACCTGCCGCGACTGGGCTGCAACCAAACTATGCTCCAGCCCCGACAGTGTCTGGGGGACAGTGAACTGCCCCTCTATTTGAAAAGTTTGAGGACCCCTGGCTTAGAGGACATTTTATAGCGGCCTTCCAGTATCTGAAGGGGGCCTACAGGAAGGCTGGGGAGGGACTATTGACAAGGCCTTGTAATGACAGGATGAGAAGTACTGGGTTTAAACAGGCAGAAGGGAGATTTAAAATAGATGTGAGGAAGAAGTTCTTTCCAGTGAGGGTGATGAAACGCTGGAACAGGTTGCCCAGGGAGGTCGTGGATGCTCCCTCCCTGGAGGTGTTCAAGGCCAGGTTGGATGAGGCCCTGAGCAACCTGTTCTAGTGGGAGGTGTCCCTGCCTGTGGCAAGGGAGTTGGAACTGTGTCCGACCTAAGCCGTTCTATGGTTCTATGATTCTAAGATCACTGGATAACAGTTCTCCAGTAGATACCCACTAATGCGTTTTACATGGGAGAAACACAGTGCATAACTCTTCTACTTAAGGCATATAAAAATCAGGCTAATTGAAGCTGTGAAATTATCAGAAAGAGATTTTGGTAAAGTAAGGACTAACATTCAGATGCTTGTGCATGTAACTTATCCTTTGTGAATGCCCCTCTGGCCACCACTGAGGCGAATCTTCAGCTGGCAGAAACCAGCACAGCCACTTGAATAAAGTCTGTAGAGCTAAGTTGAGTGTGTGGCTGGGCAGGGGCCAGCTGTCCTCCAGCCAAGTCCAGCTCATGAGGATCTTTGGGGAGATCTTTCCTGAAAATGCACTGAACTATTAGACTCTGATGTATAGTAATGGTGCTTGGCAGGAGGTGCTGTTTCAGTGTTGTAAACGCAGCCAGGAAGATATGAAAAAATGATTAAAAAAACCCCAACATATTATTTGTTTTCTTCTTCAGAAAGGTTCATCAATATTAGCCAAGAACTAGGAATGGATGAAATACAGACCTGACTTGACAAGGGCTGCATCTTAGATCATCATTGTAGGATCATAGAAATTCTCATTTCTCTGAATGAGGAGTGGTCCAACCTCTCCTCAAAGTGAAGCCAACATTAGATCAGGACTTACTACATCCTCACAATCTGGAGACATTTATCTCCTACAGCAGGTGTAGTTCTGCCCCACACCTCCAAGTAAGTACACAGTACAGCAGCTTGTGCATGATTGAGGAGGGGACAACTTGCATCTAGCTCATTCCTGAGTCCAGGTCATCATTTCCCCAACGACAGAGTGGCTAAGATCCCACGTCTGTCACTGTTTCTTACACAGTTCAGACAAGACCCTGGAGAATAAGGAATGGGGAGGTCTTCTTCAGTTGTCTCAAAATAAGTTGGACAGCAGGACTTGCTATTTCTGGGGCAGAAAGCCCAGCTATCCACTGGCTGTGAGATGCATGTCCTCTCTTGTCTCACATGAGGATTTGGAATTGCTATTGCAGCTAATAGCCAGGTACAGCTCCTGCATAATTGCTGAGCTTTTCTGGTGGGGTGGCAGTGAGGAGGCAGAGTCAAAACACTCCTCTGTGGTGGTCACTGACCTCTGTGGGAGTACTTGGACAAGCTGAGGCTCCCAAGGGATCAGTCAAAAGGTACAGCAGGTTTCCTCATGACTAGGGCAAGGCCTCTTACAGGGGGGAAAAAAAGAAAAGAAAAAGGAAAAAAACAAAGAAAAATGACTTACTGCTCATTTACCAACATACCTCTTGGACCAGGTTCTCCTTTGCGTCCAGGAGGCCCTGAAACAAACAGCACGTGGATATTTTTTAGTGGTCAGCAATCAGCAAGGAACATACCAGAATAGACTTGATAGGGTTGAGGTCTACACTTAAAACATCACCCTTTTAGTGGCACCCACAGTCCAAGTCTACAATGTTATGGAAGGGTAGAGCAGCCTGTAGCTGCATGTGAAGCTGCAACAGGATCCAGAGGGGACACACAGGTCTGTGTTTCAGTTTCTCTAGGTGTCTCCAGCTGCCCAACAAGGGCATCTGGCACCCTGGGCACTGAAGCATCACTAACTAACAAGAAGACCAAATCTTGCCCTAGTTATTTGTTCATCTGAACTTTGCCATTGGTGCAGAGAAACCAGCTCTCCCCAGTATACAGCCAACATGGAGAAATGAAGCCATACCTGCAATTAGAGTGATGTTCTTCATCATCATCATCATATTTGCATTACTGCTTTTAATAATGGTGATTTCTTCTTCTAAGCTTTTCTGCCAGTTTTCTTCATGACCCATGCTCAGTTTGCCTGCAAAGGAACTCTGCAGAATCTCTTCTCTATAGGTGGTGTTTTGTTCTTGAAGTTTCAGTATCTCTCTCTGCATTTTGGTCACTGAGGAAGCAAAAGGCCCATGCTGTGAATATTCCCTGCCCAATCCAGCTGGGAAATGCCTATTGAGTAGAGCATCAACTCAATACACACGGAGGACACCCAGGATTAAATACCACTAGGGGGTAGTTTTCGTGGGCTAGTCCTTGCTGCAGCCAGAGCTACAGCCGGAGTGCTTCTGCAAATGCGAAGCACATATATGGGGTGAGGGAATGATTTCCTGCAGCAGTGAGGAGGAAGTCTGTGCTCCCCAGAGGTTTCCTATGTGCATGATCTTCCCTGCTCATCTATGCCACTCAAAAGCTCCTAGAAAAGCCTGCAGCAAGGTTGCAGCATTACCTTTGTACATCAGCAACCCCTGGCCAGCCGTCAGCAGCAACAAGTAGAATCCAAGGGCTGCCAGACGACAACGTGTGGATGGCTTTCTTTGGATTCGAGGCTCTAAAAACAGACAGAAGTAGGGTAGACATTTTCTCACATCTCTCCTGCTGCAAGTTCTACTCACTTCCAGCCATTTCAGACTGAGCCATGCCAAATCAGCAGTGATCTTAGAGATGAGGAGCAGCAAGGTTCCTCTGCAATACAGCCAGATTCTGCAAGCAAAGCAGGCTGCCTTCCTCTCATCTAGGCTTTGCATTGCAGATCCCTTGGCAATTTTCTCCTTAGCCAAATTACTTCCATCAAGACTTATTCCAGCCTATAATGTAGTAATTCTCCACTTTCTGAAGCAATAGACTTCTTGTTTCCATTCCTTTTAGCTGTCCCAGGCTGCCACTCACTGAGGGCTGCTGTCACTCACTGAGGGTTGCTCATCTCCATAAGGGGATACATATGTCATCCCCATCCAGAGCTCTGCATATATGCGATTCCAACAAGGGTGCATGCATGCATCAAAAGAAACGAAAACTCAGTAATAAACTGAACTGCAGAACAAATGAAATCAAGTCATAGCATTTAAAACAAATCATCACCACTAAGTGTAAAACAGATTAACTGCTTTGCCAAATTTTTGCCTTTAGGGAGAAAAAAAGTACTTCAGAAGCATTAATAACTATTTCAGACATTCAGTAAGTTATCCTTAATTGAGGTTTTGTTCAGAGTAATGTGATCAGGAGTTTAAAGCCTTGGTTTTAGAAGGGTACAATGATTTAATTAGTTTTGCAAGAGAATGGTTTAGTCAGCAATGAAATATTTATATTCAGCTAAAAATTCATAAATTTACTTTTTTAATCAGATCTGGTGACTTCAGTATCTTAGCTTAGCTATTAAGACATGAAAGTTTTACTCAGTGAAATTAAATGTTTTCTAAGACAGGAAAATAATTTTCTTTTTTCTAGTGCTCAGCATCAGCTTTTGGCCTGAAAGGACAGTTTCACATACTTCTCTTTTAAAATGACAGTTAATTTACCTGCAAAATCACTATAAAAAGCATTTAATATGCAGTATAAATACAGTATTTCATTTTTATGTGCTGCTTTCTTCACAGACCAGATAAAATCCATATCAATCCATTTAATAAAAAAGAAATCTTACCACTTATCTGAAAGGTTGTGGTAGCAGCTGAGGAAAGCCCAATCTTGTCTGAAATACTGCAAAAGTTCATATCACTCAAATGTCCGTCTTCCCCGCACCCGTCTTTGATTTTCATGACAAATTTCTTGTGGCTAATCTAAAGTCTTGTCAGATTATATAGACAATAGCGAACCAAAGCGACTTCCTATCTGCCTTCTGATTTTATATGCTTTCTGATATCCCTATCTGCTCAGTTTTTATAGACTTGTGAGAAGTCTGATGTGGTAATTTGAACAGTTCCTCAAAAAAATCCCACAGCTAAGATGTTCAGCTTCTCTTGTGCATTCTTTTGGAAACACTATGTCCACACAGCCTCATGAAGGATCCTGCAGGAGGCTTAACTTCTGCACTTTAGTGAACTTGGACATGAGGTGGCTATTTTGCTCCTAATGCAAGCAAACCTCCTGATGTGTTCAAGAAGATCCTAGATTCAACAATATCTTGGAGATTTATTCCCTGTGAAGGGAGGTGAAGCACTGCGTGGTAGTGAAAAACTTGCACCAAGGTGACAACTTAGTGATGGTGCATGACTGAAGTGCAAGAAAGGAAACAATCAGGAGGAGCTGTAAAGATGAGCAAATGATGGTGGGATAGGGGATGATGATGTACAAATGGATTTGGGGTGAAATGGAGAAGAGACACTTGCAGCATAGGGGTCTCTCCAAGCCCTTGCTTCCTCTCTGATCTATTTTCCACACACATGGACACAATTCCTACCACCTCATCACTTCTTTGCCCACATCATGCCTACACACCTCACCGTGGCATTAAGCATTTTGGCATCTCTATTTGTGCTGGGGTTGATTTTGATTTTGCAAATTGTCTCACTCAAGCCCAAGGGCAAGAGCCATTGGTAGGACGCTGGGCAAAGCCCTTTGCGCCCATATTGCTGCTGCCACATGCAGCCCTCTTTGAGGTGCAAACCAGTCACCATGAGACAGTCTTCTGGGCTGTGAGTCTGTGCTCATCTGCAACGCTGCTGGGTCCTCATCACTTTGCATGGCTGCGAAACAAAGTGCAGCACAAGCATCAGGTAGACATGAGCTGGAAATCCACACCCTGACAGCCCAATGCAGAATGAAGCCCTCTATTCTGCACCTGCCATTCAGATCTCTTCAAGGCCTAACTGAAAATAGATGGAGATTTTTAAATCCGCTTTTGTGTTCTCCTTTCAAACGTGCTTGTGCAGCTGTGACTTGGTTTGGCACCATCAGGAAAAGGAAACTTCCATTATCATGTATTATGCTACACACTGATTAGGAACTGATCGTTTGCTTTGTTGTGAAGGGCTCAGATACTCCCTTGGATTATAGTGGTTTGAAAGGTTTCCACCCTTTAGCTGAGCCATAGTACAACTATCTGTGCACTCCTTCCCTTCGTGGAATGGCCTCCTTAGTGGGGTAAAGCCTCATATCCAATCTATTTCTGATGGTTTGCGTGATTCAGCTGACCACTCTGCTCAATCTTGAAGCCATATGCTCCTGCTGGGCCAGGTGATGAGCTGGACATGGCTGCCTTTGTGTTACCAGTAGGATGTTTATGGGGATAGATGTGATTCAGGTGAACTCAGAGCACAGATTTACAACAGAGAGGTTTTTAGCAACACTTCTGGGCAAATCTGTTTTGTTTCAAGACTATTTAAAAGAATCTGGCAGCTGTAGTTTTCAAGAGGTCTTCTAAAAGGCAAAAAATGCAATGAAATCTTTCTATCCTCCTTTCCTGAGAAAGAAGTTCAGAGGCACATTTTCCTACCTCTAATGAACATGCTGTGGCTGTGCCATTTTCAACAGCTCAAGTGACATGGATGCAAAAGCAGTGCTAGAGACCCTTGATTTTAATGGTCCTGATCTGAACTGCTTCAGGGTTCAAAATCCAGTTGCTCACTTAGCTGTTTTGGGCAGGTTGATAGCAAAGTTATGATCCCATCCTGCGTTCCTATGGTTGCCTACCCAGCTGCTCAAACTTCATTCTGTCTGTATTTCTAGCCCCACTCACTTCCATGTACTGCCACATTCTCATCTACTTGTCTGTTTGAGAGTATGGTGCTATTGCCATCTGTATGCCAGTCTCTCCAAAAAGGTGACAGATTTTCCTGTGCATGTAGTGCCAGGGGTCGTGGCCATGTCACTGACATCAGAGATCGTGTACCAAAATGCTCACTCGACTTTTGTGTGTGCTCACTGCTACCGCCTCCACCCTGCTTTCGTTTCTCACTGCACCATCACTGTCTACAGCAACAAACTGACTCTGATTGTGCAATCAGGGTTACTAAATCAGAAAAGAAAAAAAGAAAAGAAACTGCTGATTCAGTGCAGTCTCCTTAGATTGAGGGTTTGCTGAAACAATGGGATTATTAATAGAACAGCAGTTTCCAGTACATTATGAGGCATGTCTGCTGGGCGGTTGGCCTCACCCTCCATGCTCTCTGTTGGGAAGCTCTTGTCCCTCTCCCTCATGCTGCTCATCCTACCTCCCATGAAATGCGCTGTCAGCATCTTAGAGAAGAGCCGAAATTCCCATGGCTCAAGTCTTCCCTTCCTATGCTTTGACTTCAGTGGCTTGTGTCAGGCAGCAGGTGCTCCTCGTGCTCCCATTACAATGGTGCACCACATCTGAAACAATCTTTATAAACAGACTACAGTCAACACAAAGTCATGGACCTGAGGGTATCTGCTGGTGGAGGGGGAAAAAAGTGTTTGGTCCCTGGCCGTCCCTGCCATCTTTCTCATCTCCTTTCACCATCGTTGTCAGCTGCAGTCAGATGGCACCACTAAAAGCTCATGGCAGATCAAAGACATGTAAGACAGAACTCCAACCTGGCATTAGCTAAACACTTTCAGAACTGAATTAGTGACTTTACAAAAGTTTGTTTGGTTTTTGTTTTGTTTTGTTTGGGGTTTTGGGTTTTTTTTTAACTGAGAAGGTGTCCTAGCTCAGAGAAGATGATGCATGATTTAGCTCACTCTGCCCCTTACGCAAACACCTGTACTCATGTTTCTGCAGAAGGGTTTCAAAAGCCCAAACCCTAATCCCACCCACATACCACATTGCCCTCCTTAGAGAAACAAGTAGGTTTCTGGTTTGACCTGGGACACAACCCACAGATGCATACTGCAAAGCCATCAGTGACCAGAGCTGTACAACTGCCTCTGCTGTGGTAGATTTGTCTGAAAACTACCTTGGGGTGTGTTTTTTGTTTGGATTGTTTTTTTTTCCCCTACTTTACCTATTTTTTCAGTCTTTTCTCCTTTTTTTTTGGAATGAACAAGGTTAGTGAATTTTGACATATTAGTCATCTTTTGTGATGAATTGACCCTGGGCATCAGCCAACCACCCACAACCCATCTGCTCACTCAGCTTTCTTTCCCACAAAATAAGAAAAAAGAAGGGAGATGAGAAAACTCATGGGTCAATATAACGAAAATTTAATAGGGAAAGCAAAAGTTGCACTTGTAAGCAAAGCAGAAAGAGGAATTCATTCTCTACTTCCCATCATCAGGCAACCATTTCCTGGGAAGTAGGGTCTCAGCACTCATGATTGTTTTTTGGGCTAACCACAAATATCTCTTGTTTCTTCCTCTTTCCGTGATTTCTTATTGCCAAACCTGATGTTACAAGGAGTGGACTACCTCTATGGTCTGTTTGGGTCAGCTACCCTTGCCGTGTACCCTCCCAGCCTCTCACCCACCCTAGCCTACTCATAGCTGTGGTGCTGTACAAGCACTGCTCATTAACAGCCGAAGCATCAGTGTATAATCAACACTTTCAGCCACAAATCCAAAGCACAACTCCATACTGTGTTGAGCTGCTTACCTCCACCTCAGTCAGACCCAGGATAGCTCTCCAGTATGATGGTATTTGTTAAAACAATTTGTTCTCCCTAAGGAAGGATCGAGAACTTTGATGTCGGTGGGCATGGGGCAGCACTGCTGGATTAGGGAATGCCAAAGCATCCAATCGTCCAAGCATCACCGATTTGTGAGCTATCTGCCCACCAGCAGCTCATGGAGGTCCTAGATCTCTTTCCATGCAGAAGAGAGATTGAGTCCAACACAGAAGACCTAAACAATGGTGATTTGTGCCAGGGCATTAAAGCAAAGCTTAATCTTGGATCCATATGAGAACAGGGGCCTTGCTGTGAAGCCCCCTGTGTCCCCGCATGCCTGGGGCCATGCTCAGGGGTCCAGCTGCTGCAGTAGCACCTGGTTACTTCTGGGACCATAGAGCAAAACTTGTGCTAAAGCAATAAAATCCGCAGCTCTGCCTGGCTGACATTTCTCCTTTCTAGCTTGATGTGTTGCTTGGCTTTGTTGTAGAGATTAAAAACAGATTTTCTTTCCCTTCTATGAGTTATGTTAATTTGTGTTTCATCAGAACTTGCCTCTTCTCCTCCTTTTCTTTTTCTTTCTTTTTTTTTTTTCCCCTTTAGGCTGGATCCAGCTGCACCATGAATTCAAGGAACCACCTGCAAAATATTTTAATGACTTCAACCTGCTCTTTGAGGTGAATTAATACCAGGGCAGCCTCTGCAGCATGGCTTGGCTAAACAGGCCACCCTCAAAGTTGAAAAAAAATGTGTTCTGCAACACAGCTGCTCCTGATGGGCAATTCTGTTTGTAGGGTTCCCGTACAGTGTCTTGCTCGTCACCTGGAGACAGTTGTCTCCTATTCAGGTAAGAGATGATCCTAGGGATTGGAGTTGCTTACAAACAGGAGGGATGATGAGATGTGAAAAAAAAACCTGCCACAGAAATAGTGAGTTAGATCTGTTAAAACAAACAGCACAATTGGATCTGAAGTGAGGCATCTCCCAGGGCTTGCACTGCATGTAGCAACTCAGTGCTGTAGAAAGATCAGCTGTTCCTAACACTCCTCTTTGCTGGGGTCCTTTGGTTCATCCCATGCTTTCAACAAGGTCAAAAAGGCTTCTCTAAACACAGCTCACTGTGTAGCCACCTTTCTATTTCATCCCTCCAGCTTTTAAAATCCTTGGGTAATTCTAGATTTGCGAAGCATCTATCAGCCACATCACATAGTGCTCTGAGTGCTGCTGTACTCCCCTCTGCCCAGGTGTGTGCCCCACAACCAACTCAGCCAGGCAAGGAGTTTCTTAACTCATCATCATTTTTTTCTCCCAGGAAAACCTCTGGGATTATGTGAGGTTCAGGGTCACTTCAGTTTTAGATATTAAAATAGACAGATAGTCAACAGATCATTCAGAAGGTCATTTCTAAAGAGGTTTATTATTGAGTATTGTCCTTGCAATGGGGCATGTCCCAATTAATTGCCTGCACATCAATGCATTACTCTGAATTCTTCTCAGGGTAAACAATTTAAGGAGTTAATACTTGAGCTTCCACTGAAGTATGCCACAAAATGGTTTGTCTCTGATAAGGTTTCTGGCCCAAATTTCCATGTCCTGAATGCTACTGGCAAACACTTCAGCTTGAAAATCCATTAACCTGTAACCAACCCATGCCCCTTATTCAATGAATGCAGAGAGCAAACATGTGTGTGAGCAGCTATATACACAGACTTGAAACCCTCACTGACAGCAGTCCATACAGAATTAACTCAAAGCAACTGTCCTGTAAAACATGTGTGCACTAACACTCAGGCCCCCAAAATGTTCCAGACTCCCCTGCTTCTCTGTTTGCTGCTGTCCCTAGAGAGCAACAACCAGCCCTGCTGTTTGACTCATCTCCCATAATTGCTATGGTGACACATGGTGTTTCAGAGACACCATGGCTCACCCCCTTGAATTTCTTTCCTTCATCACTTGCTTTCTTTTTTCACATCCCTTTGCTGTCCTGCTGTGCAGCTCTGGGTGCTGACATGACCGTGCTGCTCCTGTCTGCTCGACACAGATCTGCAGAAAACATTGATTCCCTTTTGGTGACTTTCTTGCCTGCCAGTGACAGCCACACAAGGCTGAGCTTGCTCAATCTCCTGCTAGGAAATTATAAGCTTGAGTGTGAAACTCTCAGCACCCTCATGTGGGAGAAAAAGTGACAGAAAGGAAAAGATGCCTTTACTGGGAGCTTTATGGCCATTTCTGATGAATCTACAAGAAACCACAGACAGTTGCAGTCGGAACACCACTACCCACAGGTCTCACCTCTACCTCGGTATTGGTTGTTTTGCCTTATTTAAGGACAAAAAAGTGATTGCTACTTGCCCATTATGTTTTTTAGCAACAATAACAGATTCATAATTCATTGGATTCTCTGCTCTTCCTCAGCATGAAGGTGTTTGCCTCAGGAAATATCATAGAATATTTTGAGTTAGAAGGGACCTTTAAAGGTTGTCTAGTCCATCCCCACCCTGCAGCAAGCAGGGGCATCTTCAACTAGAGCAGGTTGCTCAACTCCCCATCCAGCCTGACCTTGAAGGTTTCCAGGCATCCCACCTACCACTTCTCTGGGCAACCTCTGCCAGTGCCTCACCACCTTTATTGTAAAAACTTTCTTTCTTACCATTATTCTGAATTCACTCTCTTATTTTAAAGCCATTAAACATTGTTCTGTTACAACAAACCCTGCCTAGAAGACTGTCTCCTTCTTTCTTGTTAGCCCACATCAAGTGCTGAAGGGCTGCAATAAGGTCTCCCCAGAGCCTTCTTTTCTCCAGGCTGAACAACCCCAACTTTATTCAAAGCAGAGATGTTCCAGCCCTCTGATCATTTTTGTGGACTGGCTCCAACAGATCCATAACTTTCTTGTGCTGAGGACTCCAGAGCTCCATGTGGGGTCTCAGAAGACAAAGTAAAGGGACAGAATCACCTGCCTCAATCTGATGACCACACTTCTTTAGATGCAACCCAGTACCCTGGAGAAAGGGAACAAGAAATTGGTGAGGGATGGCAAGAATGAGTTCATGCATCTGTTGGGGCAGAGAGGAGACCCTTATCAAAGCAGCAGGAGGATGAAAGGAGAGTAGGTGCAGTGGGTGCTTCTGGCTTAGCACATCATTCCTGCAATGCTGAGAATAGAGCTAAGTGTCTGGGGCCATCTGCACCATGGGTGGTGTGTTTGGAGTGTTTGTGAAAAATCTAGTTTTGCTTTCTTACCTGTTAGAAGTGGGCTGGTGCTCCTCATAGATAACATTTGCTACTGTGCTTCTTTCCCACTCAGAAACAAAATGAAAGTCCTGGTTCAATGCTTCCCTCTGAGTGGTTTGCAAAATGGACTAATGCTGATATCAAAAGAGCAGAGCAAATGACTTCCTTTGGTTGCTTTTAGACTATTTATTTCTTTCTAAGAAACTGTGTGCAAATGTTCAGAGAATTACACAATACTCAGACATTGCCTGTGACTATCTTGCCTGAGGTATGGGCAAATCTTTCCAGGGAAAAATATCTGTACTGACCTACATGCTTTTGTGCCTCTTCCCATAATCAGCACACAGCTTCTTGTGGGAATTACCTGGGAATTCCCTTCCTTCTGTTCATAGGATCATAGGATGTTAGGGGTTGGAAGGGACCCAAAGAGATCATCGAGTCCAACCCCCCTGCCAGAGCAGGACGATACTATCTAACACAGTTCACAGAGGAACACATCCAGACAGGCCTTGAAAATCTCCAGAAAAGGAGACTCCATGACCTCCCTGGGGAGCCTGTTCCAGTGCTCTGTGCTCTGTGACCCTTACAGTAAAGAAGTTCCCCCTTGTATTGAGGCAGAACCTCTTTTGCTGCAACTTACACCTGTTGCTCCTTGTCCTATCTCAGGGAGCAAGTGAGCAGAGCCTGTCCCCCCACTCCTGGCCAGCCTTCAGATACTTATCAACATTTATCAAATCCCCTCTGAGTCTTCTTTTCTCCAGACTAAAAAGCCCCAGGTCTCTCGGCCTCTCCTCATAAGCCATGCCCTCCTGTCCCCTAATCATCCTCATAGCCCTTTTATAGCAGCAATCACAGTTCAGGCAGAGCAGAAACACTTTGATGACTCAAACTAGAATTTGCTCCGCAGCCCTGAACCCTTGCCTGATTCCCACCTTTCCCATTAAACTGTTATGGTTTGGTTTTTTTTGCTTGGTGGGGTTTTTTTTGTTGATTGGTTAGTTTGGCTGGTTTGGTTAGTTTTCTTTTGCTTTTCAAAAGCAACTGGAATCAGTGGGGTTCTAGGATGTTCACATTTGCATAAAAGACCCAAAAGGCTTGGGCTGAGCTGCTGGAGCCTTCAACACCATTCACTCAGGAGTAATGTTTCTCTTGCCTGTCTATGAGTGTTTGAGCAGACATTTGACAGAAACGTGTTCAAAAGGGCCTTGGTTACCACAGCGTCTGAGTGCCCTTCACATGTTGTTTAGGAAGATAGGTTCACATGATGTGTGGTGGTTGTAATGGTCGAACAAAGAATAAACAAGTGCCATTGAAGGCTCATTCAGCAGAAAGGAATCACTGAAATGAAAGAAGAATGGTTCATAATAATTTCCTTCTGCTCTAGCCACCAGGAAATCTGGCAGAGGGCACAATTTAAGCAAAAACAAACACTGAAACCACAGACATATATGTACTTTAAAAGAAACACACTGAAGAGGAAGGGGAGAAATCAGCTGGAAATAGGTTTTCATTACTGGTCAAATATTTAACTCAAGCCCAATAAAATAGTAAGATCAGCTTGTCGCTATTTGCATTTATTAATGAGTCTAATATCTTTAATTCAACACTGCACTCTTGATGGCATTGAGAAATTCTGCATGGAAGCCACTGATTTACATTCATCGTTGTGTTCAAACGAGCTGAGCTGGTGAAAATGTTCACACAGTAGGTTGTTTAACTTTCCCAAGACATGTGCAGATTTAAGGCCTCACTCAAAGGGTCTTGGTGTCAAACGGCAGCTTTTGGGATATGTCAGCAGGCTTCTAGTCAGACAGGACCAGGGAAAGTCATGAAAGCAGCTGCAGTTATTGTGCCAAAGTGGAGCAGGTGGTGAGGCACCACAGTTGGAGGACAATGGCTAGGAGACCCTGGCAGATGTGATGATCCCCAAAGCTCTCTGGGTGCTCCCTGAAGGCGCCTTCTCAACAGCACTGAGGCCACCATAGGACACAACAGGTGCCTCAGATACCCCTTTCTTCTCTGTGAGGATTTGGCAGAAGCTCTGGCTAAACCTGCACCCGTGTCTCAGTGCTGAAACCAAGTGCAGGGGTGCATGTAGGGGGCTCAAGGTATTTGTCAGCACTGGGCTGGGTAAGGGTGGTTTGAGAGAGTGATTTGCCATTGGAATGGGCTGCCCAGGGAGGTGGTGGAGTCACCATCCCTGGAGGTGTTCAAGAAAAGACTGGATGAGGCACTTAGTGCCATGGTCTAGTTGACTGGCCAGGGCTGGGTGCTAGGTTGGACTGGATGATCTTGGAGGCCTCTTCCAACCTGGTTGATTCTATGATTCTGTGATAAGCAAGGTCAGCCCAGCTGGTGGAAGGCTGATCCAAGCTGCTTGGCTCTTGCTCCCCTCCAAGTCACATCTGAAAGGGATTTGTAGAGACCTTGGGATGAGGCCTGAGGACTCTCTCCTTGCCAAAAATGCCAGAAATACATGAAAAAAATAGAGATCTCAGTCATAATAAAGCATGTGACAATTGCAGTGGGTTTCTGGCTACCCTAATTACTTTAATCAAGTTGCACCGAGTGAGTTGGTAAGCAGCTCTCACTGCAATGCAAGTGCAGAGCTGAGAGCACTGTACCAAGGTGCCATATGTTAATCATTATAGGATTTGTCTGCACAACATCAGTCTTGCACAGATATGCTTATGAAATCATACCTTTCCCATTAAACACAGTTTGAGTTTTGAAAGAGAATTCAGATTGGCTTGGCATGAACCTTTGTGTACAGCTGAAGAAACCTGGGAAACAGCCCCGCTTTAGGTAATGAAAAAGAATTAACCTGACTTCTCTTTTCTGGTATATTGAAAAGTCTCTGCTTAAAGACAGTGGGTTGATGGAGTGGCCTGAGGTGGAAATAATATTTAAAATATGTCAACATGCCAATAAACCTGTGTACCAGAAATAAATGCATTGTATGTTAGTCCACAGGCAAAAGCTAAAAAAAGTGGTTGAGAGAGAGACTCTGGTAGCTCATATCATTAAGGGAAAAAAATGATCAAAGCAGAAATGAGCTTCAGTTTCTGAATGTCATCTAACCTTCAGAGTTCATTCCTTCAACCAGTCATGGGCCAGATATTTGATGACTAAGACCCAGGGAAGCTCTCAAATCTACACAGAGACTTGGGTGTGCAGTTTTTAACTATTCCCTACTTTCCCTACATAGACAACCTGAAGGTCTGGATTAGGATTGACTTTTGACTTTTGAGAATTCACCCCAAAACTTTTCCCCAGACTACTAAGAAGAATAGCAAAATCCTAAAGCAAAATGAAAAGAAAGTGGATCAAGGTCATAGATTTCATCCTCCAGCTTGAAAGCGTGAAGATCCAGACTAATGACAAGCAGATGGGAAGTTAGGCACTGGTCTAAGCTGGCTGCCTTTTGCACTAGCAGTAGGGCTCAGTATATAATGCAATGTGTTTCTCATGGAGATATGTTGGCTGGAGAGCAAAAAAACATCACACCTCCTGATGAAAAGCTGAGCCAAGAAAACTTTTCTTTCAGATAATATTTTGTCAGCCTAGCAACATTGTTAGTAAAGATGATGTAGCTCTACTGGGGAAAAAAAGTCTTAAATTAGTACATGCAACACTCTCATGTGATGTCTCCAGTGGCATGGCCTTACCAGGAGAGGATATATCATGCCAACAACTTCTCCCTTGGTGGTCTGCATGCAGCTTCTAGCTGGACATGAGCCTGAGCAGCTGGTGGCTGGAGGAGGGAGGACTCACACTGTACCTGGTTCTCAGCTCTGTCCTGTGGTACCAATGAGGGCAGTGAGGCAAGACATGGAGTCTGTTGTCTGATTTGGCATAACTAAAGCTCTCAGCAAATATAAGTCCTAATGCTTGCGGTACACAAGTAAAATTCCCAGGAAGGTCTCCAGCGTGCTGGTGACCCAGCATGGGAAGGAAACAACAGCTGGCAGCTCACAGTGGGTACACTGGGTAGCCCTCACTCAAAGTTCAGGTTTTCAATGCACTGATAAGTGCCTGTAAGGTTCATTTGTAGCACACACACACAAACCTTTAAAAAAACAAACAAGAGGAGAAATATATATATATATTTTTAAGTTACAAATATCTCCTGTCCTACTAAATAAACACATCCCAGTTATGTGGTGGTGCCCCAGGCTGGCAGCAAGCTCACATTACCTAACTATGATATGTTGCATATACCAAATAGCAGAGGACAAACCTCCTCCTTTATTCTCACAGTGTGAGACACAGACTGAGTCTGCCTTGCAGCTGTTCAGGGCACATATATCAACTCATCTCAACATCCCAGTGCAAGTGCAGAGGTGCTGGAGATGTTACCCTAGAGAGAGAAGCTGTGGCAAGGAAGTCCTAATTTTACTCTTAAACAATGCAGAACTATCTTCTTCTCCTCACAACCTGATTTCCTTCTCTTTGAATGCAAATTTGGTTACAGTTCCCTGCAAGGTTTTTCCTCTTGTGGCACCAGCTGTCCTTTTGCCTGTCACCATCCTGGATCCAGTGCAGGAAGGGCTGCCAGGAAAATTCAACCGCTCTGGGAATTCTGACTTTGAGCACCCCATCCACACACTTCTGTCTTAATTTTCCCTAATGAAAAGGGGATGGGCACAAAGCAGAAAATCTCAAAATGCAAAATTANGGGGGGGAGGGGGCGCAATATGTGTTTTGCACTGACTGATAAATTGCACAGTCCTTGGGGAAGAGCCCAGGAATGTCCCCCCAAAGCCTGGCACCCAGAACTGTAGTCCCTATGCCAGGCAGACCTAAGGAAGATGCAGCTCTAGAGCACCAGGGTAAAAACCCAGCCAAGAAGCCCAGAAATCACAGAATCAAAGAATCACAGAATCACAGAAGTACAGGATGGTAGGGGCTGGAAGCGACCTTTGGAGATCATCTACTCCAACATCCCTGCTAACACAAGTACACCTAGATTAGTTTGCACAGGAACATGTTCAGGCTGGTTTTCAGTATTTCCAAAGAAGGACACTCATAGTATCTCTGGACAGCCTTGTTTCAGTGCTCCAGCACCTTCAAAGTAAAGATTTTTTTCCCTAAGTTTAAGTGAAACCTCCTGTTTTCTAGTTTGTATCTTTGCTCCTTGTTCTATCATTGGGCACCATTGACAGCTCCATCCTCTTAACCTTCACCCTTTTGGACATTGATAAGCATTGATAAGATCCCCTCTCACTCTTTTCCAGGTTAAAGTTTCACAGGTTTCTCAGCCTGTCCGTGTAAGAGACATGCTCCAATCCCCTTATCATCTTTATGGCCTTCTGTTGGGCTCCCTGTAGTAGTCGCCTGTCTCTCTTAAACTGGGGAATTCAGAACTGAACACAGTACTCCAGGTGTGGCCTCACAAGAGCAGATCAGAATAGGAGGAGAATGTCTCTTGTCCTTCTAGCCACACTTTTCTTAATGCACCCCAAAATGCATTGGCCACAAGGGCACAACGAGAGTTTGCCAGCTTTCCTCCTACCTTTAATTAAGCTCATTGTCATTTTGGTCATCTCTCACTCTTCTTCCCTCTCTTGCTGTCTTTTTGCCCTGAAAGTCTGTTCAGCAGACTGTACCAAGCTCTCAAAACTCAAATTTTAATTAAAGTCATTCAGTGGCTTTGAATGACTAATGACCTCTCATCAGGTATTGTGCTACAAATAACAGGCAAATGACCTTCCCTCTCACTCTTCTTTAATACACTATTATTTTTTATGCCTGCCCTGCCAAGGGCCATCTTGCTTTAAAATAATCTGAGACTAGAAAACCTCCTTGAATTACTTTTAGTTAGGTGCAGAGGGCAGAATTAGACTAGTGGGTGAGCATGCCTTGAAAAATCTGGGTATGAAGTTTAGGTATAGTTTATAATCCAAATTTTGAGGAAGAAAAAACAAGGCCTGTTGAATTCCTAACACCAAGATCTGTCCAATGGTCATTCCTATCTGTCATTGGACAGCAAAAGTCTGAGGCTGACTATGTGAGAGTTGCTCAGGTTTGCATATCCCTCCATCTTCCAGGGATAATCAACAAGGCAATGGGATAAAATAATTTCTACTAGAGCTGCAGAAAGGATAAGGATTTTGGGTGCAAAGAAATAAGTAAAATTTCCAATTTGCCTATCTCTGATTGTTCATCTGCTGAGAGTTTTGATATGGGAAGAAATGTTCTGTGATCACTTTCCTGAGTGCCACTGCACTAGAAAGAAAAAGAGTTGAGATGAGAAGTTGTTGATGGGGCACTTGCTAAAGTCTTGTTGGTTTGTGGCTTGGCTTGGTTTGGTTTGTTTGTTCAAAAAAAAACAAAAGAGAAAGTGCTCTGCAACAGTTTGTTTGTTTAGAGCAATTAAATTCTGTCTTCCTTCTGGGCTCCTTCACATTCATCAGTGCCAGAGGTGAATGTTTTATGAAGTTTCAATGAGGGCCTAAGGTATAAGCTGGGAGCACAGAATACCTCTGCCAGGTTACCACCAATGCAGCAGCTTTTCTGATGTATTGTTCCCCTCAGAAGTTCCAACACACAGGCTCCAAATCTGCAGGTGCATGGTGAGATCCATACCACACATTTGCAGTGCTATGGTGACAAGATTTGAATATAAATTGATAGGACTGTTGAAGAATTATTTTTCACCTTCTTGAAGTTGCCTTACTTCTGTTGAAACATAAGGGAAAACTTCTTTACTTTTAGGATGACAGAACAGTGGAACAGACTGCCAGAGAGGCTGTGCAGTCTCCCCTGGAGATACCGAAGGCCTGCCTGGATTCAATTCTGGGCAACCTGCCCTAGATGTATCTGGTCTAACAGAGGGGTTGGGTTAGATGATCATCAGAGCTCCCTTCCAACTTCTACCATTCTGTAATTATAAATGAAACAAACAAAAAAATGTGACTCCGTAGCATAAACCCTCCCTATAAATGATGTTCTAAAGAACAACAACTTCCAGCCAGAGGTGATGGGCTCACTTGCAACTGTTCACCTTGATAATTAAGTCCTCAGGCTCACCATTTTATGTCCTGAGTGTAAGCATGTCTTAAACACTGACACTTCTCAAAGCAAAGGACACAGCAGTCTCTAACTGTGATTTAGCTCTGTCCCACAGTGGCAAACTTAGCCTGAGATGAAGGAGGACTGAGCTTGCTGTTGTTTTTCAACAGCTGCTTATCACTCTGTCTAATGCTCTGCCTACTCATGTACAGGCAGCTGCCATGCTGTGATTTGTGCTGGGTTTATGGGTTGAAGCTGTGGCTTTCTCAGCCCACTGTAGGAGACCTCCAACACAGACACTGGAAATGTCCCAGCAGCTTTGTCTAGGCTTGGATTTTCCCCACATGAAGCCACAAAGCCATAGTGGACCTAGCCATGTTTGATACAGAGATGTGATGGGCATTTTAGTGAAAATTACTTTCTGAGCTTCACTTCTGCCACAGTGATGGTTATGCACAGCCACTTTCTTGTGCTGCCTGGCCATGGCCAGCCACTGTAAGGAAGCCCTGCAAACCCACCGGGTTGTTTCTGGTTTCTTGGCCAGCCCATCTGTAAGGAAGTCACATCAAGTGATGTTCTGCTTTGTGTGAGTGAGCAGTGCTGGCATATTTCCATTACTGATTTCCTGTACATTTAACAATAAAACATCCACATGGCAGCTCTAAACAAGGGAGTAATCATTTTATAATAATGAAAAGACCTCTGCACCAAACACTGAACAAACAAGTTCATTCTGCCCTCACCACGCTTTTCTCAGATAGCTAAGTGTAACCAAAAGAGAAGTCCTACCTCTCTTACCAGATTTCCCCAGAGATTTTCTCACAGTGGGAAAACGCCATGGCTGGGGGAAAAAAATCATAGAATCACAGAATTAACCAAGTTGGAAAAGACCTTTGAGATCATCAAGTCCAACCTATCACCTAACCCTTCTAATTAACTAAACCATGGCACCAAGTGCCTCATCCAGTCTCCTTCTAAACACTTAGAGGGATGGTGACTCTACCACCTCCCCAGACAGCCCATTCCAATGGCAAATCTCTCTTCCTGTGGAGAACTTCTTCCTAACATCCAGCCTAAACCTGCCCTGGCACAGCTTGAGAATGTGTCCTCTTATTCTGTCACTGGATGTCTGGGAGAAGAATCCAACCCCCACCTGGCTACAACCTCCTTTCAAGTAGTTGTAGAGAGCAATAAGATCTCCCCCAAGCCTCCTCTTCTCCAGGCTGAACAACCTCAGCTCCCTCAGCCTCTCTCCATAGGGCTGTGCTCCAGCCCCCTCACCAGCATTGTTGCCTTTCTTTTGACTTGCTCAAACACTTCAACATCTTTCTTGAAAATATGCTTTTTGGGGTGTGCACAAGCCCCAGGTTTCTGCAGAAGGTAAGCTGCCGTCCTGTGGTCCCTCACAGCAATGTCTGGCCTTGGGTGGAACGGGAATTTCTAGGGATAGGGATCCTTTCAGGCAGATGGAGCTAGGTCTGCCAATGCTCCCCAACATGAACAGCAGCAAGGCTGAGAGGTCCTCTTCCTTTGCATGTGCTCATGTGCTGGTTTAAGGCTAACTGGAATATTTTAATGAGAGAAATTAGATCATTGGTTGTAAAAAGAAAATAATAATGACGTTTATATAGTTCATTGGTTTGCTGACAGGGATAAAAAGACAAAATGTAAGCAGTTAATTCCAGTCATGACATTAGTATTTCACACCACATGAGTGAGAGAAATGATAGAGACATAAAGAATAAATTGCTGCACATGATGTTTCATCTGGGGATGGACAGACCCCGAGATAAGGTGAACACTTTCATCTCATCAGCTCTGTGTAGATGAAATTGCAGGTAGAACTGACTTTCTTCCTTTGCTCTTTGAATGCAACTTTTCTGGTTCATCCCCAAAATAAAGCCTCAAAATATGGATGTTTTATCAGCTCGAAACTATTAATGACCTTTCTGATACATCCTCCATGTTATTTCTCATGCTTCAAGCTCTCTTCATCGTCTCCACCTGATTCACTTGTGCCTCTTGTGACCAGGCTTCCTTCCCCACAGCTGAGCACTGCCTTCCTCTTCTGAGCTGCCTCTGTCAAATATTAGCTGCCAGCTTTTCATCTGGGTTAGAAATGGCCAGAGACAGTAGTAACTTATTGCAGAGTTCATCCACTTTCTTTTCCTTCAGGCCTCAGCCTGGGAATCTGTGGACAATACTCTAGTGTCTCTAAAAGGCAACTAAGCAGAGGTAGTGTGCTCTCAGAAGGCTGAAACATTTGCTCCCCACTGCAGCCTGTGGGGAACCTACTCAGAGAAATAAATCCTGTAATTTGCTGAGCCCTCTCCAGCTTCACTCAGCTCCACTCTTGACAGAAGGGTATGAGTGAACACCTTCCCTGAGATGACCTGAAGCCTTATGGGTTGCCAAAAGTGGATGCCTAAGAAAGAGTAGAAGAAAGGGATATTTATGTTGTTTCCCAACCATCTTCTGAGCCTCCAGTCATTCTTAGCTCAGGGATTTCCTGATCTGGCTGGCTGTTACTCCCAGGTATTTGCTTCTTTCTTGACATAATTCTTTTTCAAATGAACTCATGCTGTCACTGTTTGCATTGTGCCATCTACTTCCTTTGGCCAAACAATGCCAGCCCAGCTGGCTCTGGATGATGTTCTCCTCATGATTCTGGGGTGCTCAGCTGCTTCACGAAGCAGTTGATGTGGGACTTAGGGAATACTGTCATTTCATGTCACAGTGGGAGTGATCATTTAGAGATTTAGGGAATTCCCACTTTAGGGATTATTTTCAGTGCTCCTGACAATATGGGACCATGTTCACTCACACACCTTTACTGGGATGACCAAGGCCACTGCTGAATTGAGGCTTAGGAAAGGCCATATCCCACCCTGTGCTCTTTCAGAGCAAAAGCAAATTCCCACTAGCCTCACTAAGACAAGATCAAGACTCAAAGCTTTCCCCTGTGCACTCCTAGTCCAACAGAAAGAATGCATGTACAGAAAATCCTTGACATAAACATCAAGCCTGCTCCTGCTTTCAAATACTTTGTTAAATCCAAGAAGTATCACAGCTATTTTTTACTTGTATTCATTATGTCAGATGTTCCATTCCCAGCTGATGGGGAGTACCATGCTCATGCAGTCTGAAATGTTTGGAAGCCCATGGTGCTTGAACTAGGGCAGAGGCAGAGGATCATGCCCATCACTGCTAGAGGAAATCACAGGCACAGGCCTGAGCTTGCTGCACTTTTGCTGTCACCTCCCAGCAGTAGGAGTTTTGAAACAGGCAATGATGGTCACAGATACATGAGGGAGGTAACCTGTGTGTCTCTTTCTGCCTGCACGCCGCCCTGCAAGGCAAGGCTCAACAACTTTTCTTACAGTGTTTGAAGAACTCTCACTGGCTCTTTGGAAACCAAGTGAAACTGTGCAGGAGCACAAAGAGCTGAGTTTCCCAGCCTAGCTGAGCTTCTAGAGGAGGAGACTCCTTTAATCGCCTGAAATCTATCAGCCTTCTATGACAGTGGTGTCACCTTGCCCTTGCATGGAAGGGGGAAAAAAGGGGAAAAAGAGGTACATCTGATTACTCCTCTCTCCCTTGAGCATGTCTGTGTCTTGCCTGTTCAGCCTAGCCCCAGGAGCAGCCTCGGCTCTGGCTCTCCAAATGACAGATAAAGCACTGGAGCCCCCAGGACCAAACTGCACTTGCACCGATTTCTGAAGCCTCTAATCCTGTGGTAATGCAGGAGATGCGATGGGGCATAAGTTTCTGCAGCACAGAGCAAGGTACACAGCGAGAAACGACGAAGTGATGGGTTAGTTTTTGCTGTTAGAAGGTTCTCTCATACGGACATGAATTAGCTCCACTCAGTCCTGTCGTTCAGCATTGTAGCATCCCCACCTTGTGGTGCGGCCTTGGAGCGTCTGGAGCTGCCGGCTCCACGTCCTCTCTGCTGGACTTGGGGATTTGAAGACGCCTGGCCACCAGGTTTCAGTGTGAGCCCACCTCAAGCCCCTACTATTGCAAACACATACATAAGCATATGCTCTGCCTCTTCTAGACAGGCACTAAAAGGTATGGAAAAAGTCCTGGGTACATAAGGGAAGGTTCATTGTATTTGTTTTGGGGGTTTTTAGGTTGGTTGGTCTGGTTGTTTGTTTGTGGGGTTTTTTGGGGGGTGAGGTGGGTGTGATTTGGTTTTGTTCTGTTTTTCTTCTCTTTTTCTTCTTTTTTTTTTTTTATTGTTTTCTGTAATGTTGCTCAAATCTTTCATTCTAGAAAGACGAAGCTTGTGGTACCTAAATAGGTACCATAAAAAGTCAAAATATCTCTAGAGATTACTTAAAGGTGTTACATAACTTCTCCTTTATTGCTTTTGCAAGAAAAAGTCTCAGGTGATCTGAGAGCTATACTGAAGGTGTATTTTGCAAGGCAAAAGACATAGCCATTTGTGATTTCTCAATTAGTGCTGTCAGGAGTCACTGGACTTCTGACAAAGCAAGTATTTCTGAAGCCCACTGATTACTAGTGAGAGCAGTGAAATAATCCATTATCTGTAATGAGGTGACAGTGTAAGATCTCCTTTTAGAAGGAAAAATTCAGAGTAAACAAGGTAATTTTTTTCAAAGACTTTCTTGTTCTTCAGTCTCTGAGATCATCTGTAGGAGGATAACTTCAGCCTGGTCTCGTCTTTCCCAGGTCAAATGCTGCGCACTCCCCAGCATATGCCCTGTGACTATAGACACAGGGAAATGCTCAGCGCCTCCTGGCAGCAGAGAGGGAAACACGGCAAGGTGGAAATGTGGGTGGGAACCCTGCATCTTCCTGTCTTATGTTAAGATGAAACTGTTTCAGTCCTTGTTCTTCAGGGGCAGGTGGCAAAATGCTGTATCTGGTAAAAATAAAAACAACCCAAAAAAACCCAGTCCATTTCCACACACACTGACTATAATGAATTCAGGGAGATGCCTGGCAGCCCAGGGCTGCATTTTCTCCAGTGAAATGATTTGCAAAGACATAAAGCCATCAGTGACTTTGACTAGCCCTCTTACATTTCTTCCACACATTGCACATCCATGTAATGGAGAAGCTGTTGGCTAGACAGATCAGGAGATGACCTCCTCCTTCCCACTTCCGTCTGCAGCAGAGACAATGATCTACAGGGTCTTTCTTAAAAAGCCTCTCCTTGGGCACGCCGACTTTGCAACCTGCTGATGAGCTAATGCGAAACAGAGCCCTGGAAAATGCAAGAGCAAGAACAGCAAAGCAGCCCAGGTTGTGGAGTGGATAAATCATGGGCACGCCGGCCTGGAAGGGAGTCACAGGGCTGCAGAGTCATAAAGGCTGAGCTTGCTCCATACGCCTCGAACGCTCACTGGGTTGCTCCGGAGCTAGTTGACAGAGCTCTGCCTTACAAGCTCGGTCTTCAAAGCATTCCTCTCTTTACTGTCAAACACACCAAATGTCTCCCACAGCTGTTTAGTTGGTTTGTGGGCCTTGTTAAGTGCCAGGTTTATCATAGCTTTCCCAAGGAATGTGTGCTCCCAACAAGTAGCTGAAAGATATTATTTGGTTCAGCCAGCTGAGGACTTCAGTCTGCTTAGATGAGCAGAAGCTTTTTGGAGGCTGGCTGAAAGCATGCAACTAGTTTCTGTGCCCAGGCAAATGCTAAGCTGCTTGATACATTTAATTGAGTTTCATTGTCCTTTGGGATATGTTTTTCTGAGAAGAAAGATGTGGGGAGAGATTCTCAACATCATCACTCTTGTGGTGCTGGGAAAGCACTAAGTATTGTTTGGGAGGCCATTCAGGTAGTTGTAATCTTTCAGACATAAAGCCTTTAATCAGTATGTTTATACTCATATCACCATGAAGGAACAGCTATCACACAAGGCTTGTCCACCTCCAGCTGACAGAGTCCTCTGTGCAGGCAGATCTAATCTTGTTATCTGCACCTTGCATCCTCTTCATGGTATAAGCCAGAAAAATATCCCTTCAGTGGCCATGGCTGCAGCCATACCAGGATTTGGTTTCCTGTTGGAGAAATATTAAACCATGCCAATCTCTGCAGCATAAGACCAGGTCTGCAGCCTGGTCTGGGAGTCATACCCAAATGCAGTCTACTTCTCTGAAGATTAAATCTCACCCAAGCTACCGGCCATTAAAGTTTCCTTTACAGCATTAAGCAACTCTAAGCTTTCTTTGAAGTTCACTTTAAACATCTCTCAAAGCCATAATGGGTAATGGCCACAATAACCATATAAAACACACAGAGAGACAATCAAAGTACCTGAGTACTGGAGAGTACTGAGCCCTGAGTAAATGGGCATAAGAGTCTGCTTCTCTCATTTGCTTATTCAGCTGACTGATGTTACCATAAGCTTCCCATGTGCAAGGAACCTCCACAGGCTCTTCTTAAGATGGATTTGTCCATGAGACACAGTTAATATTAATTATTGCCTCTCTCATCTCCAAGGAGAACAGTACTCTCTGAGCAAGAGCAGAGGAGAGCTCCTCTGGTCTTTGGCTGAAGCCTGTGCACAGTGGGTAGAAGTAGACTAAAACAAGGAGAAGAAATATTAGGGAGAAACATGCCAAGATAAAGTTTCCCCTCCTTTTGCAGCTGGAAAGAAGAGTGCAACTGGCACATGAGTGCTCTGTGTCTTTGAATAGAGGGTACAGGACAAGCCAGGCAAATCCCTAGCTGGAGGATGATAAAACACTGTACGATATGAAGAGAAGGAAAAATAAGAACAACAAACTGTGAAATTCTACAGGAGAGATCACAAGACAACAAATCAGTGCTGTATGTGTTTTGAAGTGTGTGTGTGTTGCAATGTATACACTCTGATCATGCTTTTTCTCCTTTCAACTGACTTTGATGTAAGCATTGGTAGATGCGAAGCTGCCACCACTTCAGGTGTCTTGTGCTTCCTTTGGAAAGCTATTGTTTTGTTGGTACTGGGAGATCAGACATCACCACCAGCTGGACCCTATCCTCAGCCGTGCTCATCTGGATACACACCTTCCTGAAACAGCGGTGGAGAAGCTGTGCACATTTGGTCTTGTCTTGGGATGGCATCACAGGCACCAAAAGTTTCTTGTGCTGTTAAAATTGATTCTATCCTCCCTGGAATTAGTCAATTTTAATTCCCCATTTGGGCCACACTAGAAAGAGTATCACAGTGTCACAGTATTACCAAGGTTGGAAGAGACCTCATAGATCATCAAGTCCAACCCGTTACCACAGAGCTCAAGGCTAGACCATGGCACCAAGTGCCACGTCCAATCCTGCCTTGAACAGCTCCAGGGACAGCAACTCCACCACCTCCCTGGGCAGCCCATTCCAGTAGCCAATGACTGTCTCAGTGAAGAACTTTCTCCTCACCTCAAGCCTAAATTTCCCCTGGAGTAGCTTGAGGATGTGTCCTCTTATTCTGGTGCTGGCTGCCTGAGAGAAGAAAAGAACCTCCTCCTGGCTACAACCACCCCTCAGGTAGTTCTAGACAGCAATGAGGTGCAATAAGAGGATGGGTGTTGGTAAATTTTAATGTATGGATCTCAAAAAAAAGAGGAATAACTCTTGCACATTTCACTCAATCCTAAACTTAGTTACAGTTATGGAAATACCTAGCCATTCTTTCACTGGTCCTAGCATGCAATACTCTTAACACAAAGGGGAATTATGATCACAGAATCAACTCTACTAGCCATGTCCCACTAAGCTTCTGCCTCTGAAGCCCAAAGACCCAATTCTTCCTCGCATAGGAGTTACAGAAAGAATCAGTTTGATCTGATGAGTCAAAGTTTTACCCAGCGTCAGCTCAGGCTGACAGTTTCATTTCAGCAAACCCAGATTATTTTGGATATCCATTAAACTGGGCTGACTGGTATTCCCATTCCCATGTACATAGACACATACCAGACAATAATCTCCTTAACAACCCACAGATGAATTCCTTAGCTTATGAATCTGCCAGAAAACACATAATTTTCCCCATCAAGGAATGTTGCTTGGCACATCTTTAATATATCACTTACACAGCCCTCAATCAACCTAAATGATTCATGTAGCAACATCTCTTAGGCAAGGCTTTAAGTGATTGAATGGTTTATCCTCAGTGAAAAAGCACACACCATTCAGCCCCACGTATCAACCATAAAAGTTATTAATAACTAGGAATTATTTAGATAAGAGCCATGAGGCCAGCTTTAGCCTGGGTGACTGCAGCTGGCCCACTTTGAGCTCCATCAGTAAAAATCAGCCAGAACTTTCCCTCGTGGGAACAGATCAGAGACTCACAGTCTCAACATCAACCCATGCATCATATTTTATGTTGTGTTTTACAGTTTATCAGCCTTCAGATTAAGATTTATTATTTTTGCCTTGCTGTTTAGTGGTTGTAACTCACAACGTGCTTGTTTCTTTGCAGTGCTGCTGTTTCATCAGTGTCTGTGATGAGGGACTGGTCCTCACCACAGCTGTTGTACCAAACTACAATCCTGTAGCCACCTCAATTAACCACACAGGAACACCAGGCCATCTGTGTCTCTACCAGGATGCTTATCCTTTCTGTGTGGTGCGTCACATCCATAAGAGGCCAGAAAGCAGATCTCTTCACCCGTCACTGTGATCAACTCTGTAAGTTCCTTTACCAAGGCTGTATTATGGGGTTGACCATCTCTTGGATGGAGACACCAATTAGCTTGAGAACTGAGCACAGCAAGCTATTTGAGCCAGCACAGCCAATGCATTGTCCAGGGCACCTGGAAAGTAATTTTTCATCCGTGATATCTTCTCTCCTCCAGGGCTGGATGAATTACATAAGGTTCCTTGGACCCCAGACAGGCCAAAAAGGGTTATAGCAAGCACAATGTGATCTCAGCCACAGTTCCCAGCCCAGCATCCTGATGTTGTGGTAATTTGGCTCCTATCCTACTTGAAAACATTTGTTTGGATATTCTGAGACCTTCTCGAGGTTGTGGACCCCCGCCATAGGGTGTTACATGGCTTTAGATAAGAAATATCCATAAAACTGTAAGCAGTGTGTCTTCTGCAGTAAATCTCTCTTTTAGTCAAGAGTAAAGCAGTCACATTACGTTTCCTTACAGTGCAGCCCACCTGTTGCATGGAAAGTGCCAAGAAAATTGTACACCAGTGGGAAAGTGTAGATTGCATAGATGGCTTGAACCCAGCAAAAGTCTGCATGGCTATGGGATACACATTAAAAATCATGCCTCATCTATGAAGCTTCCTTTGTGCAATTGGAAGGGAATCCCTGGCTGGGTGGAGACGAGCAATCACTGGCTCAGACACCATAGCCAACCAAAGTTAGGAGGATTAACTGGATGTTGGGCAGACAGATCCTGCACAGCATGTCCCTGTGGTAATCCTTGGGGTGCCTAAGGCTTGAAGAACAGGATTCATTTCCCTGCCTGAACCCAGCAGCTCCCTCTTGCACCGTGTGGCTGGACGCAAGAAGTTGCTGGCAGCACTATGCATGCTCGAGGGTGCAGGACTGCCCCTTTTTGCTGGTACAAGCTGTGCTGGTAGACAAAATGACAGGCTTGCTATCTAAACAAGAGTTTTACAAGATATTGAGTGCTTTAAATGTCCCTTTCTTATCTACTGAATAACTGCTGCTAATGTATTACTTCTGAGAAGATCTAAATGCCCAACACTATCTTGTTCTGTGCAGACTGGCAGCACCTTGCTTTTGCACCACCACCTGTGCAGACAGCACGGGGATGGATGGATGGGAACTTCATGGTCATGGGGTCCAGTCTCTGCTATTTGCTTCCTACCATTCCCTTTCAAAAAAAATATCATCTTTCACATACCAGTGGGTTTCATCCCTCCCACTTCATCTGTGAATTGCTTCTGGAAGTCTTTGCTTGAAAGGCTGGAAATGGCCTTCCTGTTAGTAGCAAGCAGATGCATGGTGAGCCTGCAGTTTCTGTCCATGTGCCAACACTGCCCTTCCCCTACTTCTCACAAAAGTACTTTTGCTTTAATCTTCCTCTGCCTCTGTAACAGTAGCATCAAAAGAGATATGAAAAAAAAGCTCTGTGCTGTATCAGCTGCTGAGGCAGCAGCACTGGATGCTGCATCGGGTGTCACCGTGGTGACACCAGCCTGGGAGGGTTCTTGCACAAGGGACACTTCTGTGGAGGTCTTCTCTCCTGCAAGACTAATACCCGAGCTGTATATGAGAGGAGAGTCTCACAAAGCAGAAAGTACACATCGGGGAGGGGGGCAAGGGGGGCCGTGAGAGAGAGAGAGAGAAGTTCCGTCAGGGTGCAGGCAGTAAGCAGCTTGTGACCAGCTTGGCTACCCAGCACTGCGGGAGGAACAGTGCTGGGTTGCGGAGCTGCTCAGCTGCGATACCTGGCGGCAGCCACAAGATGTCTCTGGAAACCAGCATTTGGACAAAACAGGCACTAATAACCGCGAGAAAGAGGCCGAGCTGGTTCCATCTGCAGTGGGCGCTGAGCCCCGGAGATGTGCGCTCCGGTGAGCCTGTGCTTAGCGCAATACGGAGTTGGGACAGCCGCACCCGCTGAAGCCCCCTCTCCATCACCATTTACTCCAGGTGAGAATTTGGCCCGTGAGGTCGCGCCAATGGCTTTTCCTCACTGAACAGATAAGAACTGTGCATAAGTAAATCGCCGCTGTGTTTGAAAAAAAAAAGAAGAAGAAGAGAGAGAGACTTCTGAAGTCTCAAGACAAACAGCAAAGAGAGCACATTAAAAAACAGATTAAAGAATATTCACAGTGCAGCAGGAAACAGTAAAAGCAGGAACCGTCCTCTCTGGGAGCCCTTCTGCCACATGTTCCCTGCACACCAGAGCAGTGTCTGTGGTGCTTCGAATCCCTTGCGTTCCGTGGGCACTGCAAGGCACAGTGCAGCAGTGCCTGCAGCTGGTTGGGATCTCAGTGCTGGCTGTCTCAGGTCAGAGCAGTGAAGGATAGTCCTTTTCTTTCTTAGAGTCCTGCTTCTGCTGTAGGTGACTTATGAGGAACCTAAAGGAGATGGTTTTAGCTTCTGAGATATTCCTTGTAGGCAGCGCAGACCTGGGTTTATAACCACCAAACATGCCAGCTTTTGTGAGGTTTCACTACTGAAGGGCACAGAAGAATTTCTCTGCAGCACACAGACAGATGTCATAGGAATGAGCTGTCTGTCTCTGACACGGAGAACATAAGTTAGAGATCAGCAGAATACATGCATCTGTCAGTCACTTGAGGAACTCCTTTTCACCAGCTTCTCTTGAATTCCTAGTAAACAACTAGAGAATCGTAGGGTGGGAAAAGTCCATATTAGTGTGAAGTTGTTATTAAGAAATAGGCAAAGCACAGTAACTAGAGACTCACAAAGTTTAATGTGAGAAAACAAAACTGTCCTTCAACAGACCACATAGAGAGCAGCAGTTACTGTAAAACCTTTTCAACATTCAACCAAAGCTGAGTGGCAAACAAAATCCGTTGCCCACCAAGCTCAGTCATTCCAAATAGCATTTTTTTAAGGACTTGTTTTCTGTCATACAAATCATAAGACTGACATTTAAAATAATAATAAACTTGTTATGGGCATAATGGAATTTTTAACAAGCTATTTCTCTTTGTGGGGTTTGCTTCACAGAAACTCATGCATGGTGTTGCAAATGAGTGTTTAGCATTAAGTCGATGTGGTGAAAAGCCCATTAGTCTAAATGTGCTTAAACTGAAGGACCAAATTTTGTTCTTGCAGTGTGTTTAGGAAAACTCCATCAGGACTCAGCTGTCATTGTATCATTACATCACTACTTGAGGCACATAGGTTCAGATGTAGCAGGACAATAAAGAAAGATGTAGTCAATATTTATGACATGATAAGAAGGTGGCTATTGCTGCAGAACCAGCCCAGCAAAGGCTGCTCTACAGCAACTGAAAGTGCTTCTTGCCCTCTTGAGTACAAGTTTAAAGACTTTCCCCCCCCAGAGGCCAGCAGATTTCTGTCTACTGCAACTGTTTGCAGACTGAGGCAAGAGGATGCTGGGTGCCACAGCCACACGTGGGTGACCCTCTGCAACACCCAGGCAGCTCTATCAGGGTAATCACAATGGAAAGGGTGGCTTTGTGGCAGACCAAACTGCCTATGCTTCAGACCTTTACACAAAGGCCATCCTCAGCATCTGCATCCTGAGCTTCCCAGCAGTTGCAGATCTGTTGCTGGGGAATGAAAGTAAGACTCCCTTTTTTTTTTTTTTTAGTGTGCAGACTATGAACAGTGAAGCTTTTACCTCTCTGCTTGCAAGTGAACTAAATTAAGAAAATAAAAAATACAGAATCAAAGTAATTCCAGAGTAGCTTTTCCCTTCATTACGCAGATGGGAAGCTTGAGTAGTTCTTACCAATACATTTGTGTAGTAATCAGACAATTTGGATCTGTTCACCAAGATTTAGTGGGACATTTCTTGGTAACATTTTGCTTGACTTTTACCTCCTGATTTGTCTGAGATGAATACTCTTTTTGGTCTGAAACTACCAATCTCCCTTCAAATGTGCTATAACTCATAAGCAGACCTCTTCCTAAATCGCTACCCATCCAAAGAAATGCTTGCCCCAAAGGATGAAAATCTCACAGCACGTTTAATTTTCTGCATGAAATAATAGCTATGGTCCTTCATTTGGGATCTGTATCTCTCAGGATGTCTGGACTGAGGCCTCAGGCAGCTGAGAGATGTTGTGCATCCAGCTAGAAGAACCCGCCCCAACTCACAACCATCTTTCCCAGAGCCACAGCATTGTGCAAAATGACAGAGAGGGTAAAATGGTGAATGTGAAATCTCATGAGTGAAAAGGAATTAGTAAAACCCCATATTCATGAAATATTGAGAGCTAATTATATGTGCATCGGAAACCTCTGGGGGAAGGGAGATGGAGGCCTTTCATTAGACAGTAACTGGAACTTTTTCATCATTTGTCTAGCTCAGGAATGTAAGGCTGCTGTCTGGAGAGGGATGTGGGATTTGGCTTCAGGGCTGGGTGTGCAGGTGAAGTGCCATGCTAGTGAGTATTTCTATTGTACTCTGACATGACTTGGAAAAGGCTCTCATCTCTAGCAGGTCAGTGGAGATGGATGCTTCTACATCTCTATGCTCTTTTAAGACCTCTTCGGTTGTATGTATCGGGAGGAATTGTTGCTCGCAAATAATTTTTCATCTCCTCTCACATAGCCCCAAAAATTGGCCCAAAATTCCATCCCTTGCTTCAAAGCTGTTCATGGTTTCTCCTGGAGGGTATAGACCTGCTAGCCATCTCCAGAAAGTTCAGGGTTTTTTGCTTCTGATCTGCTCTTCACTCTTGCAACAGAAATGAAGGGTTGGTTATTGAAAGTGCAGCTTTAACCAAATTCAAGGCCAGGATCAAAACCAGAAGGGGGAAAGTTTTCATTGTGGGACCAGGGATAAGGCACGCAAAGGAAACCCTGCCCATTGCATGGTTAGCAACGCCTGGCAGCCGTAGGACAAGGGGCAAGAAATGAAAATGGAAGAAAAACTATCCTGCAGTGAGTGACAAAGGAGTTTCTTTCTCAAAGCTTCGCAGCAGCTTTAGGCACGAGGATGGCTCAAAGAAAGCCGTCCCAGCTCTCTGCCTCCTCCTCCTTGCTGGGAGGTCAAGGGCACCCAGATCCCTGCCGCCAGACTCCTGCCCGCAACCGCTGCCCTCCTCCTGTAGTTGAATTTATTTTTACCCGGTGATGTCGCGGTGGTCTCGGCCAGAAAGGGACGCAGGACACTCCCTGCTAAGGAGCGCAGGGACAAGCCACCTCCAGGCAGCGGTTCCTCCACAACGAGCTGCCTCGGGGCATGCCCCCCGCTCCTCCCGCGGAACCTCCCGCTGAAGCCCTTAGAAGCCTCCGCACCCGCGGAACCGCTCGCTTTACTTCCGCGGAGGCAGCGTGCCCCGGCCCTCGGCACATAAATCAGCATTAAATCCATTCCCCCCTCTGATCCCTGGTGCCATCATCTATTACTCTCCCAGTGCGTTTTCTATCACCTTGTGTTGAAATTACACAGCCGGAAACTTAATTTACCCGGAGCTTTTAAAGACAAATAAATACCGTCAGGCCGGTGTCCCCGCGATATGCCTGTTTACTCCCGCGATCCATAGATTATTATGAATTGTTATGACTTTCAAGCTGCTGCTGTGTTAAACACCTTCTCAGCTACTCTCCCCGGCCTGGAAAAAACCAAACCAAACCAAACCAAACCCCACCAAACAAAAGCAAAACTCTCCCAACCCTTCCAGAGCAAGAGGCAAAGAGCAAGAGACCACAGCACTTGTGCTGGGCTTTATTTACTTTTGCTATTATTGTTATTATTATTTTCGAAATTTTGGAGTGAGTGAGGTTTTCAATTGCTGAAATAATTGCCTGGGAGAAGGGTTGCTTATTCTGTTCATACATTATTGACTCGGGCTCCAATGTTTGGCTTTCTGCTTTTTATCACAAGAAAATCACGTATGAGAGTCTTTTGCATAACAAATTTTGAAGAGGACACATCCTTATATCAAAAGTGGACGTGACTTGAATTTTACCGACGTTTGTCCCTAAAATGACCCAATTCCGGTTACTGCCACTGGGCAGCAGTAACATTGCATCATTTCTCCAGGCAATAGACTTATTTTGCTTTACTCTCTGCCCCTTTCCCTCCCCCCTCCTCCCCCTCTCTCCCCCCAACACAACACGTACTTTTAATGCTGATTATTTTGTCTTGCTGCGTTTTAGCCCTACACACACCACACACTGTTTTCTCTCCCTGGGAACGGATGAACAGAGAGGAGCAAACCCGGCTCGGAGGAGCAACACGGCTAATTAACGCCGAAAGTTCCCAGGCAAGGCAGAAACAGTGCCTTCAACGAAATTTTCCTGGGAGCAGCGGCACAGAGACTCCAGAGCCGGTGCCAGCTCCTCCAGCCACCTCCCTGAGCATCCTTTTCCCCTTAGAGGATCAAAAGAGCCCCCTTGTCCCCTGATTTTTCAAATCCAAATCGCGTTGCTTTCCCATCCAATTGGTCAAGTTAATTCCAGAACAAAGGACGACAAAAACACAAAGGATTTCTCTCCCCTTTCCCCATTCCTTCCTGTTTCAAACTTCGCCGGTGCCTGAGCCCTGGCTCGGTGTAGGCCAGGACGCCCCTCCCCGGCATCGCTTCCCGGCCCCAGAGCCGGTCCCGGAGCCACAGACTAGTGGTGGGGGTGTCTGAAATCACAGAAAGGACTCGCTGTTGTGAGATCAACTCTCCTCCAAAGCACTGGTGGAAAGAAAGCCTTGATCTGTCTGCAGACTGGAAGGGCAGAAATGACGGCAACAATGTGCCCCGGAACCGGTGCTATTGGTTGAACTTCGAGGTAAAAAAATACAGATTGGACCTGCAGAAGTTGTTGCTGAAGAGCCCCAGACATCCTGTAAGGCACTTTCAACGGGCTGTGAAAGGCGTGCACCTGACAGTTGGGCAGAGCACCCCGGAGAGCATCCTTCCATGCTAAGAGTTGAGAAAACTTCCCACGGCGACTGTTCCCAGACGGGGTACAGGCGTGGGGGGCTGCCGAAGGAGCCCCACGGGGCGGTACTCGGGGTGATGGGTAACCTGGAGACGGGGGAGGTGGGGAAGGGTCATGTCATTGTGCACCCTCTGACAGCTACATCTATTTGCACACGCATATATAGTCCCCCACACGTCGCTGCACCCACATTCAGGCACAGAAGTGCACACAAATAACCCCACAGAGTACAGAAGCGCTGCACGCGTGGGTTGTGAGACACAGCGAGTCTGCGTGAAGCTAGACACGCATCGCCCCTACACCTACACTCAGCCTACTGTTCCCCTTTGTCACCCAAAAATCCAGAAACCATTGGAAGGCAAGGCTTTGCTGCTACGGAGAACCCTGATTCCACTCGAGGTGGAAAAATTCTTTGGGAGGCCGTTCCCAACGCAGACCCCAGGCACTCTGCCCTAGTAGAGACAACCCCCCCACCCCTTTCCCGCCCGCTGGAGCTCCATGGAGCGACTCTATTCCCATTCACAGTCCCGCTGACACCCCGCGGGGCCGGGCGGCGGGATTATCCCCGACCCTTCCTCGGGCTGCCCTAGCAGACACAGAAGCAATGCGAGACATAGGTAGGGGAAGCCGCAGGAAATTGAAACCATACTTTAAAATGTAAATGGGTTGGAGCCAGCCCGACCCCGAGCGAGGGGGGAAAGGAGGCGCAAGCCGGAGAAGAGACGGGTGCGGACCCAAGTCCTGCCACAAAACTTTCAGCCTCTGATCGTAATGTATTGAGCGAGGGGACAGGAGCATCTGTCCCGAAGTAGGGTAAAGCAGCTCTCAGAAAGATCTACCTTAACTGAAACCAGATTGCGGGCAGGCAGAGAGGCTGAAGGAAGTCGCTCGGACTCCTCGCCTGCCGAGAGAATACCGCTGCCCTCCTCGGACGCGCTCCTGTCCCGACCAGAGAGCAAGAGCCATCCCGGGATCTGGGGCGTTTTAAAGCAGCCCATCCAGGTGACTTGTGCTTCTCGCAGCGAGGTAGGGAGGGCTGCAGATGTGGGCGGGAGACGTGAGTGGGCTTGCGAAGCAGATGGAAAGGGATTTACATCCAGGCCACTGGAAAGCAGGGAATTCTTTTCTTTTCTTTTCTTTTCTNTCCCTTTTATTTTCTTCCCTTTTCTTCCCTTCCCTTTTCTTCCCTTCCCTTTTCTCCCTTTTCCTTTCTGTTTGTTTTTTTTTGTTGTTGTTGTTTTTTTTTTTTTCTTTCTCATTTTTATTTTCCTGATTTCTGTGTTGCTTCTCATTTTTTCCTATCTTTTCCGGGTTTCTGTCCTTTCCCTTTTCAACATTTTCTTTTTTTTTTTTTTTTTTTTTTCCTTTATTCCCTTTTCCTTTCTACTTTCTCATTTTTATTTTCTTGATTTCTATGCTGATTCTATTTCCCCCCCCCGGGTTTCTGTCCTTTCCCTTTTCATCTTCTTTTCTCTCTCTTTTAATTTTTTTTTTAATTTCCCTTTCTGATTCCCCCCCCCTTTTCCTTTTTTCTCCTGTTGCCTTTCACCCTTTCACCCTTTTCCTTTTCCTCCCTTTTTTTTTCTTTTTCCTTTTTTTTCCTTTTCCCTTTTGTTTTTCCCTCTTATTTTCCATTTTCTCTTTACCTTTCTATCTTAGTCTTTTAATTATTTTCTTTTAGGAAAAGAAACAAACCAACAATACCTCTAAGAATAAGAAAGACAGTTTTCTTCAGAAAACTTCTGTGGGATGTTTTCGTTTCCATCCCCCTTGGGAAACAGAGACAGTAAAATAAATAAAATTGAGTATATTTCTTTTCCATGCATCTCTCCGTGATTCAAAATCCGGGCTGCATTGCTGGGTGAAGGTGGTCCTGGGTAATTGATTCATAACCATATACCAAGACACCGGGACACAAAATCCCCGGCAACACGGGAGCTCCTCGGGGTAGCGGGCGACCTCTCTGCCTGCGAGGCCGGAGTGCGGGGCTGCTGCTCCGGCCGGTACCGCCGGGATCTCCCCCAGCCCGGCCCTACTCTTCGATAAAAACCTCCCTCTCCTCTGTCCCTGCTCCCCGCGCTTGTACCAGGAGAGATTCTGAATCCTAGAGATACAAACCTGTGCCCCGAAAAAAGTTTGGAGTGGGGCTGCTTCTAAATACCTATTTACCAACGAATTACACCGCTATTATTGCTTTCAATGAAGACTGAATCCCCTAGCGATAATTGAATTAGTCTATTGAAGAGACTGTCAGGTACAATGACGTGGTATATCCCGCGCATTTCCCAGGGTCTATAGGCTTTGGGGACCCGGAATGTATAGTCTGACCTTACAGCTCATAATAATAATGCTGCACTTGTAGCAGAAATCTATTCACATTCACTTTTAACAAAACCTCTGGTCAGCCAGTCCCTGTAGGAAGGATGAAATCTATTGTATTAGAACAACTCATTTATGTCCTTCAGCAAAGGCCCCAGTGAGATCTGATCTAGACCTAGAAATAGGATTACCACAGCGTATATTAACCACGTTCCTATACTTCCTCTTTCCTATAAGGGTGCAGAGAAAAACAATATCTGGTCCGATTTTAATTTTATTTTTAAATTTCAATATTAAACGTCCCTTCTTTTGGTGGCCTTCTTCAAAAAGAAGCCAAAAGAGTAGGATGAGTAAAAAAAAAAAAAAAACAAAAACAAAACCAAAAACAACAACAACGAATTTGAAAAAATTACTTCTCCCTACTTTCGAGGAGGCTGCGGGCTCTGCAGGCTGTGTACGGCAGGAACGATGTCCACACAGCTCGACGGTTGGCACTGAGGGTTCCAGCACGGTGTCCCAGCTGTGTCGCCCCTCGGCTACTCTCTGCTCCCGGATTTGACTTTCTCCCTCCCCACTTCAGGATGGCGGACCCAAGCCTCAGTGCCGGTGAGGACAACACCCCAAAAGAGACTCAGATCGCATCAGGGCACTTCCGAGGAGCACGAACAGCCGCAGTCCAGCCCTGGCCACTGGAGCCGTTTCCAGGGAGCATTGGGAACCCCGGCCCCTCTGGAAACACCGGAGGCTCAGCAGGATTGGATTCGCCTACGGTAACGGGCATGGGACTCTGCAAAGTCAAGCACCCTCAACGGGCTCCCCGAAATCCAGCGGTACCTACAAGTTAGAGAGTGATTTTTTTCCCTAAGAAGGGATTGTTATTTTTCTTTTAAAGCTTCCGTCCTTAAGACACGGTGTAGACATATTACCTCGATTACTGTATCTATCTGCTAGCTGGAGAGTAATATTTATTTATTTAGATAGGAAGGGTCGTAGAAAAAATATCAACCCTGTAAATATACATCGTGTCTTCCTTTAACCCCTCCTCATTCATCCAGCCGATCCCCCACCCCCTCCGTACACAAACCTACTCAATTTATAGAGAAGCCTTTAAAACCCAGAACAGTTTCTAGAAGAAGGGAGGACTACAGATGAAATAATCCCTCACCTCGTACACACATACGTACATATACACTCACGCACATAAACACGCACGCACATACACAGACTTCGCCTCCCTCCCCCCCCTCCCCCTTTCGCGCTCGGGAAGGCAAATTAAATAGTTAAAGGCTTCGATTTCTCCCCCTCTCCCTTTTGTTACCCAATTTTGGAACATTTAAGGATGGGTGTGTGTATTGTATTCAATAATAAAAGCTATAGGGCCGCCAGGACATTTATCATCCTATTACTGTAACAAATCCGGGCTCCCAATACATGAAAGGTAAAATGAATTACCGACGTTAAGCCGTCAATAAAGTCATTTCTGTAAATGGTGTCTCCGAAGGACTGCAGCATTATTCAACTAGCTTTATCAGCAGCTGGGAAATTACGTGAAGAAGCTCGCAGCGTGTAATATGGCCCTGCTTACTTTGATTAAGCGTCTTGCCAGGGAATAGTGACAGTGCTTTTGACCAGGTTTTATTCGCCGTCCTGTGATGAACGCCAAGCTGATCAGGCGGAATGAAGAGTAATTAAAACCTATAAATTATCTTTTGCAGCCCTTCTCAAGGCGTCTCTTGCAGGAGAGATAAGGCAGCGAGCCCCCATTTACAGCTCTGAAAGGGACCGCGGCTCACAAAGGCTACGTGGCTAAATGGGATATTGATAGTGTCCTAATTAGAATTTAATTAAGTACCCACGCTCGCTTTTGGGATAAAGATTTCAATTTTGCTAACTTAAATATAAATAAACCCAATTTCGGTGCGAGTAAATGATATGATATTGTGAATGCGGGGTGTGGGGGAGTGGGGGTTAACATTCATTTAATTGCGGGTGAAGCTCTTGATTCCAGGGCTGATTGTGTTCTGTCAGCTATTATTTTAGGGGATTATTGTGTGGCTGGAGGTAACAATTTGGTAATGTTTCGCGGTACGGAAAATAACCGAGTGTGCGTGGGAGGTGTGAGCACACACACGCCACCCGGGGAACCCGGATAGCTACTTGCCGGACCTGTCTCCAATTCCCAGTGCCGGTCGCTTCTCGATAGCGGAGCCCGAGGCCGGGCCTCTTGCCTTCGGTCGCTTCCGCGGAGGAAAACGCACCCAGCACCAGGAAGACAGGGGAGCCTCGCCGTTGCCGGCCCCGCTGTTCAACCCGCACGGAAACGCCGTGATACAGACGCAGACATAACTATAGGTGCACTTTGAACACGCACCCATGCATGTATAAGATATATAGGCTGAGGCACGTGACGCGGCCCAGACTCGGAGTGATGCGTGGGGCTCTGCGGCCACCCCAGGCTCACTGACGCTCGTCCAAGTCATCGTTTCGGGGGAAGAAACATTAGGGTCTATATCGCGTCTGGAAGAGGAAAAAACGGGATTCGCCCTTCCCTCAGCCGCGGGGAATGGCGCCAGGCTGCAGTGAGACCGCAGCCTGGAGCAGGTGCCTGCAGCCGACCGGGGAGCGGCCGCGGCTCCGGGCACCCAGTCCTCGGGACGCCACTGTCGTTTGACAAATGAGGTGTCGTGGGACATCCACCTCTCCGTGTTCCTTCGTGTGAGCACTGACACTTCCCTTGGAGCGGCTCGGCCTCCGCTCTGGGAAGCAGCCGTGGCCAGCGTGAGAAGGCACTGGCAGCGGCAGAGCCGACCTCCCCCGGAGCTGGACTGCAGCTCTTGTAGTCCAACAACCCCAAAACTGGGGTCGGGTGCTGTTTTTTGTTTTCTGGTGTTCCCCCCCCCCCCCCCCCCCCTTAAATTATTTTTTAGAAAGATACACCAGTCCTGAAAAAGTGCCTTTTTCTCCCTAATCTTTAAAAACCTTAAATTTTCCTCCTGGTTCCACACACGGCCAGAGGTGCTCGGTCTTTGCCGGAAAACAAACCCCAAACAACTAACAACAAACCGAAAAAACCCAAGGAAAAAACAAGCAACAAACTGAACTCAAACAAATAAACAAACAAACATCAAAAAGCAGACGAGAAAACACGACACCACTTCATCTGAGAGCTGGCGGCTGATCTGCTTCATGTCCCGAAAAAAATCCTAAATAAAGGAATAAAATAAAGGAACAAAATAAGCCAAAATGCTGCAGCCATAAGCCCAGCTCATCCCGGCGGTGGCTCCTGTCTGCAGTGTTATTAATGCTATTTTCGTATTTTTAATTCCTTACAAGAAAAAGAAAGTTTCGATTCCGGGCAACCCATATCCCGCTCGCCACATACCCTCGCTGCCTATCGAAGAAAGAATAAAAAGAAGGAAAAAAAAGAGGGGAATAGACACCCATGTATTTTTCAGAGAGGGTTTTATTATTGGTGGGAGGCCAATAGCAGAGCGGCCGCTGACCAGATCCCCACCACCCACGGCGGTCCACGCAGAACACGGAGCTGTTGGAAGAAGTTGTTTACGGCGCTGGTCAAGGGGAGGGGGCAGGGGGGGAGAAAGAAACGGGGTGGGGGGGAGAGGGGGANTGCCGGGCCAGGCGGTGCCCCCTTTTTGTGTTTTTTTTTTTTTTTTTTTTTTTTTTTTTTGGGTTTGGTTTTTGCCTTTGGGTTTTGTTTTTTTTTTTTTTTAAGGGAAAAAAAAAAAAAAAGGAAACAAAAAAAAGAATTAAAAACATAATCATACTAAAGGGGCCCGGGCAGCGTGCAGCACCAGGCTGGCGGGGACGGGCTCCGGCAGCCCGCGGCGTGGGCAGAGCGCAGCGTGACAGCGGGGCAACGCGGAGCCGCCGTAGCGGCGGCGGTGGCAGCGGCGGGAGATGGGCAGATTTTGACGGGTTTTCGGGGGGGCGGTTTTTTCTGGGGGGACCGCGGTGCTGCCGCACATCTTTTTGGGTTTGGATTTTTTTTTTTTTTTTGTGTGTGGTGGAAATATAAAGCTGAACGGGAGAAGAGGCAAAGGAGCCCTAGACTGTCTCCCTGGTTTTGGATCCATCTGTGCGAGGGGGAGAAAAAAATCTCAGCTCCAGCCCAACAAGTGGATTTTATTAATTTTTTTTTCTTTTCATTTTTTTTCTTTTTTTTTCTTCTTTTTTTTTTTTTTAATTTTTTTTTCCGCCCCCTTTTCCACCCCGCCACCCACCGGCAAAGTGGG
>WAAF01005006.1:132562-189434 GCA_013400475.1 Tricholaema leucomelas | reverse complement strand
GCCGCCACCCGCCGCCCCCGCCGCCGCCCCTGCCTCCGCCACCCCACCGCACCACCAACTTTTTCATCGACAACATCCTGAGGCCGGACTTCGGCTGCAAGAAGGAGCCACCCGCGCCGGCCGGCGGCGGAGGAGGAGGAGGCAGCCGGGAGCGGGATGGAGATCGGGGGCAGAGCTCAGGTAGAGAAAACGTCAACCCGCTGCTGGCCCGGCCGCCCAATCCGCCCTCTCTCCTCTGCCCGGACTCGAACTGCCGTCCCGACGGCTCCGCGCCGCCGCCCGTCGCCGCCGCCGCCGCCAAAGGCAGCCCCGCCGCGGCGGTAGCGGCGGCGTCGGGGGCGGCCAAGCCCCCCACCGACGGGGGCGAGACTCACCCGGCGAAGTACGGGGAGCACGGCAGCCCCGCCATCCTCCTCATGGGCTCTAATAATGGAGGACCTGTTATAAAGCCCGACTCTCAACAGCCGCTGGTGTGGCCTGCCTGGGTCTACTGCACTAGGTATTCAGACAGACCGTCCTCGGGTAAGGAACCGCGGCGCATCTGGGAGCTGTTAAAATCGTGACAAGGTTCTCCCCCCCGCTCCCCCCCGCCCTTTCCTTTCCCCTCTTCCCTCCTTTGCTTTGGCTCCCGGCCTGCTAAGAACCTTGCGTGGGGAGGCGCGGGGGGTGGGGGGTGTCCTGGGTCAACCGGGGCGAGAGGAAACGCGTCCCCCCCACCCCTACCCCCCCTTCCTCCTCCTCATCTCCCAAATTTGAATGTGACGCCGGGCTCCGATTCGGCCGTGTTTCGATGCTGAGAGACGGCAGGGAGCGACCCCCTTCTCGTGCCCCCTGCCCGCCACGGCTTGCCGCAGTCCGGGATGTTCTGCAGCGCAGCTGCCTGGGCTGGGAGCGTTGCGGAGGAAGGCAGAGGGTGCCTCTGCTCTCTTCGTTTGCGTTTTTTTCCTCTTATATTTTTTTGTCCTGGTGTGCCTGTGGCCTTTCGGGGGTGTCGGAAGTGGGGAAACCTGAGCCACATATTGGGCAGCTGCTGGAGGTGCTTGTTGGGAGGGATGCTTTCTCGGAAGGCGAAGAACATTTTTTTTTTTTAGGAAGGTGCAGAAGAGGCTGTTTGTAGGGGCTTCTGCAGCAAGGCAGAGCCAGACAGGCCCTTAGGCCGCGCGTTGTCGCGGGAACCGGTGCTCTCAGCCCTGGTTTGCGGCCCGGCTCTCGGCTAGGCGACGTGCCTCTGCCCGGGCCGCCCCGGTGGGAGCTGTCTGCTCGGCCTTCCCGACCCACGTCCCCTTCTGCCATCTCTTTCCTTCAGTCTCCCGCGGTGTCCCTGACATCCCCTTCCTTTATCACCGTTAGTTTCCATTTGTAATTGCCTTTTTTTGTTCTGTTTTAACGAAGCGGAGGGCGAGGAAATAGGATCCCCCTGTACCCCCCCACCAGCCAGGGATCGGGCAGAGCGGGCCGGGCCCGGGGTGGGCTCCCCTGTTCGGAACCAGGGGTCTCGGGGCCGGCTGCCTGGGGACAGCTCCGTGACTCGGAGAAGGCGGTGCTATCCGGCCCTGGCCCCGCTCCGCGCTCTCAGGCCTGGCTGCTTCCCGCTGGCGGTCAGTATCGGCCGAGCCATGTCCATCCCCGCGTTATTGACACGTCCAGCGACTTGAAACTCAGAAAAGCCACTTTGATTGACTCGAGTGATTGATGGAGTGATAGAGCTGTCAGACGGCGCGGCCCTTGCTCCCGGCCGGCCCGGCCACGGGTATATTGCTACCGATTCCCAGGACCGCCGTGTGTCAGGCGTTTTGCACTTGCGCCTTTATTTCCTTTCATTCCCTTTCTTCGGGAAGAGGATTATTTCTGCATGTTCTCATTGCAGCCCGGTGCTCGCCCCAGACCGTAGGGGGAAAGGGCGACGGGAGGCTGGTTCGGCACGGTCGCTTTCTTTGTTTTGCTTGAAGCTGCCCACGGCCCCGTCCTCTTCTCCGGGCTCCGGGGAGGGACGAGCCGGCTGCGGCATTCGGAGGCGTCGGCATCCTCCTGCAAGGTGCCGGGGAAAAGCCATTGACTCCCAGGGCCCTCTGCCCCTTCGCCGACCAAGCCCAGGAGAGTCTTGCCTGACCTTATCTCTCTCCCCGCCGGCAGACGCCGCCGAGCCGCGGGGAGAGTCCGCGCTCTGCGGAAAGGCTGTGCCAGGAGAAAAGCCTTCGGCCTACTCGGCGATGGGGAGGCCTCGGTGGCCTCGGCTGCGGCTGTTGTTGACGGGGGTCTGCGGGCCCGATGCCGCCCGCCGAGCCTGGCAGCTGTCGGAAGGATTTTCGTAGATCACTTTCTCCAGGGCCCTCACCCCTTTTCACTCCCCCAGAGTGGGGCTAGGTCGGCGTGCACAGCATCCGGGGGTAGCCTCCTGGCTGGATACTTCCCCAAGGATGTGCCTCAAGGCCGGGCTGCTTTGCCAGAGAGCTCTGTGACACTTCGCCTGGCCCCATCCCGGCCTTGGGAGTGGAACGGTGGAGGGTGGGCACTGCTTTCGACTGAGGTTCCTGGAGGGACCTACTGGCAGGGTCGGGGGTTCCTGGCTAGAATGGGCCACCGGAAAGCCTGAAGGACCTGAGCGGCAGCGGATCTCCGGGGTGGTGGTGGATAAAGGCCCCACGGGGATAGGTCAGCTTTCTGGAGGGAGCTGTTGCCCCCGCTAGAAGAAACCAGGACAACCCCGGGAGAGGCCGATGCTCCCAGTGACGGGCCGCCGACACTCTCGTCCTGCGGACTGCGCGGGGAAGCCGCTGCCTGGCCAGCAGGCCCTGCCCCCGAGCCGTGTAGAGGATGGTGCTCATCCTAGCGGGCAGGCGGAGAGGAGCCCCGACGTGTGTCCTAGTGGGGGGGAGAACGGAGCTTTGCTCCCCTTGGTGGAGCCGAGGCGGAGGCGAAGCAGCAGGGGATGCTCGGGCGGCACGGCACGCCCGGCCACGGCCTCTCCGATCCTTCCCTCCTCTGTGCTGGGGTGGGTGGCGGTGGCGAGGCTGTTGGGGTAGAAGGAGATGGGGGGGACGACACGGGACAGGCACAAGTTATCCTGTCGGCCATTTTTTCGGGGACTAGTGGGGCGGGGGCGGTAGTCGGTCTGTCGGTCGGTCTGTCGGTCGGCGGCGCGGCCCTGCCCAGCGGCGTGTGTGTGCCCTGCCCGCAGGCCCCCGCACCAGGAAGCTGAAGAAGAAGAAGACGGAGAAGGAGGACAAGCGGCCACGGACGGCGTTCACAGCCGAGCAGTTGCAGCGACTGAAGGCGGAGTTCCAGGCAAACCGGTACATCACTGAGCAGCGGCGACAGAGCCTGGCCCAGGAGCTCAGCCTCAACGAGTCCCAGATCAAGATCTGGTTCCAGAATAAACGAGCCAAGATCAAGAAGGCGACGGGCATCAAGAATGGGCTGGCGCTGCACCTCATGGCCCAGGGACTCTACAACCACTCCACCACCACCGTGCAGGACAAAGAGGAGAGCGAGTGAGGCGGTGAGGACCCTCTGTCTGCACCGCGGCACCGGCCGGGGAGTGGACAGGTGCTATTTAAAAGCAGATCTATTGTCTATCCATAGTATAAGGACTCCGATTAAGAAAAAGAAAAAATATGAACACTTTAAAAAAGAAAAAAAATATCTCTATATAGCCAAACAGCATATGACCTTGTATATATTTAATTTCAGGTAAGAAATATGTGTAGCGCTCTCTATTTGCTGGACAGTTTCTCTCTCCTTTCTCTCTCTTCCCCTATCTTTTGTTCATTTGTTCATTTTGTTTGCCTTTTTTTCCCCCTCTTTTTTTTTTTTCGATTTTCGTTGCTCTTGTTCTACAGTAAATGTCCGACATTTCTGATCTTTCATTTATTTTTTTTTCCGTGTGTGTGTTTGAATTTCTGTCTCTTTCATTTTTTTTTCCCGAGGAAAAAAATAATTCTGATCCACAGACTGCGAGACTGAACCCGCCGCTACAAGCCAAAGATTTTATTATGTTCAGAAATCTGTAGTCTGAAATAAAGTGTAGACTGTGTTCAGGATCCAGGCTGTCTGTAATTATTTATTTTAGTGTATGGATGTTTGTATATATATATACACATACACATAAATATATAAAAATAAATATATATATACACACACAATACGCTGTGTATATAGTGCCATTTTGCTGGCGTATTTAGGTTTTGGTTTTGGTGGATCAATGCAGCAATTTAAAAATAACTCATCCCTTGCTTAAAACCTTGTCTGAGACCTTTGATTTTTTAATTTTTATTTTTCTACCTTCTTAAAAAAAAAAAAATCTCTTTGGCTATTAATGTTGTGCCTTACCTCCCGTACCTCCCTTTTTAACAAGAAATAAAACCCACCAAGTAGTAATGGTAATAATATATTGCCATCTCCTGCAGGAAAAAATGCCTTAAACAGTTTGGATGTTTAGAACTCCAGGATGTGTTGAAAGGGGATTTGCTTGACAGCTCCTTGCCTCCCTCCCAGTGGATCTGCTCCCATCCCGAGTTTCCAGCGAGGAGCAGGAGCTGCTGAGGCAGGGCAGAAGCGCCGCAAGGAGAGCACCAGGGCGATCGCTGCTCGGCAGCAGATGTTGCACCGCCGCTTCTTGGCGGCGCTCCCCACTCCCTGCCACCGCTCTCTGCTCCCCTTTGCAGGGCTTGGGATCATGTTTGCCCGTGTACGTGGGAAGCGTGAGGTGGTGGGTGAACTTCCATATGTGGACATCACTTCGTTTTTAAACAGATCCCTGTTAAATTGGGCTGTGCCCTGTCCTGGGGACTGCTGTCTTCACCTGGGGGCATCGGCGAGCTGGGGCGGATGGCGTCCGTGGATTTGTCCAACGGCCGTCGAGGGCCGCCGAGGGCCGCTGTGCCCGGGCCTGAAGTGCATGCAGGTCTTGCGTGGGACTCCGCGGAGCCGAGGGCGGATGCACGGGGTCCGTTGCTCACGGTCCCTGCACAAACCAAGTATCGGAGCGGGTGGAGAGCCCCTGGGCCCCCTGATGGGGCTGTCTGCTGGCTTTTCCTCTCCTTTCTTTATGTTCCTCTGAATCTATCTCTGAGGCTCATAGCCGGCAGAGGGGAGAGGCGGGCAGAGTCGGGCTGAGATCCGAGCTAGGGGAGCACCTCTCCTACATCCCCCCCGCAGGCCTGAGCAGCCGGGCCGCGGAGATGGGTGAGCAGTAACACACCCAGCTAGCTCAGCCTGCAGCTCCTATCAGATCTGTAGCCCCCTGCTCCGCTCTCCCTCCACTGCCTTGTCAGAGACATTAGGGGGATTCCGTCTACTGGAGAAGGGGAGCAAAGGGCCAGAGGAAGGTGGCCTTCTGCCATTGCTGTTTGCTTTTTAACTATTTCTGCTTTGTGCTGCAGTTAGCTGTCACCGCCCGGGAATGAAGGCACAGGCTGGGGCTTCCCTGCTCGGCGAGAGCCCCCTGTCCTCCGCACCCACTGCTGGCCGGCCATGACCCCCTCCTTTACTCCATTCCACCTCATCCTCGCTCAGCCCAGCACTCCTCTGCCTGCCGAGGGCTCTGTTCCTCTCAGTAGGCCAAGGAGGTTGGAGGGCTTCAATAAACGTTGTACAGCGCCATCTAAAGTTCTGCGTTTCATTCTCCTTTACCTGTTTTCGAGGGGACTGAATCCTAAGTCTGCCGCACCGAGGAAAATAAACAGTTCTTCAAAGCGCGGTTCGAGAGCTCGGCCCGGCGGGGGCACCTTTCAGGGTTCAGGGGGCACCTTCAGACACAGTCCTCCCGGTCCCCCTCTACTTGCTGCTGTGGGGGGTTAGCAGGAGTTTATCCTCCCACACCAATCTCAGTCCAGTTCTCTACCTTTCTTATATACCTGCAGCCTTGGAGTCTCCTAGAGCTGTACAGGCAAAAATATAATTTCTTCTTGAAAAATCCGGTAATTACCCTCCCACAGAACATTCCTTGGCCAGCCAAGAGGGCAGGGTACAATCTCTTTGGTTTCCCCGCCCGCAGGACACGGGTAATGCTAAGGCTGGCTTCCTGAGTCCAGGGACCACCCTCGTCACCCCACGCCCCGCTGACAGAGCCCCGGAGCCGCTGTCTACTTGCAGTTGGGCACAGGCTCCCGAGAGAGGTGGTCACCTGCAACGTGGGGGAGTCCGGAGGAGGAGGTTGAAGAGGGGTTTCCTCACCGGCAGGTTGTCCGGCCAAGCTCAGCTGAGTTGAACAAGACAGGAATAAAGACGAAAGGAAAAATAGAGGGCAGATTAAAGTGACCCTAAAGAGGATTATTTAAACAAGTCAGGCTTTAGAATGTAATTATGTTTTTAGGATTTCTTGGGGAGAAGAGAGAGGCATATGAGGGAACTGGCACGGGCCGGTGCGGGCCAGGTTTGCCCTCGCTGGCTCCACTGTGGGTGCCAGCCCAGCTGGCAATGCTCTCCGGCCGGCAGTCCTTCCGGGGTTCGGCACCAGCCCCGCGGGTGGGCTGCGAGGAGCCGAGAGGTAAGAACAGGAGCAGCGGCATCCTGCCCGTCAGACAGAGAACAGATGTGGGAGAAGAGGCTGGGGGAGGCAAAGGACATCGGGGACCCAGGTCGGGGACCTGGATGCTGAACGGGACAGATGGGACCAGGAAGCCCAAGCCCCGGGAGTGGATACCCACAAGCCTGGACGGTAAATCTCTGGAGGAAAAGTGGTACCCGCTCCTCCCTCCTTTCAATGGGGTTCGGTTCCCCCACACTCCAACCATCGGGAAGCTGCAATGCGTTTGTGGGGTGTGAATCTCAGCTAACACCAAACAGAAGTCCTCCCGGCTCTCTTCCCCCTGCACTGGTGGAAGGGCGCATCGACGCTCGTTTCTGCCCACGAAGCACCCTGAAATCCCCGCACATCCGCTTCCAGGACCTCGGCCTCGGCCCTGTGCCCTGACCCTGCCCAGCGCCCGGCTGCTTTGCATATGCAAATGAGTCTGGAGATTTTTATTTTGGGGGGGGGGAGGTGAAGGCCACGCGCGGTCTCCCCCTTGTCGGTCCCCTCGGGCCAGGGCGCGGATCCCTCTGTCTCCTGTCACGGAGCTTGTTCCTTTGTGCCTCTTTTCGAGGAATCAAAGCAGACACGGTTGTGACACGTAGCCCTGCGGGTCAGAGGTCAGATTTCACAATCCCAATTACAATGATTTCTAACGATGTTTATCTTGCGGGTTCCGACAGCAGGGAGCTTTACACAAGAGGGTTCCGCTCCCCTCTGCTTGAAGGGCCGTGGATGTGGGGGGCTCTCTCCCCGTCTTCAGCAGAAGGGAGGTGTGCTGCTTCCGGCCACAGAGCTTAGGAGTCTGCCTCCCTAAGGGTGCTGGCAGTCGGATGTCTGGGTTCGAGGGCCCGGTCCCAGGCTCCCTCCGTACGCCCACTGCGGTGATCCAGGCCACGGCGGAATTAAGCGAGTGACTGTCCCGGTGGTTAACAGTGAATATTAACAAGCATCGCACCTCTCCCTCCCCATCGGGTAAGGTCCGAGCCAGCACTATCAAGTGACTAAGCGGAGGTGGGAGCTCTGCTCGCCAAACAGGCGCTGACCGGAGGAGATCGCGGCTGGAAGGGCTGTAGGGACCAGCCTTGCCCGGACCGCCTTTCCCACCCCCGAAGCCACCGAAGGAGTCCCGGGAGGGGGGAGATGGCGGGGAGGGGCGGTCCCGGTGGCGATCTCACTGCTTGCCGCCGAGGCCCGGGAGCGTCCCAGAAAAGAGGGCACGGCACGTAGCACCCCCTAACCGACTCCGACTTCTTTGTCGGTAAAACCGGTTCGATTTAACTTTTGTTTTGTCTCACAGCAAATAAACGCAGAGCGGTGGTTGAATCCAAACACAGCCCAAACTGTTTGCGTTTAAATCTAAAACCGTTTGGAAAAAGCATTGCCGATGGAGAAGGGCTGGAATTTGAACGAAAAGGGTTATAAATTTGAAGTTAAAAAAAAAATCCGTAAGTTTCTCTCTGCTGGGGACACTTAGCACCCGAGCCGCAGGCTGAGGCTGGCTGTTAACAGCGCAAGGTGCATCTTTACGCTTTACACCAAATGCCTTTGAAAGAGATTTAAAAGAGCGTATGTAAAACAGCTAATGGAGCTCTTTCTTCCGGTTGAGTAAGTCGGGGAGCCAGACTTTGGTGGAAGTAGAAGCCCTTTGCTCTGAGATCTGATCGTTACTGCACCAGGTGAGCAACCCTTACGCTAAGAAGAGTTTGTTTGTTCGTTCTTGGTCACTTTGTCAGGTTGGAGATAAAGAGGATGCGAATAAAAACTTTGTGAGCTGCGACAGGAGCAGAGCCGTCAGCGGGAGGGGGAGGTTGAGGAGCACGGGAGTTTCAAACGGAGCCCTCGGAGGCCCGTGGCCGAGGCCATAGCGGTGCTGGCCGTGCGGTCGTGGGGAACTTCGTGGAGGCCGCCGTGGTGGGGACACTGGGCTGGGCTGGGCTCCGCTTTGCCCCAGCGTGCTGTCGCGGGGCTCTGCTGGGGCATGGGCGGGAGCTGCAGCGCCAGGGCGATGCTGGGGCACAGGCACCGGCGGGCTGGGGAACTTGTGGGTTTGTTTTGTTTCGTTTTGTTTTTTCTTCCTTTTCTGATCCTCGGATGGGCTACTCGGGGCCGCTGCGCTAAGGGAACAGTGGGGTCACGCCAGATGTAAAGGCAGTCCGGACACTGGGGTAGCACTGGGGCTGCTCCCCTTGGGGCCGCATCCGAGCAACCCTTGCTAGGCTCAGAGAGCCCTCCCGCTCCCCGGCAAAGCCCCGGACCCAGGGGTCAGGCAGACCCGCCTGGTAGAGGTCACCTGGGCACATCACCTGGCAAGGGGGCGAGATGGACAGGGACGGACTAAGAGGATGGCAGGCAGCACTCTGGGGATGACAAACTCTGGGCACCCCTTGTCGTCGGTAGGACACGACCACCTCCCACCCATGGTGCAGCCGCTGCCCGGCCCAGGATCTGTTTGTACTGGTGGGGTGGAGGAAAGGGCTATGCTCTCAATGGGATCTTGCCGGGTCGTGCCGAGCCTCCCTCCACGCCCGGTGCTGACGGAGATAGTTCCCGCCCGTTCCCTGGCCCAACATTTTGCGAGGGGACCCTGCTCCCCGAAAAAACACTGTAGGGAACGGCAAACGGCGCCAGTAATGGGGTACTTTATTGTACCTCTCCCTCTTTCCTTCTTTGATTGCCAGATTCAAAAGTCAACCCTCTTCTAACCCTGCCTCTCAGCCCCAGGCAGCCACAGGGTTCCCCCCCTGGGAGGAGTGGGGCTCAAGGACCCTGCGGGTTGCACCGGCGCTCTCAGGCGTCCCCTCATGCCAACAGACCGTTTAAGAAAGAGCTAGAGGAGGATACACACCTGCATGGCCTTGCCGGACTTAAAACCCAGGCTGGGGAGAGGTTAAGCTTAAACACAAAAATTTAGAGTGAAGGGAACCAATGAAGATTGCGCTCTGGTGGGTCCCCTCAGTCATGAAAAGACTGAAGAAAGCATGGGAAATAGTAACTTTAAGATCAGCCCTGAGTATTTAAGGTTTTTTTTTTTTTTTCTTCCAGAGAACAATGTGTGCCTTATCTCCCTCTGAATAAATAAATCATAATTGCCCGACAGCAACCCGCTACAATAAACTTGACCAGATCTTCCAACAATTAGTTACGCGTTCTCTCTGCTCTGGTAAAAGTCTTGTTATATGTGATGAATGTTAAAATAAGCTACCCCTGTATGTATTTTCCAAGATCTTTATTGGAAAAGTACAAGTATTTAAGCTTCTTAAGAAGATGAATGCATAGTGAAGGAGAGTAGCTGGTAAAAGACAAGACTAGTGATAGCACTAGGTTTTCAGATACCATATGAAATACTAATAAGTTGTTTGGTTGGGTTTTTTTTTTGGTGTTTTCCTGATTCTTTGGTACTTTTTTTTTTTTTTTTTGGTAACAAACAACAAAAACGTATACACTTTGGCTTTAGGAACTGGTTACTGAGTCCAGCAGAAGTTTTGGTACAGAGGACTGTCAGAGACCCTTTCCATTAGCAGCTTTAGCTGCCTAAAATGCTGCCTGAACAAGTGTTGCACCTTGAATACCGCAGGACTCTCCTCCTGTGGGGTTGCCACAGCAGCAATTGGACCTCAGCTGAGAAGATGCTTCCCATTAGGCCAGGCTGGAAGCACATGTTGCAAAACAACCCCGAGGAGACAACAGTCAGTGTTTTGGCTGGAAAAGAGAAGCTTCATACGAGCAGAAAATGCAAGAAAATAGTTTCAAGCCTCCTGACCCCATCCATCAGATGGTAGTACTGGCCATTAGAGCCCTGGACTTTGTAGTCAGGGACAACCACGGAATCTGTACCAAATACATGGATTTGCAAGCCAAAAACAGAGCAGAAGACTTGAGTACTTTCTTGCAACCACGTCTAAGAGATTGCCCTAGGAGGTATCCTTCTGGTTAGAAACCAGGATAGATCTTACTACATTTGAGGACCTTAATTGAATTTGGAAAATGAGCAATGTACTTTTTTTTGGTTGTTGTTCCCCAGAAGAGGCTGAGTTTTTCCTTAGGATCTCCCCATTTCTGTATTCCTATGTTATTGTCTTGGCTATATCTGTGTGATGGGTCTTGGTCTGGAAACTGACCCTCTCAGGCAAAACAAGTAGGAGCTGCATTGAGATCCCTATATGCAGATACTGTGAGCCAGGATCAGGCACTGTAGTGGGCAGAGTGACTTCTGTTCATGTCAGTGCAGAGCAGGGCACTGAGAGTTTCTTCTGAGCCAGGCAAAGCTCTTGGGCCACCTACACACCAGGAGACAACACAAGGAAATTCCTTGCACATTTTCCAGCTACACCCTTTGTGTGGTGATTGATGTCTTGGTGCAGGTCAGGTCTGAACATTTATAGCACTGTGTCATCTCATCCAGTTCATGCTACTGGAGGAGCTGGTGAAGCTCCATGACTGTGGAAAAGCAGGTTAGGAATTTCACAGTGGAGATTCACAGCTTGGAGCGAGAAGGGAACTAGAGAGTCCAGAGTTTTCACATGCAGCCTTTAACTTCTGTAAATCTTTTTACATGCAGGGTCATATATTTAAAGTGGATTTCTGGATTAATTTAAGATTGTTTGGGGCTCTCTCCCTTAAGTAAAAACACACGAGAGCCATGCTTTCTTGTGGAAATGAGCACAAATATCGACCTGCTTCTGCAGTGGTTTAACGTGCAGCTGAGTTTACCCCTGAATGTGTCTGTCACAAGATGCATCATATAAATATATATTGAGTTGCATTTTAGATACTGATCATGTCTTCCATAGATAATGATATCAGTTTGGGGTTATTACAGGTTCTGTGATGTAGCTGTTTCATATTTGACTTTTTAAAATATGTTCCACTTACTTGTAGACCACACAAGCTCTGTCAAGGACACCTGGTATCTATTAGATTGTTTCAGTCCATAGAACAGAGCTAATCTGATATGACTAGTGAAGTTGGGAGTTTTGCCATTGATTTCAATGGCAACAGGATGGGACTCGGAAGGCTGAACTGTAAAAACACAGCTCCATATGATTTTATTCACGTCTAGCCTGTCAGGAATAAAACCCCACCAGCCAGAGGTCAGAGGAGTTACACTGTGCGAAGGTGCATGCACACAAGACTGCAAGCAGAGACAAGCCATACACACATGCAAATTGCCAGCTTTCACCTGAGGTTTAATTTAAGAATGAGCATCAGCTTAGCCTGAGCTACAACAATAGATTAGTGGCCTGAATATTGAGGTAGACAGGATGAATCTTGACAAAAACAACAGGCAGGTAGCCGTGCCAGCAGAAAGTGGAGCATTCCTCTGTGCCTTGTTTATTGTACCTTTCTGAGCGTCTCCGTGAAGGCATAATTACAGTTCCTAGTGCCAAGTACCTAATCTTCCCACTTGAGGTCATTCCTGAATGCTGAGCCCCTATAAGATGGCTGAGGTACAGTGCAGTTTGTTGCAGGGCAGGAACATGTTTTAACTTCCCAGAGTTTACTAGAAAAGAGGAAAGATTTTTCCCCAGAAAGAGTGAAAACCAGGGTGCTATAGAAATCTTCAGGATCCTGCAGATCTCCTTTAATCCACTAATTCTTGTCCATTACCTGAAATTCCTGGGTGTTTCCTATGCTGGCCTTGCATATCCATTATAGAATTGGTTTAGAAGTCAGTATCCTAATTGGAGAGCTGGTTCGAAGTGGTTCAACTCTGCTTGTTTCACTGCTGTGTGGTAAGATGAATGCAGACAGCATGAGCTCCCTTGTAGACTGGTTTACACCAGCTCCGGATAGGACTTCACAGGTGTGATGCTGAGCAAAAAGGAGAATGAAGCATCCAGCCCATGCTTCTGTCTTTCAAGAAGGCTTATACCTCTGCCATGGATTTTTGTACTTAGATACGCATTACTCAGTCAGTAGGTTTCACTGCTCTGATCTTGAAAAGTAACTTGAAAGCTTTATTTGAAATTACAGAAGCTTGTCACACTTCAAGCTCTTCTTTATATCAAATAAATTATTAAAAATGATTTATGAAAACATATACATGACTGAACACGAATGACATAATTATTGTTATTACTGCATATTAGGGACTCAATCCTGCTGATGTTTTTTTTTAAGGACTCCTTTATTTTGTGTTCTTCCTAAATCCACTCTTACAGCAGTAACAATTCTGAGAACTGAACTTATCATTTTTGTATGTCTGACAAAATCATCCTTGAAATCACTAGGAGTGTTGTGTGTATGAAGCTGAAAGTAAACCACGACTTCAGGATCTGTTTCCAACAAATTTGAGTCGCGGAGTTGTATTTAATTTGGACTGAGTGCATTTGCAGGGAGAGCTCAAGAGCTAAAAATAAATACGACTCTTCCCCATGCATAGGATGAAAGAAGATGGACTTGGAGACAAGTTCTTGAATCATCTGGCCCAACCCTTTGCACAACACAGAGCAAAGGTTGCACTAATTCAGCTCTAAGCTTCTCCAATTCTTATCTTATGCATCTCTACTGGTGCTTTAATTATCTCAATAGGCAGTTACTGTGTTTGCGGGAACGAAGTGATCAGCTGTACCACTGCAACTCTTTCTACGTTTCAGTTTCTGCAAGGATTCTTTCATTTAAAGTAAAGCCCAGAAAAATGCTTAATGGTCAGTTAGATAAATGGTCATTTAGATAAATGGTCAGTTAGATTAATAATAATAATAATAATAGTAATGATGTTACACAGGAATCTCAATAAGTCTTTAATATTTAGATAAATAACAGAACTAACTTGGTACTAATTTTTGTGACTGAATGGCAAATGTTTTAGAATGATTTTTGAGTAAATCAAGGCAAGTACTAGAATAGACCTGTCAGAAATACTTCTTCAGAGGTATATTTTGGATAAGAGAATATACAATTGATCTAACTTAAGTTTATGTAATAGTAACAAACTAATTACAAATTCATGAGATTATTTTTTTTTTGCCACAGAGTTATTGAAACTTTTTTCATGGCCATTATAAATAGCCCTAGAAGGAAGAAAAAAAAAATCTCTAAACCCAGAGATTAGACTGATACCAATTTTCAGCAATCCACAAGTCCTGTGAGTGCAAAATCATTCCCAAATCCAGCCTCAGTTCAGAATAACTACAGCTCCTGCATTCCTGGCACACCACAACAAGACAATAAATAGAATCAGGTTTTATTCGGTCCAGTCAGCTCTTGCTACCATGCTCAATGGTTTGCTTCACACAAATGCAGAGCTGGACTCAACATATGCTTGACTTTTTTCTTTATCCTGTCCCTCTGTTCCCTCTTTTTCTTTTAGAATGGGTGTAGGAAGAAAAAGTCAATCCACAGTTCTCAGGAGCAGTCTCCCCAGGATTGCATCTTATGGTCCCTCTTTGCCATATTGCATGTTCTTGGACATAAATACATCCCAGGCACAGTAATATTACTGACACCAGGGATGCTGCAATATTAATAAAAAAGATGTTGCAGTAGAAAAGTTCAAAATCTTTGGGCCTGATCCTGAGCACTTTGAACCTAATAGGAACTGTTGGGGAGGCTTTGGTGGGAGCAAACTTGTGTGCTGAAACGTGCAGAAGTACTAAAGTTAAAAGCAAGTTGATTAAAAGGCTGCATTGTTTCTAGCTTGTACCCACAGTTTCTCATGTAAAGTTCTATATATTCTTTCACAATAAATACATGAATCAGTGAATCCAAAGTTATATTGTTAAGTAGTATTTCACTTGCAAATGACCATCATTTCTTCTCTGCTCTGTTTGTTCTTCTGAATGTCTGTTTTATATTCTGGAAATGGAAGAGCTATTCTTTTAACGTCCATTTCTTTCTGATGACAATGGCTTGCTCTGGCAAATGTTGTGACTCGCAGCTAGTCTATATTTTCAATCAGTAAATATTGAAGCACAATGGCAAGGAAGGTCTGAGCTATGATACGGCTAAACCAAACAAATAGAAACCAGTCCACTTTTTGTTTGGTTGTTTTGGTTGTTTTTGTTACATTTCTGTTATTTTCACTTCCTCCAAGGTGATTCTGAATTACTGTCTACCTTGTCCTGGAGGGGGGGCATGCCAGACTTTTTGTCAATAACAGCTATGGTGGGGAGGGTAGAGGTCTCATGGGTTGGTGACTAATACCTTGTACACTTTCTGCCTGCCCCGTGGTGGCAGGACACTGACACTGTGTGGGCACTGGGGTGGTGGCTCGAGGTTGATGCTGGGCATCACTAAGAATCACACACTAGAACATGGGGCTGCCATCGACAGCATGATTTTGCTATGGAGTTTGGTGCTGGAGGCAAGGTAGTGGCCAAGGTCTGTGGCAAAGTAGTCCGCACTGCAGGCCTAGTGTCCTGGTAATCCCCTGCTCCTGGTGATGGCCAATCGCAAAGACAACCACTGGGCCAAATCCCCATCCCTTACCGAGGCAAAATGCCTTTGACTTTAATGAGCATTTGCAGAGAGATTTTGGGTAAGTCAGTGTGGACTTTTGTCCGCATGAGGACTGAAGGATTTGGCCTATGGGTCTTTTACAGTACAGGGTTAATCAAGATGCGGGAATTCCCACACCCTGTAAAGGGTCCTATTGTACCTCTGTTCAACAGAAACCTCTGCAGAAGCACTGGGTCCTTTGCTAAAAATCTATGCGTGTAATATGAACCAAAGCACCACCAAGTCAGTTAACAGGATCTTCCCAGGAATGTATCAAAAAAACCCCAAACGAAACCAAACCAAAACCACCTAACCCCCTCCCCCCCAAAAAAACCCCAAACCCCACCCTCCCACACAAAAAAAACCACAAAACCCCAAACCCTCCCACCAAAAAACCCCAACCTGGATAATTCAATGGGAGGCAACGGGGAAGTGCCTGTTCCTGCCCTCATTAACATCAATGGGAGTTTCCCCACTGAGGAAGCTTATTCAGAGGGAGAGGAACCAGGCTCTACAGTAGCATTTTAAATTGCATTCGAAGGTCACTTAAATTATATGGTCACTTTGAAACTGCTCTGCAGAAACCTGAGTGATATTCAGTTATGCTGGGCACTTGCCTGAAAGTGTCAATTAGGATCTCATTGGATACATTCACTTTTGAAAAAGCCAGTAGGCACCAGCAGCTTGTTGTAGGAGCTGCTGCAGTCTAAGGTGTTAAAATGAAGCATTTGTTTTCAAAATGACCTATAAAACCTGTCAGCATTTGAAATCCAGCTTGTGAGCAGTTGTGCAAAGCAGGCTGTTTGATGTCCAGGCAGATAGTTTGCCACCTTGGGCAGGATCCAAGTGTTTTGGGGAGCTGAAATTATCACCTGATGGTATAGAAATACTAGCGTTTAGCAACATGAAGTACTGATAGAGACACGATCCTACAAATAACCTATTTCTCTTCCAGTGGTATGAGATCCTGGAAATAATATTCTCAGTTATGAAAGAAAGGTGTCAAAGAATAGGTTAGAAAATGTGACTTGAGCCAAATGGCTCACCTGCCAAGGCAGGCACATCTTGCCCTGTAAATAAGCGAGCTGTGCTTTCCTTGTCTGATATTAGATCTACAAGAAGCATGAAAAAGTCTAAATAAAGTGTTAATTCTGAGCCTTATCACTTACGGATCCATTATGCCTTCATATAATTTACTAATATTTATCTAGACAAACTACATGCTACAGAAAATTTAAAGATGGCAAACATGCTGTCTGATGAATTATTCTGTGCATGCTGGGAAAAGCTGCTCGTGGCAGAATTGAATTATTTAATATTATTTTCCAGTATCGTGTAGATGAAATATAAGCTTCGCTTTTGGATTATGATTTGTATTATGAAATGCTTATCAAGTGTTTTCCAAAGATTAGTTTAGTTTTAATTAAATAAACCTTTCTCAGGAGAAAGCTCCCAACTACTCTTCGTACCCAGAGGCTACTGTACTTGTTGTTTTTAATTATTTTTCACTGTTACCCAAACTGCTTTGGGTACTCCTGCCCAATTAAATCAAAGACATAGGCTTCTTATACACAATATGTTTAATATTTAATTTTAATTAAATTAATTAAATTGTTTATTTAATTTTATGTGCATTATTGTGCATACAGCAATGCAAAATTTATGATAGGAAGAATTTGTGGGAGCTTTCAAACGAGCTAATTATCGAGGTAAAAAGAGACTTCTTCTCTCTTTCTAGGGAATAGGTGTTTGACCATAAAGAAATAACAAAACCAGAAGCTGTTTGGATAAAAAAAAAATAGGTAGTTGTGCAGTATAAAGAATTATTTGTTTTTACCTTACTTTATCTTGTAATCATTGCTTTATTATATTGTAATATATTTGACAACAGCCTCTTCCCCTAGTTGTCATAGGCAGCTAATCAAGTATTTAACAGGCTAAATAAACCCAAAGAGAAACAATAAATGTATTTGGAACATTAAAAAGCAGCAGCTCACCTGCCACATATATACATTTTTTAGGCACACTCTGAGTACCTTTTTTTTTTCTCCCAGCAGATCCATTTATCTCCCAGGTAATCTTTATGAGAGCCTGCCTTTTATTTACAGGAGTGCCAAATAAAATCCATTTATATATATGTATATATTTACAAGGTGGGTATGGGTTATTTGTTGCAACAGTTGCATTTTTTTTCCTAATGAACATTTCTTTTTGATCTGAGATGAGCAGCATACTGTTTTGGATACTGTTTTAATTGGCAGTGTATTGTTTTGAGAAGGTCACTGTGGCTAGGTACAGACAGAGGGAGAAGGCTATTTTGCGTGACCTTGGTGCATGTTATTTTTATGGGAAGTTAATAAGCAAGAAAAACATAAAAATGCCTATTTCTAACATTGTTTTTTTTTATGATTTCATTAAAAGTAGCTCACAAACCTCTTTGTGCCTGAACATAACCATGCAGTATGGGGACCCACTCAACTCAGTGGAGGCCCTTCTATTGGTGCCAGGGAAAGGCAGGTGGAAAAAAGCCCTATAGGGCTGATTTCTTAATACTTGAGGAGGCAAACCTATCATTGCTCCATGGCTGCATTCATCAGGAGCACGACTTCAAGGAGGAGAGAGAAGAATTAAGGCCCCTGTGCTGCTATGCAATTGTAAAGGGTCGTGGAAATGCAAACCAGGCTCCTGGCAGGAGCAGCTCTGGTCGTTCTCTGTGCTTTGCAGTTGCTGTGCCGCATGTCGCTGCGAGCACGACAGTCCTGGCTGAGCGAGGTGCAGGTCCTCATGGGAATCTTTTGGGAAAAAAAGAAAAGGAAATTGGTTTGGCTTTTTTTTTTTTCCTTTTTTTTTTTTTTTCTTTTTCTCCATGGAAATTCAGAATGCATTTTATGAACTCAGTACAGTAGTGATGAGCATTTTCTCTTTCCATGTTTGAGAGTTAAAAGTGATTTCATAGTGAAATAGAGCTCATTACTTGTCTGTGTGTTGTGACAATTAAAACAAATATAAATAAATGTATTCACAGGAATTATTCATATAATAATTAACAACTCCTCAGCCCCAAGAGCAGAACGGCTGAAAACAATCTTTCTTGAGTGTTAGAGATACTCATAGAGCAATAGTTTTATTTCAGCAGATTAAATAGTATCATAAAAGTAGCTGATGATGCAGTAAATTAAAAATCAGACTGAGGTCGACTTTACAGCAGCTTTTTTAAGTCTAATACAATTACCCATTACTGGCTAAACATTAGTTTTAAATCAACAGCAGTTGTCACAAAGAATTTTCTCTTAAAATTATTACTAGAAGAATTTAAAATGAGAGCAATATTACTGGATATACAAAGCCTGAAGAGATCTTAATACTGAAGGAACACACATCATAAAGACTCATCTCAATATAATTTTTTTCCCTGCAGTCTCTATTCCTGTGCAGACCCAGGCAAAGTGATAATATGCCTGCCTAATGTACATGCATACACTGGGAGACAAATCCACTTGAATTCATAGAGATATAGCCTCACCTCGGAGTGGTTAGACTTCAAGGAGAGACGTGAATAAGAAATGAGGCCGGGCTAAGCCCTGTGCAGCATCTCCGTGGCACACAGGGCTCGCCGTTTGCCCCTGAGTGTTCCCTGCTACTTCAGATTTCCATACGCTCAAGTGTAGACAGTGCCGTTACTGAGGCAGTGGCACCCAATTATTTTCAGCCCCTTCCTAAGATATTCTGTACAACAAGGGAAGAACTCAAAAGTTTGAAGTCTCTGCATGCTAATGGGTGAAGAGATCTGATGCCAGGAATAAAATGGGGAAGGGCCTTGTGATGCTGGAGACCAGGGAGTCACTGGGGGGACTGGGAGTGCCGTGTGAATCTCTCTGTAGAAAATACTACACAGCACTCAGACTGCACTCGTTCCTGGCTACTTTGACTAGAAGAATGGGTGCAAACCAGGCATTTTGAGGGCCCTGCCTTTCCTTGCCTTCTCAGGAAGACCTGAGAGAAGACTGGAAAAAAGAACAAGTGGGACATTTCACAGGTATAAACACATTTTTCACCAGCCACAAAGACAGGCAGAAGCTGTAGTCACTGACCCCGTTGCTTGCAGTAAGGCAGGGAGAGGTTCGGAAATAAGGTTCCTGATGTAAATCAGGGCAGGCAACTGCAAGAAAGAAGTAGCTGTGTGATTTACAGAGTAAATTATTGGCTTCACTAGATTTCATTATCTTCACCAAACTGTTCTTTACATTTCAGAGTGTTTATATTTTATTCAGAGTTCTTTTCAGAGAAGGAGGCTGAGCATGCACACTGTTGCCATTTCCTGAGATGTGTGCAGGGTTCCTGGAGTTATTTATAAAGGCAGACTTCGACTTTTCTAGTCAGTGCAAGATTATTTTCCCTAGCTAAATATATGTTTTAGTAACTGTGCTAAAGGTACTTTAATATATGTGGCTGTTATCTGATGAGCTTACTGCAACAGCTGCTATTTATCCATGACGGCATACTACTCTAAGATTGATGGGTGGAGGACTTATAGAAGCCAGCACCCAGGAGACTGTGGACCAGCACCCCAGGCTTTCCCAGCTGTTGCCCTGTACATGGCCAGCAAGCAAATACAGGCATGTCAGTCTGACCTTGCTGCTTTGCTGTGGCCATGGTTGGCCAAAACGGAATCAGGGCAGCTGTGGGAACCCTTTTTCGTTGGTCCCAAAGTTACTGGTTATTGCATGAGGTCCCAAAGGGAATCAATGGTCAAGAGAGACAGGGTTTATACAGAGCCATGTGAGCTTTCCTCAGACTCAGAATTTGGGTGGAGACCTCATGAAAAAAGAGGGGAGGCAAAGAGAAAGTGAGAGGATGGAGAGTTTGAAGGTGGAAAACTGGGCCAGCTTTTGCAAGGACAACTTATCCCTTTACATTGATCACTCACTTGAGCATAACTATGCCATGCGTTGATGTTGGATCCCTTTTAATATGACACTGACTATTTTCCTTCTCTTTTCCCATGTCATCAGCTGGAGTGCTACCTAGCCTCATCTGGCCTTTCTGCAGAGAAATCCTCTGACTTTGGCAGTACCTATTCCCCCAAGCTCTCATAGAGCTCCAGCTTCTCTCCCACAGTTGTAGTCATTAAAGGGGTGGTCATTTGGCGCACAAGCCATCTAAGTGACAGAATGAACTTCTGGGCCTGTGTTCCGGAGCCTGCTGCTGTTGGACCAGATCCTCCTTGGAGAAGTGAGGGTGAGGATGAAGTGGGATGCTCTGGTGCTGGGGTGCCGCGACCCCCAGGCACAGTATTTTTTTGTGCCTTGTGAGTGAGGATCAAATGTTGTGTGATTCGGCATCTGAGTCAAGAGTGCAAATGGTAACTTCAACCTGACAGAACAGTCTGGCTCCACCAATGTGCCATGTAAATCCCATCAACTTCAGCATGAAACTGTGATGGCACACATGACATATGCAGTCTCTATTATTATTTAATAGGGAAAGAAATGGGTTTCTATATAAAAATCTGTTTGATCACTGTCTTTTAAAGAAAACACACTTTTAACCTGGTTTAGAACAGAAGAGCTCCTGGACTTGAAAGTGCCAGGAATTTTAAATGGCAACAAGGCTCCCCTTTCTAGCTCTGTATCTCTCCATCCAGCAGGTGATCTTCACCACAGACATTCCAGAACATTTTGCAGTGTATTTATCATTACAGTTGTTTGATGAAGTGGAGAAATTTAATTAATCCCATTTTTCAATGGTAGAGATGAGGAACAGAGACTGAAATGATTTGCCCAAAGTCACACCAGAAGTCTGTGGCAGAGAAAGTCTCTGCCCTGGGGCTTTCCTGAAAGACATTATTAAGACTCCTCTTCAAAGATGGGACATTTTGATCAGTAAAACAACTACTACTGCTCTAGGACAGAGTTTTACCTTGGCTGTCTTAGCTTCAGGTCAGCGTAATTTGAAGTGGGTAAGTATAAATGTGTTATTCTTGAGAAAAAGAAAAGACACACATAAAAAGAAGTAGAGGCTGAGATTTGTCTAAAAGTTGAGGAAATTAACAGTAATAAGTTAGAGACTCCTGATGAATTTATTTCCTTCCTCTGCTAAGAGGTTACCTACATGTGTGTGCACATATATGCAGTGTGTCTTTACATGCTACCCCCCCCCCCAGTGTTTCTGTTCACGTATTCAATCTATTTAACCATTTTGGGCATGCTTTTTATATTCCCTGCAACAAATAAAATGTGGCCCCATAGGCAGGAGTCTTGCACACCAGATTTAAGTCTAGAAGCAATTTTGTTTTGTTCACAGTGGGGTTATTAAGCTCTTGCAATACGAGTTTACAACTGAAGTGCTGACGGACTTGATTTCCAGAGCAACGTGATTAGTGCAACATGCAAGGTGGTGTTGTACCAGTACTTACCTTTATGAACTGTGGCAGTGGTGTAAGCCCAGCTGACTGAGGAAGAAACTAAACTAAGGCAAACAAATCAGCCTCATCCATCAGCAGACAACTTGTGCTTTTGGAGACATGCATTAGGGGATGTGTGATGCCAAGCAAATTCCAAATCGGTGGAGATTTGTGCGTGCTTTTGCTAATATTTATTTTATGACACATTATAACTACTGTGTGTTACTGTTGCTATGAACCCTTGGGAAATAAAACTGGAAACTGTTGTGGTGAAAGCCAAGAGGCCACAACTTTATTAAACATGAAAGCTGATGTGGAAGGCACAGGCAGGAGCTATTGGTCTGGCTGAAAGCAGGCAGCAGTGCCAGACCCCCTCCCCGGCACATCCGCATCCTCCTCACAGGGATGGGCAGCACCGCTCCTGTGGGCCACGTCTCACACCTGCTCGTGTCCACTGAAACCAGCTAAAATATCACCATGCCAATATTAGCTGTATGCAGGGAGCTGCACCCTAATCAGCTGGAGAGCAGGGATTATTCACAGATATTGCACTGAGGAAAGCTGCAGAGGGAAAGGAAAATTAAAGGAAAACAGTGTTCTCCACAAAAATTCTCTGGCATTGTTAATCAGCTGCATGTTCTGTTGTCAGTTATTCGCCTGGCTTTTGCTCCTGGTTGTGATTTTGCTTTGGTATCACAGGGCTGCCAGGGCTCACGATGCTGCAGTGTGCATCTCCTCACAAATGCAGATGCTGGTGAAGTGAATGCAAACATAAAAACTTGTCTTCAAAATGAGTGGGAATTGGAAGATATCCTTGCTTTTTTAATGAGATGGTAAACCCCAAATCTAATGAGTTTGTACAGTCTGAGTCCCAATCTCGTTAAAATGCTCTTTTTCCTTTCTTTTGGATCAAAACCTGCTGCAGTCCTCCCCTAAATATAATAATTTGTCTGCTGGGACCATGTTCACTTTCCATTTTGTTCTACCAGCATTTTTAGGGACTGAATAATTGCTCCCTGGAAACAATTATAAAACTGGTTAACTCTTCCTTTTCCAATCTTCTCTTGCAAGCGCATTACTTTGTCCTGGTTTTAAGGCAGATGACTCAGGCTTCTTGTCCCATCATTGTCTGGGGACTGAGAACTTGTATGGATAAAAAAAAAAAGGAGGCAAATGAATAACTTTCTGAAGTCAGTGGGTTTCGATGGGAGTTTCTGTGGGACACTGGAGTGAGAAATGCCAGGTAAGAGTAAGCAGCATGTGAGGACTGAGTGTCTGGACTGATGGGCCCTTGCAGATACTTATTTCTAGATAAGGCTTGACAGGTCTCTATAGTCAGAGAATTATTATTACTGTTTTTTTAACCTACTGCATAAGGCAGTGGAGTTAACTGTCTTTTCTAACTCAATGGCTCCTCCCTTCGTATCCACTCGTGGGAGATGCCTATCTGTTCAAGAGTCCCAGCTAAAAGAGAACAAGTCACAAAAGTCTATTTTGAGTAAAGCACAAGGCCAGAAGCAGATGACATAACCTCCAGCTTCTTGTCTTTAATTTTCAACTCTAATATCAAGATTTTTCCCCCCCCACAGTTACAAGAGAACAGCAATGCGAAGGATGATTTGGAGGTAGAGCTCTTTGCCTGAGCTATGCTAACAATATTTTGTGAAGAGATAAAAGGGTTATTCCCTTCCCTTTGCTGTGGTGAAAGCATATGTTACTCTGAAAGTGTGGAGTTAAATGCCAAAAATGAAGGAGTGTGTAGCAAAAAGCATTTTGGAGTTTTCTGGATCCTCAGGGGTCAGAACTTTGAAGCCAAAACACAGATCCAATACAAGGAATTAGGAATTTCAATACTAACAACCTATTGTGGGATAGAACAGTTAGCTCTGGGGGTCTTGCTATCCTGGGGCATCAAAGGATGTTATAAAGCCACTGCTTCAGCTTGTCCTCCCATTAGGAAAAGGATATCTTTGCACTGACAGGACACTATTATGATATTTTGATTAAAATTTATGAAGTTCTGTAGTCATCTATTCTTGCCACTCGTTGCCATTATGATCTCTAACTGCCCTCTTCTGTGATTTTCCCCTTCTCAAAGGTTTCTGTGGTATTCAGACCATCTCTGTCTGATGATGTGGGAGGACAGAACATTGATGAAGGGACTCTAGTTCCTAATTGGAGTGATGGTCGCACAAAAGGCTCTGGCAACAATATGGTTGTGCTTAGGAATGAGGCCAAGGATGGCTGCCATTCCCTTCACCATAGTGCCAGCAAAGTCCTGAATAGCTCAGTGGTTGTGAGCAGTAAACAACCTGGCTAATCAAGGCTCTTTGCACATGGGGGCAGTTAAGCATTTTTCACTGTGGAGAATTTTCCAGTTACTGTCCTGGTAAGATCATTCAGCACCACAATGGTTTTCACTTTCTGGATGTGGAATAAGTTCTTGATAGTCAAATACAATCTTCGCTACAATTTTCAGTGATGTCTTTCTGGAGGTCTTGCTGTTGGGACACTGAGGCTCCAACTGAGCCCTGTGCAGATGCCTGACAGCAATACCTCTTCTTTCAAAGAGGCAGTTGTTAAAGTCTTTCTAATCTCCCCTTCCTGCCTCCTTGGAAACTCTCAGCCTTAAGGAAGGCTTTTGAAAAGATGGTAGCAAAACAATTTGATCACTTTTGTCTCTGCTCAGTTTCTTACTGACACTTACAGGTTAACCTGTTAGCTAGACAGTAGATGATTTTGAGTGGTGACACCAAGCTGCTCTTGTGTGTTGAACTCTTCTTCTGTCAATGCCACATTTTTGGCCATCAAAGTAGAAGTCTGTTCTGAGATCTAAACATGAGAGTGGACACTCCACCCTCAGGTATTGTCATAGCTAATATATCAGCTAATGGCAGCGAAGCATGATGTTGGATATGTAGACAGAGATATTAGAGGTAGCTGATGGACTTAGAAGGGAGGGTAGACTCAAGAGAGATCGGGCAACTTTGTAGGTCAGTTGAAGACTTTTACCAAGCCTCTTTTCTTGCTTAGATGAGATTGCCTAGGGGGGCACTGAAGAAGTTTTGTGATTTCACATTATCCAACTGTTCTTATTCGTGCATGGCAAGCATCCCTTCCCTTGCTTATGGACCCTGTCATTAATCCGACCTTGCTGTGATTACTCATGTCTTTTTCCCCTTAAATCCAGACATTTTGTATGAGGACCACACTTTTAACTATCCAGCATTTTGTGAGAAGTGTGTGATGTGCTGACCTATCTCTAACAGAAAGTACCACACCAGCTGTTGAGGTGCAATTTGAAAAGCTGGGGGATGGTGGTGTGTGGTCCAGATTTTGGCTACACAAGAGAGCTGTTCTTTTGTCTGGTAGCTGAGGAAACCTGAAGTATTTGGTCAAACTGCTTTAATGAGCTACAATTGGGCAACAGGACACTCTTTATCAGGAAATGTTGGCATGGGAATTAATTTTCCCCTGGATCTTGCAACAACTGTCTTTGGTTGTCTGAAGCCTCTCAATCTACCAGTGGGGAAGGGATGATCTAGACATGGCTTGAGGACAGGGTTACAGATGTCAGTGGGTATAGTCCTGAAGCCATCCTGTTAAAGCAGAAACGTTTTCAAAATCAGCTGTCTCACTTCAAGCTTCATAACCCTTAGCTGTAGTTATTTGTTTAATAGACTTTCTAATGACTTTCACATTCATGCATTTGGCTTATAGAAAATTGTCTTTAAAGGTATGTATCTCTGGTGCTGCAGAGACTTAGTGCTTGCTCCTTTTTTCTTTGCTCCATATCAATGAACTGCATCACTGCCTGTTATTTTTTCTTTGTCTTCATAAGTACTTATTCCTGTACCCTTCACTTTAGTTCCACATTTCCATTGCTCTCTAGCTTTTTTGCTGGAAGTATCAACCATCCTCTCAAAACTCTCTAAATTCAGTGTGTCTCACCTGGGAGAGCTTGGATGTGGGAAACGAGCAGTACTAGTCCTTGTATTTGAAGAAGGATCCTTTTATGCCACGTCAGTATGTTATCAAAGATGAATTAAACCTTGACATTCTCACTCATTGTTTTGTGTTTTTCAAACACCATTTAGATTTCTTGTTTACATAAATCAAATTAATCCATTGCTGTGAAACAAAGCAATGAGTAGTGCTGTTGCTGTGGTGCAAAACAGGTCTGCAAGGATCGCGTTTTGGGGAGTATTCTAGCGTCTGTATCTATCCAGACTTTGGCTTCTCTGCAAGGTTTAGAAGATCCCAAATGTTGGTTCTGCACACATAATAACTTATTCATTACTTCTTCGTATGCCACCGTTCTTCCTCATAAATATACTAATAAAACTCATTATAGAAATCAAAGCCAGCTAATACAATATATCTGATGGACAGCTGTCTCTGGATGCATGAATTGTAATTACATGAAGCAAGATGGTCTTATTATGCCAGGATATCTTTGCTCTGAATACATTTCTGTTACTGATGTGCAATCTTTTGACTCAAGCCAGATGATGGGAACTTGCCCAAACAATTCCCATACTGTATTACTATTGAGTTATGCTTTCTCTTCACAGAATTACAATCAGATAAATGGTGCTGGAAGTTGTGTCTTTGAGCAACAGTGGCTTGAGAGAGGTTGAGGGCTGGGGGTGGGGGGGAACAAGAAGCATTCATCATCTGAACTGGTCTTACCACTCTAGCCTGCTTTCAGACTATAACTTAATGCCATACACTGATTTAGATGTATCACTTGTCAGCCAAGAATAAGACTATAAGACACAGACATTCTAGGACTTGACCCATACCTTATTTTGAATACGTGATTGAACTCTGAGCTGACAGACAGACAGAGACAGCCATTAGTGTGGGAAAGAGAATTTGTTCTGCCATGCAAGATTCCAAAATATCTTAAACTCTGCTTAAGCTTAGGACTCCTTTAACAGATTTCTTAATAGTATTTTATAAGATGAGTGATTTTTTTGTTCTGCCACGCAAGATTCCAAAATATCTTAAACTCTGCTTAAGCTTAGGACTCCTTTAACAGATTTCTCAATAGTATTTTATAAGATGAGTGATTTTTTGTTCTGCCACACAAGATTCCAAAATATCTTAAACTCTGCTTAAGCTTAGGACTCCTTTAACAGATTTCTTAATAGTGTTTTATAAGATGAGTGATTTTTTTGTTCTGCCATGCAAAATTTGAAAATATCTTAAACTCTGCTTAAGCTTAGGACTCCTTTAACAGATTTCTTAATAGTATTTTATAAGATGAGTGATTTTTCTAAACTTATATTCCCTCTCTCACTTCTGTACTTTTCTAAGTGAAATGGCAGCAACTATTTTTGAAATATATCCTGGGGACTGTATTTATTTCAAGGGATTTCTGTCCTTGTATCTCAAACATTCGCACTAACCAGAACAAACTGATATCAAGTGTCAAACCAAAACCCTTTAATGGGTCCCTTTGCTTTAAATTTGAGAGATAAGTGCAGGCATTTGCATGACACTGGTGGAATACTGGGTATCTGCTTAGGCTGAGCTGCAAAGGGAAGGACTAGAAAAGGGCAAATTATCCGTGAGTATTTGCATTTCTTTCCCTGCATATGTTCTGACCCTTCCCCAAGAAGCTGAGTTAACTCTGAAAAACGCTGACATTAAAAATCTGGAAGAAGAGTTTGGGTCCTCAAGAAATTTAGAGATCACTTACAGATAGTAAACTTTCTCAGAAGACATGGAGTTTTCGTACTGTGATGCCTGATCTGTTGGGTAAGGTGCAGCACATCATTTCAGGCAGTTTTCTTCTGGGTTGCTGCAGATGATAAAGCAACAAGGGCTTACGGCTGTTAGATGAAAGGACAAGAGTAAATGTGCATGCAACATCTCCCTCTTTTAACCTGGGAAATTGTCTTGTGTATCAGGTAAAACCCAGAATAACTATAGGAGTAGTGAAATACTCAGAAAGTAAAACAAAACAGGAGAATAAAAAGCTCATTTCTTGACTTTAAGTGTATATATATATAAGTATATATAAATATATATATTTTAAAAGGTCTCCAATCTGTACTAGACAAAGATGAATAGATTAGATATATATTTAGTGATAATGAAGGCATCAAATGCAGACTGAGAAGCCTGTCCCTGTATTTATTGTATGTAAAGTTTGATTTGAGCTATTTCTGCTTCACACACACACTTACTATCAACAAGAACACTATTTACACGGATTATTTAATTAAAGGAATTTAGTCATCTTTTATGCTTGCAGTTTGCCTGCAAGCAGATTCCCCCCCCACCCACCTCAAATCTGTTCTGTCAAAATGGTTAGACAAATTGTTTCTGCAAACATATTTAAATTATGGAGTATTTATCAATCTTCCACAGCAAGATATTTGCTGTAGCTAGCTAAAACTTAGAAATATACCTAAATTTACCTTTTGCACTCCTTCACTTACTGAAGGGAGAGAAATCAATGTCTCAGAATGGTACTTCATCCTATGAGGGTGCAGAAGGAGTAAATTCCTTCTGGTTGTACCTCTTTCTACTCCCTATGGAAAAACTCCCGTGGATCTGGAGCCCAAAGTTTAGACTGTTAAAGATATCTTGCTGGTTATAGAATCATAGAATGGTTTAGGTTGGAAGGGACCTCAAGGATCATCCAGCTCCACCCCCCTGCCATAGGCAGGGACACCTCCCACTAGAACAGGTTGCTCAAAGCCTCATCCAGCCTGGCCTTAAAAGGGAGGAAGCATCCACAACCTCCCTGGGCAACCTGTTCCAGTGTCTTACCACCCTCACTGTAAAGAACTTCCTCCTAACATCCAGTCTAAATCTCCCCTCCTCCAGTTTAATCCCATTACCCCTTGTCCTGACATTACCAGACCTTGTAAATAGTCCCTCCCCAGCCTTCCTGTAGGCTCCCTTCAGATACTGGAAAGCCACTCTAAGGTCTCCTTGAAGCCTTCTCTTCTCCAGGCTGAAGAGCCCCAACTCTCTCAGCCTGTCCTCATAGCAGAGGTGCTCCAGCCCTCTGAGCATCTTCATGGCTCTCCTCTTACGTTAAGTCAGATGCCATTTTTGGTCCTCAACTGACTGCTGTAGTATTTATGAGCTGCTGCTGCTCTGTCCTAAATAAATTTCAGCTCTTGACTGAATAGTTTTCAATTTCAGGACAAGATTCACTGTTTGTAAGCATTTGTATGAAAACATTCTAGGAAGCATGGGTTGTGGAAAGGAAGGATAATCAATAAAACAACCTCTAGCCTGGTGTCAAGTTTGGTGTTAGGTTTGTGGATATGGTCTTGCATAATTCAGCTATTCAAAGGAAATATGATGTCACTGAAGGACAGCAGCATGATACACTGATGTAACGAACAATGCAATAAGAAATTAGAAAAGGGAAAAGAAAAATTAAGGGACACTTTGGAAAGCAGTTTGTTGCTGGAGACTGATATTCAACAAACACATTCTTTTTCATTGGGAAAAAAAAAATGAAAAAGAGAGTCCAAGTTGTAGTGACAGGTGAAAAGAGATCACCGTCAGTTCTGTGACTTGTTTTCTGCGAGGATCGAGGTTGTAACTGGAGAGTGCACAAAGCCCAGCAGTCTCCAAGCGCTGAGAGGAGCAAAATGAGGGTGGTTCCTCTGCCCGGGGTGGCAGCCAGGAACCACTCCTGTCCCCTGGAGCACCCCACTCTCCCAGGGCTCTGGCCTCTATGCCAGGAGAGGTCAGCAATAGCACTAAGGGTGAGGCACCGGGCTGACAGCTGTGATACCTTGGGACATCTTTGCCAGCGTCCTCGTTTGTGCAGAGGATGTAGCCGAGCCGCTGTTCCCAGGATTGCAGTGCAAAGCAGTGAAAAAGAGAAAGTGTTTTACATGCTTTTAAACACAGAGACTGCTGATACTGTCACTGCCTGGGTTTGCCTACAAACAATGCATCCAGCTGAGTAATTTATTCTCAGTGTATAATCTTTGACGGCTGAAGAGCAGAGAGGCTGTTCAATACATTTGGAAATGACTGCAGCTACAAGGTGCAGGAGCAGTATTTAATATGTGATTTGCAACCAATACCGGAGACAAGTGAGAAACTGCCAGAAGATGGGGTTCATAACATGCAAAGCCAAAATTTGAAGGACTAGCATACACTGAGGGGAATATAAAATGCTCTGAAGTTTGGACTCTGTTTATTTTACGCCTAGAAGTGCATCTTGTTGGTGAACAGGTAAAGACTAAGTATTTCACAAGAGTGGGCTGTTTAGAGTGGGTCATCCTTCAGGTGTATTGCAAAGAATGGGGCTCCCATGCTCTGATTTAGCCCACCGTGAGCAGCAGTATGAAACAGCATAGAAGCAGAGATAGCAATAAACAAAGAATCAAAGTTTTTCTCAAGCCTCAAAATAAGCTGTGTTTCGTTATGGTTGGAGAACTGCTCAGTGTTATCAAGAGTCCTTGTTCTCTTATTCACTATCCTTTTTGGAAACTGGGAGAGACAGGCTTAAAAGATAACATTTTACAAGGACATCAATACACACCAAAAAGCTCATTAAAAGCCATTTTCACTGTCACCTTTATTTGATAGAAAGAGCATTACATCCAGTATAAAACTAGGAATAACCAAATAACTCATAAGTTGATATTGGAAAAAAGATTAGGATTAAATCTTTTGTATCTAACTACAGTATCTGTAAGGTCTTAAAGCTTGATACTGTCTTACAAGATCCATTTGTACAATATAGAAGGCAGGAGAACTAACCCTGTAACAGGCTACCTTGGGTGGCAGAGAAAAAGCCTTTGTGCAGATTGGGACTGGCAAACTGAAGTGCTGAAATAGCCTGAATTAGAGGACATTTTTTCCTCTTCAGAAAGAAAGACTTGTTGCTCTTAGGCCAAATGGAATATGTTGAGGCCTGTGCCCCAAGTACCCTATGTATTTAGTGAGTTGTGGGTCTGTCCTGGGTTCCCTCTGCCCTTGGGGACAGAGGACCCTGAGGAGGGTGTGTGCTCTTTTGCTTTTCTCCATCTATGTCTATTTCCTTATTGATTTTGCTGCTTTTGTGAGTCTCCAGTGAAATGCATGAGGGTCTACAGGAGGAGGACTCAGACTAGAGTTCAAATTTTCATCTATCCTAAGGCTACCTGCTGCAAGCAGGAGGGTGCAATGAAAGCTAGAGGGTGGCCCAGAACAATCCAGTCCCAAAATGTCATTGCAACAGATGTTGTCAGGGACCATTCAACCGTCTCTGAAATCAGAAAGGAAGCAGAAAGGAAGGATCTAGAGAGGAAGTTTGCTATCAAATCAGAAGCTGAATTGACCCCAGGTGCTCTGAATTGAAGGAGAGGATCACTCAGCAATGGGTAGAGGCTAGAGAAATCCAAAACCTGAAGATAGGTACAAGAGTATGAGAGGTGAGGAAACAACAGGAGCTTTATCTCAGCTATCAGTTGTATTGCTCCAAAGACCTACAAGGAAAAGGGTTTAGGAGTGTTGTTTTACAGCTGATAAGAAGGCCTTGAGCATACAGACAAGTTCCTATAAGTAGTAAACAATTATTTTATTGTAGTGGAAATAAGAAGTGAGACTTTTACTGTTACAGTAGAGTCCGGGCAATAGTCCATTGGCTTGGGGAGAATATTTATAGTGCTAACATAGACTTGGCAAGCTCTGTCTGGTATGTGAAATCAGGTATACAGCAGCATGTGTGATCTCCAGCTCGGTAGCTCTGACACACAAACAGGAGCAGGACTTCTCCAGATGAGCTATTATCTAATTCCCATAACCAGGGACTGACTGCCCAAAAGAACTCACATTAAACCAGTCTCATCCTCAACTTTACCCACAGGTCAGTTCTGGGCTCTGTAGGAGACTATTCATAAAATTCCCCATGTGTACGAGCACTCGTCACATCCTCTGTTAATACGAACAGCTGCAGAATTCAGACAGTACAAGCAAATGGGTGGTGGGCAAGAGGGAAAAAAAAAGGAAATAATGATAGCAAGCAGACAGCTGTGAAAGCCTAGCAATGTGCCCAGCTGATGGTATTGCAGTCAGAACTGTTAAAATGCGTCATGAGGGATAAATAAGCTGATAAATAAAATCGACCTCGGAAGGCCACATGGGAAAGATGCACAGTCTTGATTACCTAATTACAGAAGGAATATTGCAGAAATGGAAATAGTACATCAAAGTCCCATAATGAGTTCGAGATTGGAGACTCCAAAATGGTTAGCGAAAGTAGGTCTGTATCCCTCGCAAAGAGAAAAGATTAAGAGGGGACCTCGCTGAGCTGCGGAGGGCTCTGGGGGGAACCGCAGGGAGCAGTGCTGCAGTTATTAGAGCTAATGTCAAATATGAGGACAAGGGACACGGCTCCAGCGAGGTCTTGCACTGTACAAATGTAATACATTTTTTTTTTTCCAGAGGGTATATATTATAAGCTACCAGATGCTGCTCTAGAAGCAACCAATCTGACCAGATTTCAAATAGAGCAAGAAGCATATGGAGAGAGAGAGGGGGAGAAAAACAGTATATTATGGAGAACAACTGTTAACTGGAGGAGAGGGTAGGCCTAGCTGGGCTTCCTGGCCTCCTGCCATCTTAAGATTTTCTTATGTCCCTGTGTAATCTTCAGACTTTTGATTTAGATGTTTCCTAAAAATGTGGCCCAGTGGTTGGTATACACTAGGCATTAGCCCAAGAAAAGACTGAAAAAAAAATGCACTGTATCTCATTAAAGAATTTTTGAAGGGAGACTTTGAGGCGCCATTTGCTTCTTGTTACTCATCTTTGCAAATGTCTCTTGTCTTCCCAGGCTCTGTTCTGATGTGTTAGCGTTAGAAGCCTGTGGATTTCTGAGCCACGCTGAAACAGGAATTCAGGAAGGCCAACCTAAGTCAGTTGAGCAGAGATAGCAGCATAAAGCAAAGGAGGAAGACAAACCCACGACTGAGTCAAGTAAAAGATACAAGGTCTTTTAAGTAAAACATACAAGATCTTTTCGTGCACATAAACTGTGTCAGGTGGAAAAATGCTGGCTGACAAGGCTTTTCAGGCTGCTATGGGGAATAGGGATCATGCCTACACTTGAAATATTTACAGTTCAATTAGCAGCGTTTGTTTCCATGAAATGTCTTTAAAGAGAAATTTATCTTTAATTATTTTTCATTTTATTCAACAGAGATTCCAATATAGCTATTGCTGTAGGCACAGGGAGCACCAAACAGCAGAAAGTGGGCTTTGTAAACAATTTCTCAAAGCACTACAAAGTTTAAATATTAATTTGGCCATAATTGGCAGAGAAGCAATTAAAAATGCTACAAAGCTGACTTTCTCCCTCTTTTGCTTTCTCCTCCCTTTTCATTTAACCACAGTATAGAAAGTAGATGTAAAACAATAGGACCCTGAGCTGTACAGCGTTCTAAGCCTAGCTTGCCTTAAAGCTACAATATGGATTTAATTTATATGCAAATGTAAGCAATAAAAAGCCAGACACTGTAGAAATTATAGCATTTTTCATAGATGCTTTAGCACCAGCACACAAGCCAGCACTGATTTCAAACAAGGAGCTAATTATTACTGGTCACTAAGCTACCTTTTTCTTTTAATATCTCTCTCTTTCTCACTCCCCCCACGTCCCCCTCTTTTAACAATGGGTAAATTATTTTCTTGAGTGAGAAAGAGAGAGAGAGAGAGAGAGAAAGAAACTCGAATATTGGGGATGAGTGAATGAAAACAGCCAGAAATATCTCCTGTGAGATTCAACATCAGGATAATTTCACAGTCTCGCTTTTTGACTGCTGTGTCCTGAAGCTGACCAGCACCATGCAAGGCTGATCAAAGGCCATCGGAAACATCAAGTAAGCCTAAATAGGGCTAAAGTATGCTAATAGAGAAGCTAAATGTACTTTAATCCTGTTATAATACAAGGTAACTTAGAGGCAGTGAAGGGCCTTGTTGCTTTTCCCTACTGGGTCCAGGACCCCTGCAAATCTTGAATAGAAGTTGCTTCCTATTCTTTGCCGGCCGGGGTATGGCTTTCTCAGATGCACACACAGTCCCCTCCTCCTCCGTTTACTAAGTGTCAACAGTCGGCTGAGCAAGACTTCTCCGCTCCTTAGATCAGCACCCTGTGACCTTCCACATTTAAGCACAGACCATTAAGCTAAGCTTTCCAGCTGTTGCCTGAATTATGAGGGATCTTTTTTTTTCAGAGGAGGGCAGAGCTTAGAGGAACACTAGGCAACAGTTTTATATTAGGGACCCGCTGCCACCCAACTTGCTATGCAGAGCAATGCGCCTTCTGTAGGGCTGTGGCAGACGGGTGACGTTCGGTGAAAACAGGGAGCTGCTTTGAAGTGATTCAGACTCAGGGTTGTCCGGCTTTGGTATCATTGTTCTCGCTTAGGGAATTGTAATCTAATTTTAGGACGAGGGAGAAACAAAGTGAACGTGACTGAACTGTGCTGCACTGTACATGCCGGATGGAACGGTGTCTGCAGGAGCAGGCGTGCTGGCTGGGCAACTTTCTTCTTCATTTTCCTTCTTGTTTTGGACGCCAACTTCTGTGCATCCTACAGAACCGAGGGAAAAAAAAAGGATGATAGTTCTGCCTTTGGTTGCCCCGAATTAACTAAAAAAGGATGGTAGCTTTGCCTTTGGTTGCTCCGAATTAACTACTGCTTGCAAACCCTAGATTAAAAATGAGACTGATGTGATTTTAAAGTCAGCCAACTGCCTTAGACACTGTATCAGAAGATTAAAAACAAAGGTTTCATTGAAGCACTACCTCCCACTGTGCAGCTGAAGGTCTTATGGCTGAGGCAAATAGTCCTAAATATCATTTTGTTAAGTACAAATTACATACTGGATATATTAAGTTGTAATGGTGTGTTTTCGAGAGTCACTTTGCTTGTGTGGGCGCATCAGTAAAGACTCTAGAAAGACTGAGAGTATGGCACATGGAAACAAAATGGAATCTGCTTTTCACAAAAAATGTTTTGTTCATATTAATTTCTTTTTTCCCCCTCTCTGTCTCTCCTCATCCCCCCAACTAAGCCTGGAGTTTCAAATGCCAGAACTAGTACACACAGTAAGTCTTTTTGAAATCCATGTCAGAGAAGTAGTATCCTGGTCTAGCAAACTATTATCTACATTTACATTCCTGAGCTTACTCCTCTGTGTTAGCACTGATAGAAGCCCTTCAGATCAGTTGAAACATAACTGAATAAAGATGCTTCAGAAAATGTCTTTCTAACGTGGAATTATCTTTCATTCACATAGGCAACATCCCTTAACTCAGCACGTGTGCTATAAGGCTTCATGTAATAGGAACATTGATATAAAACTTAATGCTTAGCATTCATTCTGCTCCCAAATGATCAGTAAAAATGCTAAATTAACACAGAAAGTGCAAAGGTGTCTAGAAGGGTGCATAAACTCCATTACTCTGTGGGATGTAGGTAAATAACATCTACTGGAGCAGAAGAGAGTAGTGCCACACTTGGGAAAGTGGTAGCAGGGCAGGGGCTTCTCCTGCCGTTGTATCCTTTCCATTCTGAATGCAGCTCCTCACATTATGTATGCCTTGTCATGGCCACAGGCACACTGCTACAGCAGGTTAAAAAAGCAAAAATACCAAGTGGAAAATACAAATAAAAGCTATATATATATATAAAACCTCCTCTCTTTGCATTCTGTGGGCTCAGCAAATAGTGAAATGATGTGATTTTTGTGTAGAAATAATTTTCAACTACTAAGTTAGACTTAAACAGTATAGATGGGAGCAATGGCTAAAAGTTAAACTAATGTAGCAACACATTTTTGCCCAGATACCTTTACATCTATTTTGTACTTCATATTTTGGAGACCTTATTCCAGTGAGTAAATTGTATAGGATTTGACTGTGTTTGGGCAGCACAGAGTTAATGTTAGAAAAAACGTATCTGTTTAGCTCCTCATGAAATATTTCAGTCCTAATCTGCTCCCGTTTGCCTCTGCTGGGAATAACTTTGTCATTTTTAGGTGTTTATCTAGCTGTCTATTCACTATCCAGCAGTTGTATTGTTTGTCCGTCCTTCCCTTACAAGATTAGCTGAATTGCAGTCATGTTGTAATTATCAACAGATTTTGAAACGAAAAGCAAGTGCAAGACTCTCCTCAGTTAATCTGTAATTTTCTGGATTTGTTTTTAATTAACAGAGATCCTTCCCAACACATATGAAGCTTAACAGAAGTCTTTTTGTTCTTACAAATGCCCGTCCGCTGCTTTAACTGTACAATCCCTTTGCAAATTTATTTCTTCACTGCTCTTTCAAAACCAAACCAAATCAAAACAATGCAAATAAAGCAAAACCACCCCTCCACACACACAAAAAAAAAATCAAACCCAACCACCAAACAAACAACCAAAAAACCAACCCAAACCCCACAACCACCAAAACCCAAACAACAACAACAACAAAAAAACACTTAAAAAATTAAACTATCAGGTGAGGGTAGGCACTATCAGTCCATGAGAGCTCCAGCCCTAGTACTGGAAATTATTAGAAGTTTACTAGTCCAGAGATATGGAATGAAAAGATGTAAGAGATTTCCCCTCCAAATTTCAATCCACATTTAGGAGTTAATATTTTTTCAGGTGCTCATAATTTACAACATAATGGCCATTTGAGGTCACATTTGACAGCTCAAATATGTTTCTACTCCAGTTCAAATTTTTGTATTTATTTAGCTTCTAAAATATTGGATTCTCTCTTGTGACCTCAAAAAAAAACATTGTAGCCTGAATAGAAGTGAGCCATTAAAAATAATGCCCAATGTGAGCTATAGACTAATATGAATGGTGAATTATCTTCATAATTTATTCTGGTAAATCTTTACATCTTCTCTCTTTAACATTAAACTGTCCTTGTTTCTTCATCAAATGTTTGTAATTTTATCAAGATAGACAATTAATGTTTCATGCAGTTATTTTTGCACTTGGCAACTGATGCCTCGTTCACATTTAGAAAATGAAAGGAGGTTCTGGCAAGTGCAAAAGCCACTGGAAGGTTAAGGTGCAGCACAGGAAGGTATAAACATGACTGAGTGACAGGAGATGTCACAGCACGTAGCAAGGCTAGGAAAATTACTCTGTCATTAGTTATCTGTTAAACTCTATGCACTTTATTAGCTGAGAGGAGGTAGGTGCACTGCCCATGCAGTCTAATCTATAGTTAATACATATGCAAAGCACTCACTGTGTAGGAGATACTACATTTGCAGCTAAGTTTTTCCACACATAATATTTCCATATTGAAAAATCATTACAAATTTACAGAGGAGTTAGGATGAGGCTGTGCCAAAACTCCCCTTTCCTATGCTGTGCACAGAGTGCTGTATATAATGTGTTCCTACGTCGCAATTAGAGCGTGCAAATCTGAAGTTCATATTTAAAATCTTTTGTCCCGAGGAAATTTCCTAGGCCAGTTTTGAGCTTATTTGACTTTCCTGTCTCCAAGAAGGCAAGGCTGAAGGTTGGCAAGGTCTCCTCCTGGTCTTGGAATGAGATGTGAACAGATTCAATATGGCTGCAGAGATGTCGTTCTGCCTGCTGTAGCGTGTGGGAGTTTGTTTGCTTTATTAAAATGGCCATCTTCTGAAAGACAAAAAAAAACCTGGAGAGGAAGTCCAGTGGGTAACAATAAGTGAGTTTGCTTAGCTGTGTTATGAACTGGAAGTTGAGCTGTGCTGTTTATGATTTAGACGGGTGGTAAATTTTGGGAGGAAGTCACAGCCGCCTCTTTTTCTGAATCACATTTGGCCCCAAGTCTGAGATGAAGAAAGAGTCAATATACAGTTGCCTGTGGAGTAGCTAATTAGAACAATTAATCTGAGAAGCGGGACAAGCTGTGAGACCGTGAGCTGATGCAGGCACGCCCTCCACTAACTTAAATTTTGATCAACGTTTAAACACCATGGAAAGGACCGGAAAGGACTGGGGCAATGCGGCTTGGTGGCTGAGGTTCAGGTTCACCATCCGTACCCCTGTTGCTGTGATGTGTGGTGAGACCTCAGGCAATGCTTTTTCCTCTTGTCTCTGAAACAAGCCAATGATATTCACTGCCTTGTTGAGCTCTGTGGATATAAGAGGCATGTTGTGAATGAAAAGTTAAGTACGTTTCAAAGCCAGCCAAGACAAGAACTGCATTTTTCTTCCTAATATCTATTAGCTCAGAGCAACGGAAGAATCCCACTTGCCACCAGTTCCCTTGCCTTGTTTAGAGATGTGGAGCCAGCCTGATCATATCCATCAGATATTTGCTTTCAGGGTTGCATGAAAATAGAGCAAAAGAAAGATCTTTTGTGGGGATGACACGCTTGGAAATATACTTGTCCAAAGCAAACAGCTCTTGTTTTTTCTTCAGCTAATTCACTGAAAAGATACTATTTTAGTCAAGAAAATGGTACCAATTCTTCTTGTTTTAGGCTGGTTGGTGGCAGGTTTCCCATGTTGATTTGTGGAAGGTACAATTTTGACAGGAGCATCTGGCTCCTTTGTGAGCTTCACAAGCAATTGTGTGGCGGTGGCTTTAGGTCGGCCGCTGGTTGAGCCATGTGGGCAGCCCTTTGACATGTCTGCGTTGCTTTTCCTGCTCCACTCGGTTTTGTTTTGACTCTTTTGAGCTTCCTAAATATGCAGCCTTGCTCTGCAGATTCTCCAGGACAGTTTCATTCATGGGTACTGACAAGAGCTGCGGTTTTGCCAGGGCTCATGGATCCATTCTTACAGTGGTGCTGTTACATTAGCCGACAGCTGCTTTCGTCAAGGTTGTGGGGTTTTTTTCCTCCTTGTTTTTAGAAATCCTCTTAGAGAAGGAATAAGAGTGATCTCTGGATAGCAGAGCTTTCAGTCTTCAAAATAAACCATGCCAGGTTTTTTGAGAATTTATAACCACTTGTGAGCCTCCCTGGTACAATAATGTGGAGTGTATTGCTTCTGCCCTCTTTAAACAGCCGATGCCTGAGGTTTATCTTCTGGGCACACTTACAGTAAAAAAGGCCAGAATTTCTTTTCTTGCTTTCCTCATTATTGGGTGATCTAAAATGTGGGGTTTTTTTTCAGCCTGATTTACATGAATGAATCACAGCAGATGTTTTGTCACCGAAGTGGTGCCAGCTTGTTGCTTTTGGCATAGGAAAGCAGCACAAGGGTGCAGGATACCTTGGCTTCTGCTCCCCAGATCCTCCTGGTGGTTTGGGCATCGTGCTCCAGACATGCTGTCACTCCTATCACTCTGAGTGACTGAAGTGACAACCAGCTGAGCCACTGCTGAGCTTGTCCAGCCACAGGTGGTGTGAGTGAGGAGACGGGTAGGTGGGGAAGATGCACCTCCCAGCTGGGAAGCAAGGACTGCTAAGATTGGCCTTATCTTCTCATATCCTTGGGCTGTATGAAGATACTCACCTATGTATGCATTGATGACATGGAGAAGAGGGTCTCCTGCCTTCCCCTGGTGAAATGTCTCCTGAGGCCAGCAGGAGGTGATGCCTGTATAGCTCCATCGCTTCCTATGCATGGCTGGGTGGAGTGTGAGTTCTGGGGCTGGCTGCATTGTGAACAGTTCATCATGGAGATGTGCACTGGGTGTATTGCCAAAATTACCAAAAGATGTGTTCAGGAGAGATCTGTTGGCTAAAGGAGTACACAGTATGCAAGAAGGATGGAATAATGTGGAAGTAGCTGTTTGGACAGATTTGATGACACAGAACAGTTTACGAATCAGGAAGTTGAGATATTTTGGAACAAAGTAGTTAATGTTTATCAAAATTAGGATAAAGAGAAGACTGTGGCTGAAGCATATTTAAAGAGATGATCTAAAGACCATGGCATTACTGCATTTAGTATGCTGACTTTCTTTAACATGAAAACATAGAGACACAATACAAATATAGAAAGAGAGGATGTGTCTATGGTAAGATGAAGAGAGAAAGGTGTACTTAGCAGAACAACATCAGGATCAGAAGCACAAAAAAGCTTTCCAGTACTATTGAGAAATCCAAAATAATACACTGGGGAAGGTGACAGCTCCAGTACAGTGTATCTGATTCTGTAATGTCAGTGGAAAGCAAGAAGAAGCAACTGGATCATTTGCAGGTAACGAGTTGAAGGAAGAGCTGCTACCAGACTCTCTCTGTGTCACAATAGGTTTCACAGAGTGCTTTATCAATTAAGTATCTCTAAAAAAACATTACAGCTGTTTCTTTACACAACAGAGCCACTGCTGGTGTGAGATACATGCAGCAGAGTGTGTCAGCATGCTCAACAATGGAAATCTTGTCGGGCAAAAGTAAGTGCTCCCCCACTCCTTGTTTCCCTCCTACCAGCACAGAGTTTGGTTTCACTTTGCTTTGGTGTTCTAAATTGATCTAATGTAATCAGTCAGAAACACCCTGTTACAGTGTCACTAATGCCTACCAAATGAGATGGCCTAATTAAGGACACTACTTTCATTGACAATTTCTTGAGAGATATCTAAGTAGATACTGGTATAGGTTGTATGATGCTATAAAACAACTAGTAAAGAGGCATAGGAAAACACCCACATCAAGTGGAAAAAAAGACTTTGGGGCTTCAAAATGTACAGACAGTAAAACACAATTATAAAAGATGAAGGCGAGAATAGAGTAAGTCCATTCTCAGAACCGAACCTACTGACAGACTCAGTACCTGTAGTCAAAGTTTTACTGAAAGAAAACATTTCACGGCAAAATGAACAAATGGGATGATTTTAATGTTTTCACTGTTTTGGAGACTACAGCAGGCTATGGTGGGATCTCTGGAGTTGCAGTTAAAGCAGCGAAAAGCAGTATGACTGGAGGCAAAGTAAAAAGCAGATAAATGCTTCCTATCTACTATTGAACTGTTTTGGTTAGAATCAGCTGGGAATATCATTCTGACCTTTGCAGAAGTAGTAGCCATCTCAAATATGAAGCTAAAAGGAAATCATGCTGAAGTAAAAAATATTCAGAATGAATAGGTGTCTTAACATTAGAAAGAGCTCTCCTAAAGAAAATCTTAGGCACATTAACTGATCTTGCATGATCTCATAAAAAGGTAATCACGGAGTGGTAGGGTTTGGTAGGGGCCTCTGGACATCATCTAGTCCAACCCCTCTGCTACCAGCCCCTCTGCTAACACCAGTTTGCCTAGATCAGGTTGTACATGAACATGCCCAAGTGGGTTTTGAAAGTCTCCATAGAAGGAGACTCCACAACCTCTCTGTGCAGCCTGTTTCCATGCTTCATCACCTTCAAAGTAGAGCTTTCCCTTAAGCATGAGTGAAACTTTCTATGTTCTAGTCTGTCCTCATTGCCTTTTGTTCTGCTAGTGGGCACCACTGAAAATAGTCCATCCTCATCCTCTTGAGCTCCACCCCTTAGATATTTATATGCATTGATAAGATCCCCTCTCAGTCTTTTCTTTTCCGGGCTAAAGTGCCTTAGGTCTCTCACCTCATCCTTGTAAGAGTGATACTCCTATTCCCTTATCATCTTTGTGGCCCTCTCCATGTCTAGTCCATCTTTCTGGACTCTCTCCAGTAGTTCCTTGAACTGTGGAGCCCAGAACTAGACATGATACTCCAGGTGTGGCCTCACTAGGACAGAGTAGATGGAGAAGGAGAACCTCCTTTGATCCATTGGCCCAAATTTTCTTATTGCACCCCAGGTTACCATTGGCCTTCTTGGCCACAAAAGCACATTGTTGTCTGATGGTGAACTTGTTTCCATTGGGACTCCCAGTAATGACTATTTCCACTAGGACCTTCTAGTAATGACTGAAGTGGTCATGCTGCAATTAATGTGAGGAATATCTAGCCAAGGGGTTCTTGGGCTGCTGTGGTGTATGGTTCACATTTGGTTGGGCATGGCAATGCAGGAGAATCAGCTGAGACATAACCTTCAGTTACATCCTGTCTGCCTTAGTGACTTGTGGAGGTAGGAGCTGTGGGCGCAGGAGATCTCCATGAAGGTTTGCTGACTTGGGGGAAACAAGTGTCAAGCTCTCACAAGCTTTCATGAGAATCCAATTGGTGCTGACCATCTGATTTAGAGAGGCCAAAAAATGTATGGAACTTGAGTCACACTAGCTGAAAACTTACAATGGGACACATGGAAACAAAGACAAGCACAGGGCAAGATAAGTAAGAGAACATTATAGACATGTAATGCATAAATTGTTTCCTGCATCATGTCTGAAATACAAGGGATGCAATGCATCTTTGTTACTTACTATCTGTTTCATGGGATGCAATGCATCTTTGTTACTTCCTATCTGTTTCATGGGATCAAATGCATCTTTGTTACTTCCTATTTGTTTCCTGCATCACGCCTGAAATACAAGGGATCCAATGCATCTTTGTTACTTCCTATTTAGCAGCATTTGTATTGGTAAGAATAGTGTTTAGTGGGTCTCAAACAAAATCAATTTTAGATGAAGAGACTGAAAGAAATGCAAAAACTTCTGAATGCTTCACAAACACAGCATTGTCTTTGTCCCACGTAGCAAGAACAGGTATGAAACAACCAACTGACACTTAGTACATGGCTACGACTTTTTCATGCCATCAGTCACCACCGTGATGAGATTTATGGAAGCAAATGAACAGAATAACAGCTTGTGAAATGTCTGCTATTGAAACTGAGGGTGGAGGTGACTCAAGCCACTGGATGACTTTGGTCACCAGTATAATTGACCACACTCAGAGTTTGTTTCCAGACAGTTTATATCCACTAATATACATTGTATTTCAATCCTTCAATTCATCTGAGTTAGTCATGTTGCAAAACCAGAAGTTGAACCTCTGGACATTTGTAATGAAATCTGTCCTCTCTCTGAACTCAGAAAGCAGATATCTGACATATTGTATTACAGACAGCTTTGAGATAGATATCTAGCTGGTACAGAACAGTGAATATCCAGGACATCTTAAATTTATGTTAATGGTAAACCAGATAAATTAATTTTCTTCTGTAGGTGTGTAACTCTGGCTGTGTTGATAAAGTTTTCACATGAGCGCTGAAGTTAGAAACCCAGCAGACAACTGCTCACTTTCAACAGCAGTGTCCAGGTCAGTACCAGTTAGGTTTGCTCAAAACACACTTAATTAAACCAGTGGTAGGAACAGCTTCCAGGAATAATGAGCTATACACTGCATGGCCCTAAGTTTGCTAAAGAAAGGCATGCCAGAGCTGTGTTAGTAATGAGGAGTGTTTGCAAGAACGGTGTGCTGTAAATAAGTCCATGGCTTCTGTTTTAACTGAACGTACAGGCAGCTTGTCTTGAGAGAAATGCTCATGAATTAGTACTATTTCTTTTTTCAATTATTTTCTGAAAATTGTGTTTACATAAAGCTCAAAAACTAATCCATGATCTTTTGCTCCCACTACACCAACAGAAACATTACCGGAAACTTCACTTCCATCTATACAACACAGAACAACAGTTTTCTCCCCATCACCAAAAGGCCATACAAAGGTATAAAAAAACCACAGAAAGTAGTATAAATGAATCAAAGAAAAGGTCAACAGGCTTTCCTGCCTCCAAGTGTTTCAGATCTGGCAACAAACCTGACCTTAAATATTTCAATAGAACTTTTTAAAAAGCTACTGTGATCTTAAGTAGTTTTGGGGCTTTCATTAGTTTCCAGCAGGCCCCAAACAACACAGAAGTTTATTTCCATTGTTAAAGCACCCCAACATCTATGCTTACTTTTGTCTTAAAAAACTGCCAAAGATGCTTTGAAGCACTCATTTTGTAGCCACAAAGCCACGATAGGGCTTTTTTTTGTTTGTTTGTTTCAATTGTGTCATAAGAAGAATTTCTGAGAGCATTTCAAAGGTAGTCTTTGCACTTGGAGGACACAGCCAAGAACAGTCTCATACTCTCAGTGTATGTCAGTAGCTTTATTTTGCATCAGGGCTTTTTTTTCCCAGTCATTCAGACTGGTAAGTGAAAATGTGCTGCTTTGCATGCATGAACATAGACATGACTTTTAGCAAATCTGAGGTCACTCTTGCCAGCAGCCCCATTAAATTGTTTTTATCAGTCTGGTTGATGGTGATATTTGAGTATTTACAATAGACTCAAGAGTATTAGGCTGAAAGTCCATCTAATATACTACCAAATTAGACATGGCTAAACAGCTGCATAGCAATTTTTAGCTGCTTCATCCAAAATAAAAGATTAAAAAGTCAAATGTGATGAAGAACATCTTAGAAGAGAAACAAATATTTCAAAATCTTCAAGATTTCATACCCCCCCTCTTTTGCTTTCTGGTGGTGTTCTGAGAAAACAGACAAGCAAATCATAGAATCACAGAATGGTTTAGGTTGGAAGGGACCTCAAGGATCATCCAGCTCCAACCCCCTGCCATAGGCAGGGACACCTCCCACTAGAGCAGGCTGCTCAAGGCCTCATCCAGCCTGGCCTTAAACGCCTCCAGGGAGGAAGCATCCACAACCTCCCTGGGCAACCCATTCCAGTGTCTCACCACCCTCACTGTAAAGAACTTCCTCCTAACATCCAGTCTAAATCTCCCCTCTTCCAGCTTAAACCCATTCCCCCTCGTCCTGACATTACTAGACCTTGTCAATAGTCCCTCCCCAGCCTTCCTGTAGGCTCCCTTCAGATACTGGAAAGCCACTCTAAGGTCTCCTCGAAGCCTTCTCTTCTCCAGGCTGCAGAGCCCCAACTCTCTCAGCCTGTCCTCATAGCAGAGCTGCTGCAGCCCTCTGAGCATCTTCGTGGCTCTCCTCTGGACCCGCTCCAGCAGTTCCATGTCCTTCTTGTGTTGGGGGCTCCAGAACTGCACACAGTACTCCAGGTGGGGTCTGAGGAGAGCAGAGTAAAGGGGGAGAATCCCCTCCCTTGCCCTGCTGGCCACACTTCTCTTGCTGCAGCCCAGCACAGGGTTGCTGTCTGGGCTGCATATGCACACTGCTGGCTCATGTTGAGCTTTTCGTCATAAGGCACTGGATCCTTTACTCATCACAAATCTACTCTTTCCTTCTTAGGCTAAGATGCTTTCAGCAATCTAGTATTTACCAACAAGTAGGAGCATGAAGCTGGGCTATTCCTGTGGCTCACTGCTCTGCTGCAGTAGTGGCTTGTTCATGGGCTCATCCATCCCCTTAGTGTTGAAGGCACACATCTGATTCTGAGCACCGTGTTTGTCATTTATCCTCCTATAACAGGATGGTTCCCAGAAGCCACAGAGGAAAATGTTAAACTGGAAGAGGGAAAACAAGTTAACAAGCACATGAATTTGTTGGGAATGCCCTCTCACCTCATCAACATTTATATAAGAAAAGATAAAGGATGGTTAAATAGCACAGTGCAAGAGATTGATACTGGAGGAGCAATCAAGTGAACAGGTTAGTCAAATGATGTAAGAAAAGACTGAGTCAAGAATGGAGCCTGACTTCTGGAATTTCTTGGGTTTACTCTCAGAGTTTATCTACACAAGACAATTGAAAAATAAGAAGTCTAACCAAAGAAGAAGTGTGAGTATATATATATATATATATATATAAAACATACAGAGTGATATGTATGCCCATGTACACATATATATATATATACACACATACACACATATGTGTGTACATATACATAACATATGGACTGGGCCCCAAATAACAGTGTATATACATATCATAGAATCATAGAACCATGGAATTACAAAATAAGAAACCTCTTTTTTTCCTTCAGGCTAGGGTACAACCTGCAGGAAAATTTCTCTCATTTCAGCCCAGAGCAAATGACATGCTACTATTCCAGAATATCTCCATTTGCATCCTCAGGTGCACAGAGGTAAACCTGTTCTGCATCTGGGGCAATGCTGGCTGGTCACACTGTAGGTGGCACAGCTATATGTAGTTTCTATCACCTTGGCTAAGATGCTGCTGCAACTAGTAGTGTATATTAGAGTTCATTTTAGCCTCCTCCTCTGCCTTTCTCTTGAGCTACACTCATGGATTTACACACAGATAGGAAATGTCAGTAGTTGGCTCCCTATATCAGATTCTTGAGGAGGATGAGGACGTGGAAGATGGGTAGTCCTCAGAAGACTGCATGGCCTTGCTGTAACAATATTAAGCCTCTTGGTCAAGCAAGCACACTTAATTTCTACAAACTTAATTTAGCTGTAGTTTCAGGAGAGGGGAGGAAGCATCGTGTCTGCCTCTGGCCATAAACCAGTTTCTCAGAACTTGGCAGGAGAAGCCCAGGTTCTGACCGATTCGTGTCTTGTAGTCACTTCTCATGGAGATTACATTTTGAGCCCAGATTGGCAAGGAAAATGAGAACTTTCAGGAGGGGCTTAATTTGTTCAAGCTATCAATGGCTGTGCAGGAGGACAGCGTGCATCTTGGGCAGCTTTTCATGCAGAGAAGCCTTGCACTACTCAGTTGCAGCTTGCAAGAGCTTGCAATTAGCTTGCCTGTAAAATTTGACTCATCAATACTGCTTAGGTAGAGATCTGGCAAGCAGGATACTGTTTCTTTACTTAGTTCTCTTTGCAGAGACTGCTTAGGAAATGCTTGAGATGGAGCTCCTGTGGTGCAAAGATGGAAGCCTTTCCCTAGTTTTTATGGAGTTGGGAATTTTCTTTGCTAGACATCTGGGTGTTGGGACTTGCTAACGGACCGGGCATCATGCTCTGCCACTGAGTCTCCCCATTGATGTGGTGGGTGCGGGGAAGAAGGGTGTGGGAGGTGCTTGGTATTTTTGTGCTTTAAGTTTGGGTGGTGTTTGCTGCCTCTTTATTTTCTGGCTTGTTCTTCTGTGTATGTCAGATCTTCATGAAAGGGTGCAGGGCTCTCAAGTACAGCAAGTAAAAGAAACATAAACATATATACACAAGTTGAAAGAAATATGTACATATACCAAGGCCTGAAGCCACCAGGGCTCTGATGGTTTGCTCTGCTGAGAGAAGAATTATTTCCAGAGAGAGAGACGACTGCTCCAGTCCCACCACAACCCTCAGCACTGTGGGTCTCTACCCTTCTGTACTTTCCATCCATCCCCGTAGGCAGCTGCTGCAGTACACAACACTCCAATGCTTACCACGAGGTCTGAATCCTCCAGACCTCGTTCAGATCCAGTGCCACAGCTTTCTCCATGGTTTTTGTCACCATTTTAGTAAGAGCTAAAGCCAAACAATACCAGAGGCAACATCATATCACATATGCTACTCATTGAGATGGTTGCTAGTCAGAATATGATATAGATTGATTTAGATATGCTTTGGGTAAATACAAATCATCAGGCTCGGTACAGGGAAGAAATTTGGGTAAATACAAATCATCAGGCTCAGTACTGGTTGAAATTTTATGGCCTGGCTCGTGTTGGAGGTAGGACCAGACAATCTAATGCTTCCTTCTGGCTTTATAATCCACACATAGCAAAAATGCCTGCACCAATCTTAGAATCATAGAATCATAGAATCATAGAATGGTTTAGGTTGGAAGGGACCTCAAGGATCATCCAGCTCCAACCCCCTGCCATAGGCAGGGACACCTCCCACTAGAGCAGGTTGCTCAAGGCCTCATCCAGCCTGGCCTTAAACACCTCCAGGGAGGAAGCATCCACAACCTCCCTGGGCAATCTTAATAATCTCCTGGTTTTGTTTCAGTTGTGCTGGCACTGTGGGTGTTTGTGTTGCAGTGATGTTGGGAGGCTCTGCCCTGAAGGACATGTGCATGTGTAGAAATGGAATTTTGGACTCTGCAGGCTTTAGCAGCTTACAGAATTTGATTTTTCTTTCTGTTTATTGATGCAAATATCTGCAATGGCCATGCTGAGCTCGCCCAGTCTGCTGCTAGGAACAGCCTCATACAACACATCTGTTTGGTTATAACTGAGATAATAACTTTTTTTTTTTTTTTTATTGGCTAAGTTGCAGGAGTGAAAATGTAGAGAAAAAACCCAAACAACCAGAAACAGCCCCAGACCCCCAAACTACAACATATATCTAAATAATGAATAATTTGGAGGAAATGATGGTGTGTTCACAGAAGAGCCATGGGCAGAAAACCAAGCTATATTAGTCAGCTGGTTTATTCATTGTGAATGATTCACTCCATTACTGGCTGCTTCCTCCACAGGCTGCAGAAGCTAATATATAAACTGATAGAGGAAGAGTGGGATCGATAGAGAGCAACCTCCCCCTCCTCTCCTGGGAAAATAGGTCACCTGTCCGTGCTACGCTGCTCTCTGGGCACAGGGCAGAACTCGATAGAGTGAGCATTCATTTTTAGCTAATGAAGTTTGTTTCTCTTTCAGGGCAGAATTTTCCCTAGGAGTGTTTCCTTTCTTTCCACGGGCTCTCGAGCCCATGCTTGCAGTTTGGCCGGCTCCCTTCCCCCGTTCTGACAGCTCTCATTGTTCCCAGATGATGGTTGTTTGCACGCCTATGCAAAAAAAAAACCCAGGTCTAAATTCAGTGTCCCTTACACTACTGGTGCTGGAGAGGAAGGAAACCTCTTGGCACCCTCAGGATGAGGTCAGTGTGCAACAAGCAGTGGGTCAGAATAGAGGTATCCCTTCCAGGTCCAGAGGTCGGACTGGGTGGCAGGGATGTGAGGATTCTCTGCAGGCATGCTGGGGCTTCCCATGTGGCCATAGCAACTTGTACCCCGTGGCCATGGGATGCAAGTTTTTCTCCTCACTCCTCGTCCCATGCCAGCCCCGGTACCACCCCAGGCTCTGGGAAGCCCAGTGGGGAGATCCACCGCGGTCCTGCCTGCACTCTAGGGTACCAATCTGCAGAAAGCTGCCATGCTGGGAAACATTTCTGAGGCCCCTTTTAGCTCCTAATAAGCAATAATATACTCTGTGGCGACATCTCTGCCGCATTTTCTTGCGCATAGCACAACCCACTCTTTATCATGTGACTATTTGTAAATTGCTGCTGAGGCTTCATAAATAGTTTTTGCTCCTCACACAAATCGGAGCTGAACAGCTGGAAACTGGATTGCCAGCACAGCCCGGGCTAAGCCTGCACAGAAATTACACACAAAACTTCTAGGGATGGGATTTATTAGGGAGCTGCTGGAGAAGAGTTGCCATCTCTGGATACTGAATGCATTGAAAACTTGGGAGTGTGTGGTTTATTTGTCATCTCTTCTTTAATTAATTACAGAGGGCAAGCGATTATGGGTAGAGGCAGCCGGCCGGACTACCTGACTCATAGGGCAGTTAGTGTGCTAATGGAGATGTTTGCTTCTGTTCTTCTGGTCTGAGCCTGTGCCAGGCACAGGGTGTTGTTTCCCTGCCATGACTTTTCTGTGGCCCATGTGAAGCCAGGCAGCTGTGTCCAGCTTTTAGCAGGCAAGTAAAAAAACAAAATGCAAAGCAATCAGCAGAGTTGGGGATGGCACACTCGTGGCAGCAGTTCCTCTGTCTGCTCCAAAGGGAGTTGTGCAATGTTGTGTACTCCTGGTATATTTGTGAGCAAACAACAGTCTTTATGCTTGTGATAACTTGATGATTTCTGAGCAAAGTACTTGTTAAAAATCCTCAAACAAAAGAATTCCAATAGATTGGTGCATACTTACAGTAAGTGGTCAGGAGTAGAGAACTCTGGTTTTGAAGATTTAAGAGACCTTTCATTCTGAAAAAACAATTTAAAATATTCCAGTTTTTAAAAGGAGAGATAGGAATGAATAAAAGGAAAGAAATATTCCAATCATTTTGTAGATAGTCATAGCTTTTTAGGTAGCTCTGGTAGATACAACATACAGCCTCACAGGTTCTGGAGAAAACAGAGGACCTCACTTTACTTGGCAGAAGAGCATGTTGGGTTGATACATTGGTCATGAAGTCAGACCTTCAGTGCTAATGTTGTGCAAATACATAATTGCATATGATGGCCACACCTAAGCTACTGGAGGACATTTGTAATTACTAAATCATGATTCAAGTTGAATTTCATTCGTGAGACCCAGGGTAGATGTAAAGCTGCTGCTGAAATGCAGGAATCGTCTGTTACAAGGAGCTTGAATCATGCTCAGCTTGAATGAGATCTAGATCCAGACTAATAGCACAGCTCCTATCATTTGGGAAAATGTAATCCAGAACCATGCCTGAATTTTGTGGCCAACATCACATTCACACTTTAAAGATTTCTGCAGATCCCTCCAGATTCTACCCCCAAAAATATATCAAACATAACAACTTCCTACAAGTTTGGCTCAGACTGTAAAGAAATAAGTAAACCAAACCATAGTGCATATCAGGGTTCTGTTTTCTTCAGTTAAACCAACATCTTACATTGTAGTTAAAGCAGATGGTAGTCACCAGGTACACTGAGCCAAGGTATACCATGTGGTTAGACCAGCACAGCTCATAGCCAGCTCCTGAAGTCTCCAAACATGTGCTTGCTACCACACAGTGACCTAGTCTGAGTGGACACTGTGGTAATGAGGCTCCTTGGTCTCCCAGCTCCTTGATCCCGGGGCAAGAATGATTAATGCACGTGATTTTTTAATCTCTATTCCTTTCCCCCTTTCTTTTCCAAAGCCTTAATGTTAGAATAAGTTACAGGAGCAGAACAGAAATATACAGTTACAGTACATGACAATGCAGCAAAATCCTGGACTCTGTCAATTGCTATGGTACCACATATTTTCATCTCATTCCACTGGGGAAATATATCATTCAAGTAACAAATCATTTGAACAATGCAGCTACATGGCACTCCTTTGCAATGAGCTGCACACAAAATGATATGGAAAACAGTATGAAACTGAAGCACAACATCCTGATCCAATTGGTGATACAGTGCTGCCAAGTAAGTATCTCTCTAGAACACACTTGTTGGCATAAGTCACCTTCGGAGATCACTTGTGATATGTGAAGTTACAAGGGACACAGTTGACTCTTTTCACAGTAACGGTATTTTGAAGCAGTGGGAAAGAAATCCATCACACCAGCTAAATTGAGTTGGGCAGTGGAAAACCTAGTGCCTGAGAGGAGAAGCTGCTTGGGAAAGTGTGGGGCAATGCTGAAAACCGTCTCCTAATTATTTTGTTCAGTACTAGAGGAGCTGCCCAGTAACATGTGTTAGGCAGCCGTGAACAGATCAGAGCAAACTGGTTTTGAAAGGAGAGCGTTAGCCCAAAAATGCATTTTGGTTATTCTGCAATGACTTCAGAATTCAGGCTGAATTAGTTTGAATTGTCTGGTTGGAGGTTTTTGAGTGAATTGAGTAAGAAAAAAAGAAGAAGAAGAAAAAAAAAAACAAACAAGTGAGCAAGTGATGCCTTAACAAGTTTGGTCTTTTTACTCACTAGTTCAAATGTAGAGGCAGGGAAGGGAAAGCTCAGTTTCTTCCTCTCCCTGGGGAAATACAGATCTCCAGACTTTGCTCCTGTGGGGGATTCTGAGCCCAAGGCCTGAGACAGGGCTGCTCTTGCTGACATCTTCTGTTTTACAGAAGTAATTAAAGATCTCTGGATGCGGAAGGCTGAACAGGGACCTTACACAGACTTCACTGTGGATGGGTTGGTCTAAGAGGGAGCTTTCATCTTGTTGATGAGGCTTGTTTTCTGTGGGGGTGCTTAGACAAAGTTTATCAATGGGGAATTAAGAAAACCCAAACAATCCCCAAGTAGTGTGATATTAGGCTTGAGGATTTCATTTTGGGTGGATAACACTTTTCTTCCTCAGCTGACACTGCCAAGAAAGGATCAGCTGAGTCCCATAATTCCTTTAACAATTTTGGCCTTCCATCTCCATTTACTATCATCTCTTTTTATTAAAATCGAGGCACTGTATTAACTTTTGTATCTTGAGAGATAGGTATGAATTGTGAATTGCAAAGTTTAATATAGCACAATCATCTAAGCCTGTGCTTTCAGAAGTTGGTATTCAGGTCTGTGTGCAACATGTCAGTTATTTTGCCCTTTCAGTATCTATTTTTTTTTTTGGGGGGGGGGGGGCTTTTGCCATATATACTAAAAATTAGGAATTAGATTAATCTATTTTGCAGGTAATAAATTAAACAGTGGTGACTCTGGAGAAAATGTTGGGCATTATTTTAACCACAAAATAAATCCCTGTGAAGGTGACATGTTTTCATATCCAGGTCTGTAGACCAGTCAGCGCATCTAAAAATACACCCAATCTTTTAATTATATCTAGGCTTTCGGTAGTAATTTCTCTAATGGTAATCAAAACGTTTCCACAAGCAGAAAGAAAGGCTTGCATCTTTAAAAAAAAAGGGGGTTTCCTTAAAATTAGGTGACCAGCTCACCTGCATCCTTGGATAACTGATGTGACACGGGCAGAGGTTAGCTGCAGGAGAAGCAGGGTGTGGGGGAAGGTCAGGGTCAGGATCAGGCAGCTCTTTGCAAAGGGAAGACTTGGAAGTAAAGTTGCTCATGCCTCCTTTGCATATGCACGTGATGGACCTGGCTGTTGAATATCAATTGTGCTTTACTTTCTTATCAGATTTCACTGGGTTAATTATGTGGAAAATTTGGCAGCAGTTTGTTTAGGATATATCCAAACTCTTCTTATCATAAATTAATAATTCCTTTTAAGCTCCCATTATTTTGTCATTTTCAAGAGAAGGATCAAAGGTAAATGTTGATTTTAATACGGTTGCAGCATTTCTCCTGTAAGTTTTGTGTGCAGAATACCAACATACCTTTCAAAGAATACTCATGAGCTATTGATTAAAAATAAAAAAAGAGGAGTAGTTACAGAGCTTGTGCTGCAAAATGTGCCTTGCTTTATGGGAAGCTCTATAGACATCTTCATATTAAATGTATTCACACATCCTCAGAAGATCATGCAGGAACTGTAAATCCTATCCCTCTACCAAAAGTTTAATGTTTATTTAAAGTGGGCATCTTTCTATTATATTGTTTGAACAGATCTCCTCAGACAACGATCATAACCTTGCTCCCTTTTCCTTCACACATAGGTTATGATATCTATACTCCAGCAGCACATGACTTTACTTTTATGAGTTGTCTCTGGCTCTAGCCTGATTTTATGCTTGAAGTCAATAGGGATAATAACATGAAGTCCTAAACAAAGCGACAACCTCAGGGTTTTGAGAACTGCGTACGCTGCTCCAATGTTAGAGCCTGGGCAGGGAGAGGTGATTTTCCTTTGATGCACAGTGCCTGTGACCCAGCCTGGTGGAGGAGGGGGGGAGCTGGAAGATCCCTCTTGGTTGTCGGCACTGTCCCATGTTTTGCTGTGCAACTAGTGGGTGAGGATGGGGTCTGCATGGCCCCCATATGGGGGCTTCTAGGACCTTTGCTTCTAGGTTGGAGTGATTGTGCTCAAGGATCGCGTTGCACTGCTGGGCGGCTCAGCCCTATTAGGCTGGGCTCTAAGTCACTTCCCCTGCTCAGTGCTGGCTCATGTAAACAGTCCCATCTAAAGAAGCGACTACTGCCGTTCCTCAGGCAGCCCAGGTGCTGCCGGGCTGAACTGCCCTCACTACAAAGCTGCCTATATAAAGAGGCATATTTTTCACACACAGCAGTGTAAGTCCATGCTGACTTTTCAGACCAGGTGTAGAATGTTTCCTTTTGAAAACGGGACTAGTGGCTTGCTAATGTAAATGCCCATATTTTTTCACTCCAGATCTGAAAGTAGATGCTTTCCTAACTGCTATTGGGTGGGAAAGCCCAAAGTGTCAGATTTATTATTATTTTTTTTTTAATTGGCATTGTCTTTTAGATCTGTAATTGCTTAAGACTTATACATATTATGGAAAGGATGCTGAAATTTACATCTAAGTTCTATGTATACCAAAGATCAGTCCAGCAAAATAACTTAGAGGAAACTTAAGGTGTTAAGTTGGTTATTGAATAGCTGATCCAGCCTATGTAAAACCACTGCTATATGCTGTATAATGAGGGGAGAAAAAAAGTCTCTCCATCATCCTTATGTACAAGTTTTAATACCTAAGCCATTAAAAATTAATAATGCTACCCATTTAAAATGTTTTGAAGCAGGTTTTTACAGAAAGCATATTCACATAAGAAGAAATGTTTCAGCAAGGAGGTAAAAAAGATCTCAGTCTGTACATCTTTGTGTGTATGAGAAAGGCACGTAGCATCTGGTTCCCAAGACCAGCAATTCCCTCTTACTTCCTGTGCATTTGGTGAACCTGCAAGGGCAGCAATAAAAATCCTGTACTACAGAGATTTCAAATCCTCTTCTATCTAGGTTCTTGTGCTGTGCTCTCATCACTGGGGTTTTGCACCTAGGAAGGGCTAATAGGTACTAATTATGATTATAGCAGCAGCTATTTTTGCTATACTTAGTATGGTCCCATATGCTTAGGATTCTAGGAGACAAAAGGGACAAATTGAATGATTTTGGATGTGAAATTCATTTGCAGTGCTTTAATTCCTTAATCTAAGACTAAGGGGTGTATTGGATGTGCTGGCCTGAGAGTGAATATGCACTGAACCTCCTGGGGATTCTGTTTTATGTGAACTGCCCCCAAAATCTCAGAAAATATAAGAAAAAAAAAACCCAACCTTTTAGATTTTTCTCTCTTTCTTTCTCCCTTCCCCTCCCCCAGTAGAATTAAATACCATTTTGTAATCTATTCTGTATACATAAGGAAATGAAAAGCGTACATGAAGTTATTGCACATTTGAAAAATGCTCCCAGTAATGCAGAATCAAATTCTCTATTGAAATAATTTCCCTGATTTCACTGGAGCTAGGCCACAGGGGATTCGATCCTTAACCAACTTGTTCCAAACCTACTGAAGTTTCAGGCTAAAACGCATTCGCAAACACCCAGCACGCTTTACAAAGGGCAAAAAAATGAGTTAATTTGATTAAAATGCTGACATCCCCTGCTTTCAGAAGATAGCTTTTCAAATATTCTACAAAGAATTCAGCACAAATTCTTGAAAATTCTTTGTCAGTTATCTAAAGACATGTAAATAAGAACGGAATGCGGCTTCGAGCATGAAAGGAAATGAATTAGAAACCTAGAATGAATGTGACTAATTCCAAATTAAGGCATAGTTTAAAAAGAAAAATGTTTCAGCAGGATAAAACTAAGCTAAGGCTCTGCACTTGTGCACAATTTTCATTTTTCTCCCTTTTTTTCCCCTTTTCCTTTTTTTTTTCCTTGCTGCAGGCTCAAGCATAATCTTATAATACTAATAAATGAAAAATGTGCGTAGAGGGAATCAATATACTGATTGTACAATTTTTTTTTGGGGGGTGGGGGAGTGGTGTGGAGAACAAGGTTCATTTTGTGATGGCAGATTAATTGGTGTTTTACTTAACCTAAAATTGTCTCCAGCCTGAATTCATAAGCAAATTGCTCTTTTAAGACTGTCGATTTTGTTTTTAAGTAATCAGCAGAGGAAAAGGAACTTTGAAACAGTTCAATTAATTTCACAACAACAGCCTTTTGAGGTATAAATGCCAGTACTTGCTCCGTTCGGGCAATAAAATTAGCAATAAAAGTACAGCATTGAAATAGATTTTCAGTACGTATCTCAACAGAGGGACGTGTCGCCCTCGCTGCAGCGAGAGAACGCTTGCACTTCAAAGGCTAACTGGATCCCAGGGATATTCAGGTTTCCTCAAAAGCCTGTGTTACTTAGCAGTGATTCAAATTACAAGTAGCTATTAAAACAAAATGAAACGTTGAGACTCCTCTACTTACGCATGAGGTGGAACAGATTTCTAAAGTTTCCCTTTCTATTTTTTGGTCTTAAATTTACTTTCCCCTCATCCCCTCCCTTCCTCTGCCCCCCCCCCCCCCCCCCCCCCCCCCAGCATTCTTATGGAATATATGCATCACAGCTACTTAAAAGTTCGACAGTGAGAGCACGAATGTCAACAGAAGGGCATTATTTAGCACAAAACATCTGCACCAATTTGTGAAATCATGGTAATACTATAAGGAATAAGCTGAGCAAAAAATTCCTGTGTCTAATATTGTTACACAATTTTATGTGATAAATAGCCAGAACAAATGCTCGTCAGAATTACGTTTTTGTTCGATCTTCTTCTGCAAAACTAATTTGTGAATGACCTATAAGATAGATGATTTGTTAATTTGCAGATGTCTCTCCACTTTCCTCTCCGTCTCTGGCCGTTTCAGGAGATTATGCATTTCCAAAGCGTGTGTGTGTGTGTGTATAAAATATCTCTCTCTTAGGCATTTCTCAATCACTCATCGTACCACGTTCAAGCGCTAAATATATGTATTAGGCACACACATGCCCACCCACAACTGCGAGCTACATATACATATCTACTAGCTAGACATTCAATTAAATATGTATTGTAAAAGGCAGAAGTGATTCTAAAGATTTGAAGACAACCGTGATGACAGTATATATTACTGTTAAATTCACCAAGGCACATCTGCAAAACAGACTGGGGACTTATCTGTAAATCTTTTTCTGGGAAGCTAAAGGTAAACATTATTTGTTTGCCAGAGCAGTGTGGAAAGAAAAAAATTACCTTTATGATTTTGAGAAAGAGTTAGTGAAACATTTGCTGAGGAAGTGTTAAATTTGCTTTTTAGATGAATTTGTCTCAAGTAATCAGGATTTAGTTAAATGGACTAATGGCACTGAACGTTTCTGACTGTCATTTGGGGTGTGAACGCTGGCACTCAGAGGATACCTTTTAAGCACAATACATTTATGAACTAATTTTTTCCCCCCTCAGGATTAAAAAAATAATTTTTATGCTCAGTATCAGTGCCCTTGTTTAATAATTTCCTCCCTGCTGCAGCTCACCTTTAGAAAGGATGGAGATTTTAACCACATACAGTAAAAGTTTTAGCCTGGGGGTTTTATTATAGCAATGTTCCTCTTCAATGCACTGTCCACTATAACAAATCTTAACTTTTTCTTGCTGGATAGACAAGCAGAAAACCGAAACAAGCTATGTTTAGCAGAATTTTTACATACCATAATCTCTTTACCATGGTCAGGCAAGGCTGGAATTTTCAAGATGATCTGTTATGGCACGGATCCATTGCAGGACAGTGCTGATTTACAGCTTAGCACCATTCTCCACTCTTCACTGAGAGTAAGTTAAATGACCCAAGAATAACATTAATATGTACTATAACTAGATAGAATGGTGGTCTAAAGGGTGGTCTAAGGCATTAGCTTTCACCCAAGGAAACTCAAGCTCATATATTGCCCAGAAATACTAATAAGGGTCAAGTATCATTACTATTTTAAGAGGTTGACAATGCAGTGAGTTATGGGGTATGATAGCCAAGAAGAGCTCTTCCACTGCCTTCTGTCAGCCCTCTTGTCTCCCCACTACAAAATTTTCAACGAAGCTTGTCTAAATTTGGTCTCATTATTTTGCATGTTGTTTTGTGGCTAACCTGGTTTAAAAAGACCTGCAGACTAATTTTAGTTTTTCTTGGTTGGGCCAATCAGCTGAGTTGCACAATAAGCTTTTTCTTGCTTTTCACTTTTTTCTCCCTTTCATTAGGGCAGTGGCTTCAA
>WAAF01005006.1:84276-132516 GCA_013400475.1 Tricholaema leucomelas | reverse complement strand
AAAAAAAAAAAGAGAAAAAAAAAGAAAAGAAAAGGGAGAGACTGAAGCTGCAAGTTTAAAATGGAGTTAGTAGGGGCATGAAAATATTTCCTCAGTAACAAGAAAGACCTGACAAAACAATAAATAGAAAAGTAAGATGTTGAAATTATTTTAAGACAGATGCCTTTTTAAACTGTATTAAGAACACCTATGATGGAGCCTGATTCCAGCAGTTCCTCACACAGGAGGTATTTTATCTTCACAACATCTGGCACTGTCAAGGAGGTACAGTTGTAGACCTTACCAGATGCAGACACTCCATACATAAAAGTACACTAACAAATCATACCATTAATAGCAGCACAACACAAGTGTTTCTTATACATCCATGAAGAGAACTATTCCATGGCTATGGGAAAGCTTAAAGAAAAAAAAGCCACCAAAAAAACCCCCAAAAAACCAACAACCCTGAACAGATTTTTTTTTTCTATTCCTAAAACATAAAAAATAACTCTGAGAGCTTTATTTTCATCCTTTTTTTTTTTATAGATGACTGACAAGAAAGCTTCTTTCTTCAGGGTGAAAAACTCCTTGTCCCATAAATCTGTGTGGTTGACATATCTAGGTAAATTTGTATCCTTGCTCAAAGGGATCACTGGTTTTATTCTCTGTGGATTTTTCACTCACTCTATTGTGGGAAGTGAGTTGAGGCAGAAAAAAAAAAAATTGCTTGATATTTGAAGCAAGGTTTACATTATTTTATATCATCCACACTGTTCTGTTGTCACTTGCCTTCTTTTATGAACTGTTTAAAACATGATACTATACTACATAAACCTTGCCCATTTCTGAATATATAGTTTTTTCCACATCCTGGAGGTCTTGAGCCCAATATGCCTCTCACATCTCCCTCTGTTAGCTGGGCATACCTACATTCATCCTGACATAAAATATGAAGATATTTGGCAGTTATATATTGCATTTATATAAAACACATCCTGTGTTTTCTACTTTAATATTTTACTTTTACTTTGTTTTTAAATTAAGGTGTTTGATGTTCTCTCTAATATAAATGAGCAGTCCACTGGGCTCCAAGAGGACCTCGATGGTAAATCTGAACATCAGTGGTATTAATGCAATTGCCAAATCAAGGATGTAGTTTGCATATATTTGTCACTTGCATTCCCCTTTATATATGACCAGCAATAATCAAACCAAAGGTATAGGACTCATCAGTACTATGCAGAGGACTTACAAGAGAGGTAGAATTTGTTTGTGATTCGTTTCTTCTCTTGTGAACAAAATCTCCACCCGTTTATTAAATGATTAGGCACAACAAATAGGTCTCAGCTAAGTACTCTTTTAAGATCAAAGAGCCGATCCATGTTTTGTATATTATCATAACAAAATGCACAGAACAGCAGCAAGCCACAGTCCGAGGAATTCTTTTAGTATATCTAACACAACTCCTCTGGAAGCTGGAGTCACAACATGTTGTAAAAGACTGTGTTTTCTATTTCTGCAGCACGCTTTAAAATCTAATTCTCTCCAAAGTGTGTGCTGCTTCTTGGAACCGGAGTGATTTTACGTGCATGTGTTGTGTTATGACAGCAGTGATGGTGGCGGTGCACGCTTGGCAGAGGGATTAGATATGGGTCAAATGTTTAACCATCTGGATTTACCATGAGCTAAACCTCATTTTTGATACCTCTGTTTAGACTAACCGGAAAGTGAGTCCCCCTCCGTCCTTTCAGAAGTTTCTGCCTCCCCTGCTCTGCTCCCTCGGTGCCGGCGTGGCGGTGGAACCGCACTTCTCCTACCACCCTGTGGCAGTCCCACGCCATGACACACGGTCGCTCAGCTCAGACTTCTGCCAGCCGGCTCCAGTTCCTTCCAAAGTTACTTCTACTGATGAATGCCAGGAATAATCAATTTTTTAAAAATGCAAATACCTACATAGGTGCAGAGTGATAAGATGAAAGCAAATCTTCTGGAAAAGAGGTTGCTACTTCTAAACTGTTCGCAGCTGCACAACTCAACTCTTAAATGCTGCAAGGAGCAAGACTCTGCTTTTCTACCTGAACTAATAATGCGTTACAGAGATTGAAGACCCTAAAGAAAGTAACTAGGCAGTACACTAGGAATGCCTATTCGCTTTACTTAACTTATCAGTAGATGATGAATACAAAAAAAAGAAATCTTGAACAGCAAAAAAGAAAGGCTAAATACAATTAAGATTTTCTCGCTGCATGCACATTTCACGAATTCTCTGAATTTTATATGTAGCAGATGGTGCTCAAACAAATCGAGAAGCTGAAGCTAAAAAAAAACACACCAATGGAGAAACTCATATATTTCTTCAAACGATAAGATGAACTACAGATGTTTGTTGAAGAGCGCTGCTGACGCAGGCGACTTAAGAAGCAAAGGCTTACAAAGAAGAGTCCAGTTGTGCTCAGCGCTGGCCAACCAGACTAGCTGTCACTGCATGATTTATGAAGCTTGCTTGCTAGATTTTATGTTGACAGAGAAATTATGATTTAAAAAAAAAACCCCAAATTCTGACCAGTTAGCTATGTTAACAGGGAACATGGCAAAATAATAGCTGTAGCATACCTTGCTCCCCACTTGCGAGTCTAGCTTTTCTGGACAGACAAAGATATTTAAGCAGCATAATTCACTTCCATCAATCTTTCAGAGTTTTCCCCAACATGCCTTCATGCTTCTGCCTTTTGTCCACATGGTTCTCGGTAGTGCTGCTAAAATACTGTGCTTATCTGACACCTGCAGTCAAATTAATCCCAAGTTAAGCCTGACAAAGCCACTAAAAGGAAAACAGTTGTCTGTTTGAGAACTTGGGGAAAAAAAAAAACAGCTGCTCAAGACATGATTAAGAACCATTACTGAACATTATAAAAGTTAATTTCAAGATTACACTTGATAATGTTTACAAAACCTACAATTAAGTCGATGTTTTACTGGGGAAAAGTTGCATCCTTATGTGTCAGTGTTTTCATACAGAAAAATCACACATTCTTAGAACTGGTTGCAACTTGGCTGTAAATATTTACCGTAGGCAGCAGATTAGTATACAAGGTTACAGCCCAAAAGCAAGTATTTCATACCAAGTTTCAAATACATGGATTTTCCCATTTGTAAATGATTCAGGCAGCCATTCCCCTCCCTTAGAACTGCTAACTTAATCTATAAACATAAATATAACATTTCAGAGGGGAAAGGATGCAAATTACATATCAGTGTAGTAGTCCTCAGGGAGTTTATTATGGGGTAATTGGACAAAAAAAGGGCCAACTTTTGGCCTGATTTACAGTCTCAGCATGCCTATTGACATCAGCAGAGGTCTAAGGCAAGGAAGAATTTGGCTTTAAGGGGTTGGAAAGAATTTAAGATTGTTCTGTCTTAGCCTCCCTGGGCTAACTTCTGTTCTGAAGGGGAACCATTATAAACACAACTTGCAAGCAGCTCGCCTCACTGGCTTCAGATGGGTGTGACTCAGAGCAAGGTTTTGCCTCCTAAGTGATGCTTACTCATCAATTCTGAATTTGGCTCCTGTAAAAGATTATAACCCTCCACAGACACGGGTAACATCACTAAGCATGTGTGGTTTTCTTATGTAATTCCTTGGGCTGGTTGCAAAGCAGATCTCCAGGCTAAAGGCCAAGTCACACAGAGTATGAGCAGCTTCAGAAATAACCACCATTCAGGTTTAAGGCAAGGAGATCAAAGTGAAAACCATCAAATTAAGGAAGATAAGGTAAGTGTCCAGTTTGCATTATCATAGTTCTTATAAGCTCCTCTCAAGGCCACTCACATTTCCATGGTCTTAGTAAGAGGGTGCAGGGACAGACTGAAGTGGTTACTGAATCCTACATTGCATTAAGCTCTTCTACATTGTGTTTCTATGTTGCCATCAGACCAGCTTAAACATCTGAGAGTGCATTGGAGATGTTATAAAACACACTGTGAAATGGGGACCCTGGACTGTGATTGTCAGAAAGTGGCTCCACTTTCTAACAAGTGGCTGGGGATGGCATCCTGCTGCAGTGATGAAAGGCGTCTGGGTGTCACTGTGCTCATGGTTTGTATGGGACCTTTGCACCATCAGTGAACATCTACTCAACTACAACTCAAGCTAGAAGTGACCCAGGGAGGTTGCTTCACAGGCCTTGGCAAACTGCTGGGGGATTTCTATGCACATGTCCATATAATTATATCATACCTATACTTCAAATGACTTTTTATGGACCCAAAATGGTTAATGGAAACTAAAGGGCTGTAATGTCTTCATCTTAAGGTTGATAAGAAGTAACAGGGGGCATGAGGTCTACCTTTATTTTGTATTAACGTGTAGATCAATGTCTTTAAACTCACAGCATTTTTCTCATTTGTTTGTGTGCCTTAACTGTCCATGGTGTTCCTTCAACTTTCTTCTGGTAGCTGCTCCCAAATGCTCCATGGTTCTGTGATTTTCACTGATTTTATTGTGGAAACAGACACTGACGGTTGAGTCTGAGTCAGATTTAGGCTCTGCCAGCCACAAAGTTTATAAATGACTCAGTTTTCTGCAGTTGGAACAGTTCTTGAGTAGTGTGCCATAAGAAATAAAAGAGATGTTTACAGTGTAGTTATGGTTATTGTTATACACAGGAAATGTTTGCAAACATGTCTTAAAAGCTCAAGGAGGGTGCCTTGATCTACTCTACAGATGATCTGTTTCTGTCAGTCCTGTCCACAGTAACTACTCAAGAGTGCAGGTCTGTACTTACCTCCTTTAGATGTTTAATGGCAGCATTGGGAGGCTCCAGGTGGTGGAGTGGCTGGAGAGAATTAAATTTGGTGTACAATGGGACTGTCCTACACACTTTTTGATAATTTTGGTATCCAGTTAAAAGCCAGAATGAGTAATAACAATAAAAATGTTTCACGTGATAGCATTGAAACCTTTTCCATGTGCACTTACACCTGCCTGAACATTTTCTTTGCCTCAGAGTGTCCACCGGTGAGTATCTCTTGTGCTGTGCCCTATACATCTTCAGGGCAAAAGATTTCATTTTGTTTTCCATTTGTTTGAAAGTGGGATATTAGTCCAGTCAGAAGAAGAGCTCTCAGTTCTCCCACGTGTATGGGTGATGTTATTGCTAGCAGATAGATTACATGCTAGAGAGGTATAAAAGCTCACTGTCAGGGAGCGCAAAAAGACACAGGTACATCTTTGAGTATCCTTTCCCCTGTCTCAGTGTCTATACTGAGAATGTGATGCCAAACTGCTTTTCTGCCAGAGCCTGTGTGAATGCTTGTCCTCTACCTAGTTCTGTGGAACATATGCATGGCAGAATCTGACTTTACAAACTCTTACCATCCTTGGTAATGTTTTTCCTTTGACAAGTCTTTGTATTATACACCTTGCCTACATTTCATGCAATTAAAACTTTGATTAAGAAAAGTAATAACTATAAATTAAGTTTATATTACCCTATCAAGCTGCAACAGGACCTATTTAGTCCCCAAAAGTGCTCACATAATAAACAGTGCTGTAAAACCATTGTTGGTAATGCCTGTGCCATTCTTGCTCCTGATAAATGCACTATTGAAATAAACTAGCTCTCCTAGCATTAATGATAATTTGATTAGAGAAAACTTTCTAGTTAACATTTTGTAACAGTGTAATAAGTAACTTCCAATTAAAGTTTTCTATATATGGAGAAATGTGTAATGAATAAATCAGTAAAGACTACATAATGGAAGCCTATTAGCAGGGTGAATATATTCTTGTAACTCAAATTTCTATATCTCTTTAGCATTATCTTCCATCAGAAGAGAAGGTACAATTACCAATTTTATCTTATCTTAGGCTTATTATTGAAGAGTAGTAAAGGAAACTTCATTCCAGAAGCTATAATATGATTTTTGATTAATGGTGGGATTTTTATGTGACAAGAATATTTCTCCTAGGCAAAGTATGCACATGCATCTTTGCCTGAGCTGACTTGTTTCTGGCAGCCTTTCACTGACAGAAAGCTTTGCTTCTCTGTAAACATATGTATTTTTCTGTATGTATAGCAGATTAAAGTGTAAAGGATCTTAAACAGTCTGAACTGAATCTGTGCTACATGAAAAGGCTTAAGCCTTTACTTCACATTTTAATGTACTTAACAAGACTCACTAAGCACCTTCCATTTAATCTTACAAAATGTAAAAGTTGCAAAAAGAAATGTTCCAAACATGAGCAAAATTAATCATCACTTGAGGTGTTGCAAGTGGGTCTCACACCTGTAGGTAAGTGCAGTAGTTGTCGTTATAGGGAGCAGTGTGCATCTCACAACGGCCAATGGGATGCCCAGGAGATTATTTGAAAGACATTGTTAGCATTTAAAATGTCCCTTAGCTTTATTTGTAACTGATGGGAAAGGATGTCCATTTAATGTTTGCTGTTCTCAAACTGATATACACAACACTTTTTAAAAAGCTGGGCTTGTTCAGCCTGGAGAAGAGGAAGCTCAGGGGGAGACATTATTGCTGTCTACAACTAACTGAAAGGAGGTTGTAGCCAGGTGGGGGTCAGTCTCTCCTGCCAGGCAACCAGTGACAGAATGAGAGGATACAGTCTTAAGCTGTGCCAGAGTAGGTTTAGACTGAATGTTAGGAAGAAGCTCTTCACAGAAAAGTGATTGCCCATTGGAACGGGCTGCCCGGGGAGGTGGTGGAGTCACCATTCCTGGAAGTGTTTAAGAGGAGGCTGGCTGAGGGACTTAGTGCCATGGTTTAGTTAATTAGAAGGGTTAAGGGATAGGTTGGACTCGATGATGATAGAGGTCTTTTCCAACCTAGTTCTGTGATTCTGTGAAAGTGTTAAACAAGAGCTAAATCAAGCTTTCACTAACATCAGGTGAAGGAACTGGATCAGATTTTTCATTTGCTAAACCCTAAGACATTAGCATTGCTTCCCAAGTCACAGTTGATATTCACCTTTATACAAGGGACAGAAAATAATTAGTCCCAGGCTATGCTGACTGCATGTGTAAGGCGTAGGAGTGCATATGCTGAATGCATCATCTGCTACAGCCCTTCAGTCACACACAGTTGTGTTAAGGAACACAGCAAAGTAGACCAACACACCTTTAGGGCGAGACCTGATTGTCTGTCAGTGCTGTACGCAGCCAAGTACAGCCTGCAGCTTTGGTTATCTTCTCTGTCCTGATTTCCAGCACCACTTAGCTCCTCTGCAGAGAAAGGAAACAGCTCTGCATGAGGCAGCAACAGAGGGTCTTGCTCAGTTCAGTGTGCTCTACATCTTACCTGTCCTTGCAAAGAATATTGTTGGCTCCTGCTATTGACACACTGCTCTTCACAGTGAAGGACCTTTGGCTGCGAAAGGATTGATTATAAGTTAGCAAGTCCACTCTGCCTCTTTGGTTTTCAGGGCTAATGAGCATCAACCCTCTTACAGATTTGTTCCAATATGTGACTTGACTTTCTAGTAATTTTGACTCTATGATCTTTTTTTTCACCCTCCTTTTCAAAGAGGTTGTTCTCACTCCTGGCTTGAACTGCTATTAAAGCACTCAATTTTACTCCTAGCCAGACTTAAGGAAGTTGCTCTGGATTTCAATAAAAGAACCAAATTAATTTTTGGTATGGCTTCCACTTCAAAAGTCTCTATTTTATTTTTGTCATAAATGTATGTGTTTTTTCTCCTTTTTTTCTTCGCTGGGACCATTTCTTCTGTTCTTTCAATTTCAATATGGGGTGTACCATTCCCTACCCCCCAATATTCTCCTTATTTCCAAATATCACACTGATTAATTTGATTTCCCTTTCAATACATTTTGTTTCCAGACCTGCATCTGTTTTTGTATAAGTACATGCTTATGTATTTATATACATGCATTCATGATGCATTCATGTATGTGTTTATGTAGTCAGTAAATAAATACTTATTCACATATATTGTATTCATGCCTATGCATAGGTCACAGAATCACAGAATCACAGAATGTCAGGGACTTGAAGTGACCTCAAAAGATCACTCAGTCCCACTCCCCTGTCAGATCAGGATCAGCTAGAGCAAGTCATATTGGAATTTAGGTATTTAGGTGGTAACCCCAGGCTGACTTGTTTCTAACCAGGCAACCAGCAATAGAACAAGGGGACACAGCCTCAAGTTGTCCGAAGGGAAGTATAGGCTGAATGTTAGGAGGAAGTTCCTGCTAGAGAGAGTGATTTGCCATTGGAATGGGCTGCCCAGGGAGGTGGTGGAGTCACTGTTCCTGGAGGTGTTCAAGAAAAGACTGAATGTGACACTTCGTGCTATGGTCTGGTTGACTGGGTGCTAGGTTGGACTGGATGATCTTGGAGGTGTCTTCCAACCTGGTTGATTCTATGATTCTATAACCAGTGCTCCAATAAGCTGGTCCTGACTGACATAGTCTTCTTTCCTATCCATTTTTCAGTCTCCACTGCCAATATAAATTTCATAGGTCACTGAAAATTCACATAGTCCTGATGTTTGATGCTGCTTCTGTTATTTACATTGTACCTAATACAAGGTTTGGTTCAAGTTCTACAGAAGTCAGTGGCTGTTATTCCACAGTTGACACACACACATAATTCCTGGAACCCTTTCAGTTATTCAGATCAGGGTTGTTTCTACTAATCACTTCAAATACCAATGGGTTTGCTTTGGAGAAAGACTTCTATGCAGTTTAAATGATCTGAGATTTATTTCCTTCCTTGAAAATAAAGAAAGAACCAAAGTCATGTTCACACTTTTCATTCCATAAAACCCTGGAAGAGTCAAAAATGTTATGTCTGCACAACCAGGTGGCTGTTTCTGCCAAAATGTATGGAAGCAATATTGTTTCAGGTCGTACTGAAATTGGTTATGCGGACATGGCCAGAAGTTTTTGGACATCCATGTTATTGCATACAAAACTGATGGTGATTCACTAGCTACTCCTGCTGTGCTCTCCACACCAACTGTAAATATGCACAACATATGAAACACCTTTGTAAAGACACTTCCAGCTTGAAGGCCTTCTACTGCCACATAAAAGCCTGCTGCTGATTCAGACGCAACGCAATCTACCAGCATATTTTCCAGGGTGATGCAGCGCTTATGAACTCTGAAAAGTGACATCTGCCATTCAAGTTTCCAGCAATGCCATGAAGATATTTATAAATTCCCTTGAAAAATGGAAGAAAAAAAAAAAAAAGGGGGCGGGGGGCTTTCAATTAACCCCACATTAGTACAAGAAAGGTGATGGCATCATTTTAAATCTGTGTTATCGCACATGAAATATAATGGCTGCACAGAGTCATTTTCAGCTCCCCCCTGGCACTAATCTCTAAACAAATACCAGTGAAAAACAGTAGCAGGTCAGAGCCTCTGTAATTTATTCATTTCCTTGCCACAGAACTATTTTACAGTCCTTCATTTATTTGTAAATTTTGTTCTAAACCAGAAAGCCCCTTGAGATCTGCCATCTTGTTGGCAAGAGACTCTGCAGGGGAAACAAGGCTGATGGCAGCCTTGAGAACAAAAAGGCTAAAATGAAATGGAAGATGACATCTTCTGTTGTTGTATAGATGTCTGCAAACACATTTAAAGAGATGCACTCATTTTCTCTTTGAAATCTCATAAAGGTTTTTCCATCACGTGCTGTTTGCTCCTGTGTTCTTGCTGTTTTCCTCTCTCCTACAGTGCACTCTGCCCATCGCTTTATACCTCTGTCCTGTCCCTGACTGGTATCTCTGCCATGCTCCTGATCTGAGCTGAAGAATTGTGATTCTAAGCAATACCCAGGCAAGATAAGTATTTGTGTTAGTTTGAGCCTAGCTAGAATGTTTTGGTGAGAAGAACTAGATTACAAGACTGTGAAAGGAAAACAATGGTGATGTCTACTTCGCTCATAGGCTTGCTGAGATGTATAAGGATGAAAAGCAAAACATAGATAACCACTCAGGAGTCTCGCTTGGGACTGGGGAACTGGCTGAGCTGCATCTTACTCTCTAACCTCCCCCTCCACTTTTGACTAATCCACTTTGCTTCCTAAACCCCCTGGCCAAACCTCCATTCTTCCTTGGGACTGGGGTAAGGTTGAGAGGGGTAGGGGGAAGGTGAAGGGGCCTCCTGGGGACTCAGGTTTCTGGGAGGGGAGTTGTGTTTCTGTATTACTTTTTTACCTTGTCTATAACTGTATATACTGTAAATATCTGCTTGTATATTGTGCTAAGCTGTAAATATAAGCTTCATTCGTATCTCCAGAGCCAGCTGAGTCTAGTCTGGGTGATTTCCAAAAGCAGGGGGGGTGGGGGGGTGTAGCACCCAAACCATCACAGTATCCCCTCAGTTACCTGCATAAACGACACAAAGGGCAGGCTCAGATCACCTCTTATTTTCTGAGCGTTCCATGGGAAGAGGGAACCAACGAATATGATCTTTTAATTAACGTTGCATTTAACACAGCCTGAAACAGAGCTGTTTACTCTGAGGTTGGCAAAACAGTCTCAGAACAGAACCTAAGTTAATAGCACTGAATACTTGGAGTTTGAGTGGAAGGAACATCTGGTGGGGTCATATTGTTCAGACTCCCTTCTTTGCAAGCCCAAAGAGAAGTGTTTAGACAGGAATAACAAATGCTACCAAGTTTCACTGCTCAGCTGGTGGCTCAGGAACTAGATCCTCCTTTGTCATCTGCAATTTCACAGAAAGCTTCAACCAAATGAATCGTCTTCAGACACCTTCCATCTTTGCAATGTCTTATCATGCTGTCCTCTTCATTAATATTCCATTTTCCACCAAATTATGGAATAGATACAAATGCTGAAATTCCTTATGGTGGGTTTCGAGGCATGATTCCTGTGAATTGATGACTCTGGTAATGATGAGGCTGGCTCAATCAGCTGACCAAAGTCATCTGGCCATATTAAAATTTGAGATGGCTCCTGTTATACTGGATGAAATGCAGATTCTGACAAGATTCTTCACAGCAGGTAGTGTCCTTACATATAACATGTTTGGTTTGGAAATTACACCTTCATTTTTCTTCTCTTCCATCTCAACCTTGCCGTAACACAGCCCAAGTTCTACCAGGACTTTTCTTTGGGCTTCCTTTCATGTAAAGTGTTGTGCAACATTTCACAGCTGGTCGTGGTAGTGTTTGGCTGATGGTTGGACTTGATGTTTCTAGAGGTCTTTTCCAACATTAGTGATTCTTACAGAATCATAGAAACATTCATGTTGAAAATGACCCTTGAAATCACCAAGTCCAACCAATAACCCTACTCCACAAGGTTCACGCTAAACCATATCCCTGAGCACCACATTCAAACAACCTTTAAACACATCCAGGGTCAATGACTCAGCCACCTCCCTGGGCAGCTCATTCCAGTGCCTGACCACTCCTGTTGGGAAAAAATTCTTCCCAACGTCCAGTCTAATCCTACCCTGTTGCAGCTTGAGGCCATTCCCTCTTGCTCTGTCACTATTTACCTGTGAGAAGACCAGCACCAACCTCTCTGTGCTAGTTTGAGCCTAGCTAGAATGTTTTGGTGAGAAGAACAAGATCATAGGTGGAGAAATGAAAACAATGGTGAGGTCTACTTTGCTCACAGTCTTGCTGAGATGTGCAAAGAAGAAAGGCAAAACAAAGATAAAGTCACTTGCTTGCTCTCTTCGCTCTTGGCTCTTTGCCTGCTGCGAAGCTGAGGCTGCTGGCTGAGCTCCATCTTGCTTTCTAACCTCACCCTCCGTTTGCTTTTGTGGCTGATTTCACCTTTGCTTCTTAATCCTCTTGGCCGAACCTCCATTCTTCCTTGGGACTGGGGTAAGGTTGAGAGGGGTAGGGGGAAGGTGAGGGGGTGATTGAGAGCCCTTCCTGGGGACTCAGGTTTCTGGGAGGGGAGTTGTGTTTCTGTATTAACTTTTTTACCTTGTATATTTCTGTCTGTATCTGTATATACTGTAAATATCTGCTTGTAAATTGTGCTAGCTGTAAATATAAGCTTCATTCAAATTTCCAGAGCTGACTGAGTCTAGTCTGGGTGATTTCTAAAGTGTAGGGGGCAGGGGACACCCAAACCATCCCATCCTCCACAACATCCGCTCGGGTAGCTGCAGACATCAATGGGTCTCCCTTCAGCCCTGTCCTCTCCAAACTAACCATCCCCAGCTCCCTCAGTTGCCCCCCACGAGATTTATTCTCCAGGCCACTCCCCAGCTTCATCTCCCTCCTCTGCACTCACTCCTGCACCTCCACATCTCTCACGCATCGAGGTGCCCCAAACTGAAAACAATAGTTCAATAGTTAAGGTGTTGCCAGCTTACTTAGACTAAAACCCAAGGATTTTTTAGCCTCTCCACAACATACACCATATTGTATTACAAGCAAACCTGCCACTTTTACCAGAAAGATTTCAAGTTTTAGAGAGCTGAAAAGAATTTCTGTTGGTACCAAGAGAGAAGTATCTCAAAATTTTAGAGATCAGTGTGAACATGTCCAGAGAAGGGCAACAAGGCTGGTGAAGGGCCTGGAACAAAACCCTATGAGGAGAGGCTGAGGGAGCTGGGGTTGTTTAGCCTGGAGAAGAGGAGGCTCAGGGGTGACCTCATTGCTGTCTACAACTACCTGAAGGGAGGCTGTAGCCAGGTGGGGGTTGGTCTCTTCTCCCAGACAACCAGCAACAGGACAAGGGGACACAGCCTCAAGTTGTGCCAAGGGAAGTATAGGCTGGATGTTAGGAGGAAGTTCTTCCCAGAGAGAGTGATTGGCATTGGAATGGGCTGCCCAGGGAGGTGGTGGAGTCACCATCCCTGGAGGTGTTCAAGAAAAGCCTGGATGAGGCACTTAGTGCCATGGTCTAGTTGACTGGACAGGGCTGGGTGCTAGGTTGGACTGGATGGTCTTGGAGGTCTCTTCCAACCTGGTTGATTCAATTCTACTCTATTCTATTCTATTCGATTCTATTCTATTCTATTCTATTCTATTCCATTCTATGTGTGAAATCTTTGCAGGATTTGGGACATTCAGCAGTCTCTGGGCAAAACCAATGTCCAATTGAAGAAATGGAAATGTTTTTAACAAAGTTAGAAACTAAAAGCCAAATCAGTCTGCCGTGCCATGGTTCAGACCTGTACCTCTTCCCTGTGTGCACAGGACCTCCTATGCCTGTGGGGCAACAGAAAAAGCCCTCAACAGCCACAAGTAATAACATGAGACTTCAAAATAAAATACGAAGGCAGATGTAGAAACACACCATAAGGCCTGTGAACTATTACACTGGGTGTGATCTTTCTCTAACTTACAACTGGTGTAGATCAATTTACGACTGATGTAGGACTGATATGGACCTGATGTGGTATAGATTAAGCTCCTGTTGAAATCAATGGAGTTAGACAGGTATGAAACTTGAGGCAAAGGAGTGGAGAACTAATCTGATTATCTCAGAGTTATGAAAACATAATTTATTTGCAGAATTGACATAGTTTGTGGTTTCTGCTGCTTGACTCTCCAAATGTTCCCTTAGACTGAAAACACACTTGAAAGCATTAAAGATTTATTGTGCAGCCCTCAGTTTGGGTAGGTAAGTAATTGTGATGACTATTTAGATTGGAGCTGCTTCTGTATACTTTTGGAGGAAGATGGAAGTTTGCTGCCAGGAAGGAAGGAATCTTTGTTTTGGTTCTTTGTAGTTTCTGACTATGTCACTGGCTGATGCATGAAGTTATAAGAATAGCTGCTTTGTGAAAATGCATCGAGCATTTCATAGCCCTGAGCTTTTTGGTATTTTTTTTAACCTCCCAGGACTTTGGCATCTGTTACTGTCAGATAATTTGTGGGACTGCCCACTTGACCCTCAGTTCATAGGTCATCAGAATCTATATGCAGGGGACTATTCTCTGCTATTGTCAAGCAAGGGATTTACATCTTAACTCCTATTAATGCCACTAAATCTCTCATGCATCAATGACAAAAGGAGGCCTAAATTACAATCATATTTGCTTATGAATACTGCCAGAGTGCTTACACAATCTAAACAGGCATGGAGGGGGAATATTTGAAGATGTGGTGGTTTGGGTGTTACCCGTCCCCCTACACTTTGGAAATCACCCAGACTAGACTCAGCCAGCTCTGGAAATTTGAATGAAGCTTATATTTACAGCTCAGCACAATACACAAGCAGATATTTACAGTATATACAGTTATAGACAGAAATATACAAGATAAAAGGTAATACAGAAACACAACAGCCCTCCCAGAAACCTGAGTCCCCAGGAGGGGCTCCCAACCACTCTTCCACCTTCTCCCACTCCCCTACCTTACCCCAGACGTTGCCTTGTGCCCCAAGGAAGAATGGAGCATCGGCCAGGGGGGTTAGGAAGCAAAGTGGATTAATCAGAGAGACGGTAGGTGAGGTTGGAGACAAAATGCTCAGAGCCCAGACAAAGAGCGACTCCCTTAGCTATGTTTTTACTCTTGTTCTTATACATCTCAGCAAGCCTATGACTGAGCTAGACATCACCATTTGTTTTCTCTTTCACAGCCTGTGGTCTAATCCTTCTCACCAAAACATTCTAGCTGGCTTCAAACTAGCACAGAAGAATCTGAAGACTCATGTGAAGTCTAACAAGATTCTGATCCTGGAAACCTTACAGGAGTGCAAGTAGCAAGATACCTGCGTATGCAGTATTAATTGTTATGAGAAAAAAGAGATGGCTACAAGAGGTATTGCAACCTTGTGGCAACCAAGTCATACACTGGAGAAACAGCTGCCTGAATGGTATGGGCTAATGGAGTGAACCACACAAAGTATTAGACTTGCTGAAATCAGGCAGGCAGCTTCTGAGGAAGTCATAATCACAGGTGGTTGAGCTATTCATGGTATAACCTATGAAAATGATCAGTGTGAAACCAGAACAATTTGTGAATACTATAAGCAGAATTACAGAATCACAGAAACATCCAGGTTGGAAAAGGCCCTCTAGATCACCAAGTCCAACCTATAACCTTATAACAAGATTCACCTTAAACCTAAGCACCACATCCAAATGACCCTTAAACACATCCAGGATTGGTGACTCAACCACCTGCCTGGGCAGCTCATTTCAGTGCCTGACCACTCTCTCCGTGACAAACTTTTCCCTGATATCTAATCTAAACCTACACAGTCTCAGCTTGAGGCCATTCCTCCTTGTTCTGTCTCCAACTACCTGTGAGAAGAGACCCAACACCAGTCTCACCACAATGTCCCTTCAGGTAGTTTTAACAGTCATGTTGAAGTCCCCTATAAGATCTGTTTTTGCATTATAATAACCAACTGCCTGTCTTGGTATCAAGCATTTGAAATAAAGCCAATGTATGTTTACAAAAGCATGCATAAACCCCCCTTTTTCTCTCTTTTTCTCTCTTCTTTTGACTCAAACTTTTGGGCATGCCACTGTTAATTTGAGGAGAAAAAAGTGAGCAAGATGTGCCATGGGATTATGAAAGTGGTGTCACCCAAATTGTGCTGGGTATGCAAGCACCCATGATCACCCACCTCACCTTCCTGTGAGAGAGCCTTTCTTATTCCTTACTCAGCGTGTGGCATTTGTCCAGAAGGTTCTCCAGCTTCCAGTTTCAATGGAGAGATTTACTCACAGTGATGATCTCAGCAGTATTATGTGCCAAACTTACTGTGAGCACCACGCCAGCTGCCACATCCCAAACTGTCTTCTTGAAACGTGGTGTAATAGAGTCCTTGTATGGAAATAAATGAAGGAGGCAAGCTTCTCCCTGAGTGGAAGAGGGTACTGTTACAAATGTGCTTAAAACTGTCACAGTGGGAAACTGGCTATCTCCTCCTCAGCTCTCTGCTAATAAATGCAGTTTTACTCTATCCATGTAAATTGGCACATTTCGCCTCAGCTGACATGAGATCAGATGTATCTGTACATTAGAGGTATTAAAAGTTGTTTTTAGAGTTATTTCTTCAAACAAGAACAAATCTATGACAAATCCTACCTACACTGCCTTTATTCAGTTATTAAATCAAAAGTCATCTGGATTCCTTAGAGTCTGCACTGAGGAAAGAGTTTTAAAAGTCAGCTGAGAAATTGGTTGTGAGGGATTCAGTCACTTCAAATGCAGAAAAGTTCTTAGTAACCAAAGGAAAAAAATATGATCTCAACACATAAGCCAGGATTCAACATCAAGTCTAGATCTTTTTACTAATTCTTCAGATAATTACATACATTTGTCTTCCACTTTTTAAAATGTCAAAGGCAGTACAATCAGTCAACCTGCAATTAAAACGAGTTTATACTTACATATCCAACTCTTTCCGTGACCAAATTAAGACATCTAATGACTGCACAGATCAGAACTCGCAGTTTTATCTCTGGCTTTATCTTTTCAGACTTATTTACTGCTTTTTTTCATCCTGTAAGAGCACACTTGCACACGTTTTACTTTTCCCTAGGTGGAATATAAAGGGCATTCTCCTCAGGTTACTAAGTTGAGGCACTAAGGGCCTGAACAGTCTTGAGTGATTTGCTGTGGGAATGGGCTGCCCAGGGAGGTGGTGGAGTCACCGTCCCTGGAGGTGTTCAAGCAAAGCCTGGATGAGGCACTTAGTGCCATGGTCTAGTTGATTGGCTAGGGCTGGGTGCTAGGTTGGACTGGATGATCTTGGAGGTCTCCTCCAACCTGGTTGCTTCTAAGATTCTATGACTCATGTAAGGAGTTCCTTTGGCTCACATCAGCTAGGGCTGCTGAATCACTCTGTTACATATCACTGCATTTAGTGCTATAGAGGTTATGAGTTAGAAATTTGTGTGAGTTCTCCCTCCTAGAAGCAGTTTATGATTAAAAAAAAAATCAATGTTTTTCTCCTTTAACTAAAATTCTTTTTTGCTTTGTTTTGTTACTGCTGTACTTGAAATACTGTATTGAAATTTGTTATTTATTAGTCTTTTATGAAGGATAGGACTGGATAGGGCTGGGTGATAGGTTGGACTGGATGATCTTGGAGGTCTCTTCCAACCTGGTTGATTCTATGATTTCTTTGAGATTCATGGGTGTTTGCTGATAAGTATTTTGATACTTATTGTCCCTTAACNTGAGGGTGGTAAGACACTGGAACAGGTTGCCCAGGGAGGCTGTGGATGCTTCCTCCCTGGAGGCATTTAAAGCCAGGCTGGATGAGGCCTTGAGCAACCTGCTCTAGTGGGAGGTGTCCCTGCCTATGGCAGGGGGTTGGAGCTGGATGATCCTTGAGGCCCCTTCCAACCAAAACCCTTCTACGATTCTATGATTCTATAACTTAGGTGGTACCTATTTCAGTTTAGATGCTCAGTATGTGGACAGCTTGTCTTACTCTTCAAGAATAATGAACAAACAATGAATTACATGGTGTGCTAGTTTGAGCCTACCTGGGATATTTTAGTGAGAAGAATTAGATTATAGGCTGTGAAAAGGAAACAATGGTGATGTCTACTTCACTCATAGGTTTGCTGAGATGTACAAGAACAAGAACACAAAGATAGTTAACACAGAGTTTGCTCTCTGGCTTTGGGCTGCACTTCCCTCTCTAACCTGCAGTCTGTCTGATTAATCCTTCTGCTTCCTAACCCCCCTGGCCAACTCTCCAAACTCACCTCGAACATAAGGCAAAGTCTGGGATAAGGTAGAGGGGTGGGAAGAAAGTGGAAGGGTGGTTGGGAGCTGCTTCTGGGGACTCTGGTTTCTGAGAGGGCTGTTGTGTTTCTATATTACTTTTTACCTTATATATTTCTGTCTATAGCTGTATATACTGTAAATATCTGCTTGTATGTTGTGCAAAGCAGTAAATATAAAGCTTCATTCAATTTCCAGATTGGCTGAGTCTAGCCTGGGTGATTTTCTTAAGTGTGTGTGGGGGACAGGTAACACTCAAACCATCACATATAGGGACCTATGCAGGGATGTATGTACATATATATAATATACTCTACATCATGTGGTACATGGTTAAGGCAGTATCATCACAGAGAAACAAATAAGGGATTTGAAAGAAACACTTACAAATTATGTACTGCTCAAAAAGTGTACATGGATCTAAAACTGTCTGTTTTAGAGAGCCTAAGCCTCATTGTTTCATCTCCAGGTTAAATGTCACTCTTCTGTGTTCTTTTGCATGAAATAATAGAAAAACAAAGAAATGTAACTTAAGCACAATTCAATTAGATGCAAGGGAATTGAGCACCTCAATTCTTAATGAAATTAATGATCTTTTATAATCACAAATGGCCAGACCTTAATTTTACTTGCTATTTAAAAGATGACACCTAGAGTAAAGTCATGTCCCATAAACCATTAAATGTCTCTGGGATTCAGATAAGACTGTCCCTTCTCGGATTAGTAAGAGAGTGTCTTGACACACCTTTAATGCTTCCAAAGCCAAGACAGCTCAATTATGACTACAAGATTTTGATTAAAAGGTAAGTGGAGCATCCCAAAGCCAAATGAGATCAAGCAAAGGGCAATCATTAGCTTTGTTGGTATATGGCATCTGCTTAAAAGTCTTATTAACAGCCATTGTCATACCTGATTGCTCTGAAATTTTACTTTAGAGAAGTCCAAGGTAGCAGAGGTAGGATTTTGAGATTATGTTAAACTTAGATAAATATTAGGAAAGTTGTTGCTGCTGCCTAAGCAAAGCCTGTGTTTCCTTGAAACAGCATTACTTTGTGTTAGTCACCTGAAAAATAGCTCACTTTACTCCTTTTTCCTATCTCTTATTAACTTTATGGCTACTATCTAGCCCTTTAAGGAGCTTATCAGAAAGAGTTTGAAATATGTTGCAACAGTCTGTTCTAGATGTCTTGAAAATAAAAAGACTCTTGAAAAGATTCTCCCAGTGATAAGGAAAAATAACATCCCATCATCTGACTTTAATCTGAGAAAGCTATTAAGATGTGAAAGTTGCCCCCAGATTTTAGTTACTTCACAGAGAGAGTGATTTGCCACNGTTCTGTTCTGTTCTATTCTATCATAAGTTGGGAGGATTCTTGTGCAATGTAAGCATGCAAAAAAAAAAAAAAGGCCACATATCCCAGGATTCTGGTTGGTTTTACCTGAATAACCAGAGTCTGACTTTGTGGCATTGACTTCCAAGTTTATACTAAAGATGTAAAATCAAAGAGTGAAAGAAGCACCACTAGAAATGGCAATGTGTCAGGGGCTGAACAATAGTATCAGTCCAGCAAAACTTTTACCCTGTTTTGTGAACTTTGTAAGCTGACTGAAACGAGGCATAGTGACTGTTCCTTCATCTACCTTCATTTTACCTGTCTCCCAAATAGTTCTAGACAGTAGAGTCATTTCCCCAAACTTTTAGAATAGGAAAAATTATATATATTGAGAGCCTTTTGTTCCTTCCATGTGACCCTCACATTATAACCAGATGGTAAATTACTGCATTTTTCCTCTTAAAGGCCTGGGAAGATCTAGCCCATATTGAGTTAATCTGGGGTTGATGAAGTGGCTTGTATTTGAGACAACAAGATTAGATTATCACAGTATATTAGTTTAAAATCTTTCTGACAGTGCCTTGTGTTACCTGGTATTAAACTATGAATCATCTCTGCATGCATACCACGGACCGGATTCTCCCCTGGCATTAGGTGATACAACTCCATTGATGTCCCTGGAGCCGCCCTTGCCGATGCCAGCTGAGGATCTGGTCCTTATCACACAATACACTATTGAAATGTCAGTCTTCAGAGCAATTCACCAGCTTGATCTACCTCACCAGTCCTGGTTAGTCATGCCCTGGGGGTAGCTGTGATAATCTCCATTCAATCTGTACTTCTGGAATGGAATTGTTTGGAAATAATGCTTTCAGCTGCACACCTTGCATTTGGGAAGGGTGCCAAGAGGCTTCTTGCTCTGTTTTGAAATAAAGACTCACATCTCTACTGAGATTTTGGCTCTAGTCCCTGTTGCAGAATTTTCAGTAAGTTATTAGGTGCATCATTACCCCATTTCATTTCCTGACTGTTCTGACTACCATCCTAGCGCTTATGCACTGAAACCACCAAGGTCTTTCCCTCAGCCCTTCCCAAGAGTGCCTGATCCAAATCCCTCAGAATTTAATGTCAAGTTTCCCAGAAATGTTACTCAAACTCCTAGGAGAAAATAATGGAAAATATCTAAATATTTGGAGTCTTTTATGCCACTGGTTGGGATGCTGAAGTGGAGCACCTGGGAGCAACGGGGAGCTGATATTTTAATCCCCACATCTGCAGGAATCTACATTTCTTTTGCCTGTCACACTTGTAGAAATATCTTCAGGAGGACCTAGACATGGACTTATTTTTGGTTTTCTTTTGGAGTATAGTGCTTTCTGCTGTTATGAGCAACTGCCTTCACTGGAATATCTTCTACAGATTCCTCAGGTTTGAGTTTCTCAAGTAGAAGGAAGACTTTGAAGATGTAAAATAACTATTTGTGAGTCTCTAAGTTTATTGTGGGTCTCTGTGGTTCTTCTGTAATATCTCAGGGAGGGATATTACAGTGATTCATGTTTCTTGGTTCTCTGTGTTCAGTGTAATAGAGTGGTTCCACACTGGGATCAAGGGAAAAGATGAGCACACAGACAGCTTTTCCTGAATAATGTATATGGTTCCTCCTTCAGATTTGAGCAGATGGACAAATCCCATTTTTTTTTTCTAGAGAGAAGGAAAACCTGAGTGTATTGGGAGCATCTTCCATATGAATCTGTATATTTTGGAAGGCTGATAAAGTCTAACATCAGTGAAAACAAAGAAATACAATATTATATATTCTTAACCCATACTCCAAATTTTGCCAAACAACCTCTCTTCTTCTTTCTGCAGTTTGTGCTTGATTTCTTCTCATCTACTTCCCTCTCCTTACCCTACCGAGCCTTTTTATCTATACAGTTCACCTTCCTGAATGGCCAGGCACTTGCCTTTGGTTTTTGGGTGTTGACATGTTTCTTGGGTTTGATTTGGAGTCTGCTATAGTTTCATAAATGACTACAACTGCTTCTTCGGGCTAACAAAATGTAGGACAGCTGTTACACCTCGAGCTTCAATAACATTTTGTCTAGGCAACAACTTCTTCATCACCTCATTGAGCCATGGCTGGTCCTAAACACTTTCTCTGTTGGCTCGTTCTCTGGATACTAACACGCTTCCGAGGCTGCTGTTTTCCTCTTCTCAAGCTGCTCTGGTATTTCCTTCATCTCATACAGAAACAAATGTCCTCAGGAACAATTTCAGTGAAATCCCCTCCCCTTTGGGTCATAAAACTTGACTGTGCTTGGGATGGAGATTGCTGTTGTTTCAGCTGTTTGGTTTCATAAAGGAGCTTTGCTGCTTACTTATATTAACTGTTTTAAGTATAGGACAATTATTACCCCCAGAAATTTATTTATATTTGCTTCAATTCCTTTGCTCATACAGCTTGGATGCCTGCTGGGTCTTGAGGCAGAGGTTTCATCAACCTGCCCTGTGTGACACTTAGTGCTTCCTCTAAAGCTATTCTTTTTAACATTAGTGGTCTTCAACAGTGAATCTCTAAACAGAAGTAGGCAAAAGAAGCACTCATCGGAAGTTAAATGTTTGGGCCATCTAGCTTGATCTTTGTACCTCTGTAAGATGGCTTGCATGTGTGTATTTGCCTGTCAGGAGTAGAGGTTTGAGAATAGAGACTGATTGAGTTTTTTGTCTCTGATTCGATAGGGAGCTGTAAGAGGGTAAGCAGAGGTGAAAGAAGGAAGCAAAGTAGGAAAATAGTGCTAGAATTCCACCTCTATGAAGTGTTGCTTGGGGAATAGCACTAGCTCGTAAAAGAAAGGAATGATGCTTACTCTGCTTACAAGTGTTTGAGAAGGTTAATTAGTCAGTGTTTGCTGACTGTTTGGAAACATTCAAGGTGAGGCATGCTCTACAAATACTCTCCCTGGGAAGGGTGTGGAGGGTGTGATTTGAGAGACAGAAGAGTCAAAGAGACATTGGCATCACTGGTGTCTGAGAGGACGGGTAATCTGCAGCAGTGAAAGAATCCCTCAACATCCCATTAGCTGGCTTAGAGAGACATGATGGCAGGTGTCACAGTCTGGTCTTCTGCAAGTAGTAACTACTCAAACACAGGCTCTTGCAGTGACCTTGCATATCCTGCAGAGCTCCTGCTGGGGATCACTGCTGGTGTCTGCTATTCCTGCATACACAGTCTTTTGGTCTGATGTGGGACACATCAGATGTTGGTGCCTCTGTAAGCAGGACCAGAGACAGGGATTATTGTATGATGACTTTTTCTGCCCCAGATTTACTAGTTATTGATGTCAGCGTGGCCTGGACACATTTCTTGAGAAATCCTTTGCCTCAAAATATATCTTTGGCTTTGCAATGTTTCTGAAACCAGTCCACTTATGTGCTTAGGGTTTGTAGTAGAATTCCAGATTAAGAGATGCAACTGCTTGCCAGCAAACAGGGCTCTGAAGGTAAAAAACAGGGAAAATGACTCTTCGGGTCTCCTTGTGCCTTTGGAGGTTATAACTTTCCACTAACAAAGACTCAGCCCCAGTAAAGTCACTTGGGAATCCTCCCTCACCGTGATCGAGACCAAATCACAGCAGAGATTTAAAAAGACTTTTTAGTAAAGTATCAGAAACAGTTTTGCTTTCAGCCCTAGGAAATGAGACACTCGACACTAACAGATCTCATATTCATCTTGTCAAGTGCTGGGCTGCCCTACAACACTTTGAGCAGCTCCAAGAAAAAAAACGCCTTATCAAGTTACTGCTGAAGTCTCTGAAATGCTCAGCAGGATGACCATGCCACAGGATACAGAGAAGAGTTTTGAAACTGTGTTTTCATGACAGGATATGAATTTTTTCCTCCAAATTTTGATGTGATATTCATAGATAAAGTGGTAGATGTATGATAAATACATGCTTACACACAGAGTACCATAGGTAGCATGTATCTGGAAAATGTTTATCTTAGAAACACTGCGTTTAAAAATTCTGCATATTGAAATTCAAATCTAAATGCTCTTTCTAAGATCTATCACAAATACAAATGAAATTTTATCATCTCTGTGCATTCACATTTGCTTGGATATTGTCCAAGATCAGTGCTGGGCCCAGTCCTGTTCAAAATCTTTATTGATGATCTGGATGAGGGGATTGAGTCCAGCATCAGGAAGTTTGTAGATGGCACCAAGCTAGGAGCAGGTGTCAATCTACTGGAGGGTAGGAGAGCCCTGCAGAGGGACCTTGACAGGCTGGATGGGTGGGCAGNAGGACGACAAAGCTGGTGAGAGGCCTGGGACACAGCCCTGTGAGGAGAGGCTGAGGGAGCTGGGGGTGTTAAGCCTGGAGAACAGGATGTTCAGGGGTGACCTCATTGCTGTCTACAGCTACCTGAAGGGAGGCTGTAACCAGGTAGTGGTCAGTCTTTTCTCCCAGACAACCAGCAACAGAACAAGGGGACACAATCTCAAGTTGTGGTGGAGGAGGTATAGGCTGGATGTTAGGAGGAAGTTCTTCCCAGAGAGAGTGATTTGCATTGGAATGGGCTGCCCAGGCAGGTGGTGGAGTTGCCGTCCCTGGAGGTGTTGAATAAAAGCCTGGATGAGGCACTTAGTGCCATGGTCTAGTTGATTGGCTAGGGCTGGGTGCTAGGTTGGACTGGATGATCTTGGAGGTCTCTTCCAACCTGGTTGATTCTATGATTCTATGTCAGACTGATTAATGAAAAATACTTTGGACTTCTAGAATGCCTAGCAGACTTCATCAGGGTTTTGGTCAAGCTCTTCATAGGCATTAGCTAAAGGTGTGAGCAACTCAGTGTTCATGGTACTTCTTACACCCATTTAATACTAGCTCATATGCCACGTCCAAGGTCAGACAGCAAATCAGTAACAAAATAGCAGCAAAATGGTGATATCAGTACTTCTGAGACCTTCCTGGACTGTGGGATATTATCTTCCACCAGACCATACCATGGGTTTTAGAAATTAACTTTTGATGGTTCAGAGAAGGATCAAGCTGCAGTAGCTGTTATTGCCATCACTGTAAGTTGGTGTGAACTCCAGTAAGTGGTTTTAAAAACAAATAAAAGTAAAAGTAAAACCCAGAAACTTGTGTGAAAGCGCTATTGACAAGCAATTTCATCAAATCTGGTTTCACTTTATCCAGGTTATATACTCCATTTCATAAAGACCTTATCATAAAGATCTAAATCTGTGAAGAATGGCATCATGTAATTCTTTATTACCTCTGCCAGTCCATTGAAATAAATTACTTCTTTCCCTTCCCCTATTATTTCTGGGAGTGTGAGGACTGGGACATATTTTGGCACAATGCTTTTGGTATCCAAGGTTTACTCTGTAACTGCTATTGTGCAAATGGTACCCGTAAGGAGCAATTAGCAATTTTTTTTCTCTATGGCCCATCAAAACAGTATATAGTCTGAATATTTTGTAATGTATACACAACTTTTTAGCAGTTTTATTGGTGCCTTTTTGATGAAGAGGAGTGTCAGACTGCACCCTGTTTCTCCATACACCAGAAGGTGTTCCCTGGCTTCCTAACTCACAACCGACAGTGACTAGTTACAATGACAACTTAGAAAAACAGACTACTTCGAAGTTATGATGAGGTAATTCTGCTTCTTGGAGCCTCTGTAATGAATCACCATTTTCCCTCCCTCCCTTGACCTAATTTCAAAATCATATACCTGTGTAAAATATTGTGATGAGAATTGTGCCTAATTATCTTCTAACTTTTTCTTTTAATTGCTAGAAGGATGCCCATTCTTGAATGAAGGAGGTATTCATGATGTAATAGTGTTAGAGAGTCCTTGAAATCCAGATTAATTATTAGTTGTGTGGACTTCTGAGAGTTTTTGATGTATTCATTTGCATTCACAAAGATGGCTTTTTAATTAAAGAGAGTTTTTGAACTTACACAAATCAGCCTTTTGCGAATGTCCCTGGAAACGTGAAAAGTGTTAAAAGTGAGAAGAATCAAAGTTTCCCTGAAACACCAGCTCCTGTTATAAGCAGTGGATGACCAAAAATGTTTGAAATACCAGACTTCATATCAGCAGCTCTAGCCCATCTCTAATATACAGTAGAATTATTAAGGCTTGAATTTGCTAACTAGAAATGCCTTGCTTTCAAACATGATGGAAGGGCTTCTGCAGAAAAGAGCAACGTGAGGATATCTGATTTTCATTTGAGCTTCCCTTACAGTGTAAGTCTCTGTCTTTACCTGCACACTTGTTTTTTTCTCCTTTATTAAGTAAAGCCTCTTTTCCAAGGACTACCATTTTAAATGTTTCCTCATTGTAACTCTCATGATCCTCTGTTGCCACCTGAGATTTCAGGGTTTTCTTTCTTTCCTTTTCTTTCACTGAGATCAAGAGAACAAACAGAAAGCTCTCAGTCTCCAGGTCTGTTTCAGGGATTTATAAACAGTACCTTTATAAACAGTACCATACCTGAAGGGAGGCTGTAGCCAGGTGGGGGTTGGTCTCTTCTCCCAGGCAACCAGCAACAGGACAAGGGGACACAGCCTCAAGTTGTGCCAGGGGAAGTATAGGCTGGATGTTAGGAGGAAGTTCTTCACAGAGAGAGTGATTGGCATTGGAATGGGCTGCCCAGGGAGGTGGTGGAGTCACCATCCCTGGGGGTGTTCAGGAAAAGCCTGGATGAGGCACTTAGTGCTATGGTCTAGTTGACTGGATAGGGCTGGGTGCTAGGTTGGACTGGATGATCTTGGAGGTCTCTTCCAACCTGATTGATTCTATTCTATTCTATTCTATTCTATTCTATATTATAGCCATTCAATTCTTAATGCAGCCTAACATCTAATTGAAAATTTAGACTGCTGCTACATACTGAATTCAAGCTTTACTGAGCTGTCCACAGTGATGCCTAAATCATATCCCTGAGAAATTCACCAGAAATTCAGATTCCAGAAGAGTGCCTATACAGCTTAATTTGTATCTTTTATACTGAATTCTTTTGTAAATAGCTAGAATTTCATCTGCTGGAATACTGTCCCATTTCCTCGTTTTGTGAGATCTACTCAGAGGCACTCATACACCTCCCTGCCAGGGCTCTCTGCCTAATTTCTACTTTGGTCAGAATCAATCAGGTTGGAAAAGACCTCCAAGATCATCTAGGCCAACCTAGCACCCAGCCCCAGCCAATCAACTAGACCATGGCACTAAGTGCCTCAGCCAGGCTTTTATTCAACACCTCCAGGGACGGTGACTCCACCACCTCCCTTGGCAGCCCATTCCAATGGCAAATCACTCTCTCTGCCAACAATTTCCTCCTAATACCCAGCCTAGACTTGCCTCAGCACAACTTGAGACTGTGTCCCCTTTCATCATATAAATAACTCCCGCCCTTCTCCACAGCTGTGGTCCTATTCCAGAACCTTGCTGTGATGAGACTGGGGCATTTAAACATCCCCTGTAGTCCTGGTTTTTCCGCAGTTCCCACTTACACACAAAGCTGTAATCTAGAATTATAGGTGTCTTTCACTGGGTCTTGTGATCAATTTTGTCCAGAATGTTTTTAAGGGCTCTTCAAAAGACACTCAAAGGTCTTCCTGCATCTCCTCTTGTTTAAGTCTTTGCAAAAACTTTAGGTAAAGTGCAGTAATTCAATACATGTTTAGAAGTGATAGCTCCATGTTCTCACAGAGGGATTAAAGCAGACTGATTTGCTTTTATTTCCTCCTATGTTTTTCTTGAAAATAAACTCAGGATGCCCAACAACATCTTAGTAGCTTTTTTTCCATTACAACTAGCTATCAAAGAACTACATTCACTCTATCAAAGGACTACAGTCACTGAGAGCACATTTGCTTCATGCTTTGTTTCTAGAAAACTTTTGCTTCATAGAAAATCACAGAAAATTAATGCTTGATCTCAACTTCCCAAAGTCACTAAATATTTGACTGACTCAAGGACATCTGCTATTTGCATTGTTGTTCATGCACTCTGTTTTCAGGTATTTTGTCTCTGACAATGTTTAAACTCCACGATGTCTAAAGGAACAGGGCAATGTAGATATTAATTTTTCAGTCTGATGGAAAATAACTTCAAACACTGCTCCAGTTCTCATCCCTCTTCTATATTTATTCATGATTTCACTTCTGAAAGTGGTCTTCTACTCTGAACCATGCAGATAATTTATTTCAGGATCTGGTTACTTGTTTTTTCCCATCTTTTTGCAGTTCTCCAAGATGACACCCTGTGCTCCCACCTTCTGGAATCTTTTCCTTTCTGGCCTCACTTGGGTAAGTTTAATTTTCATGTTATATTTCCTTTAGCTTGAATAGATTTCTGCAATTTGGATTTTGACTGTTTCTTCCCTGGTAGCTTTTCTGCTCTGCAATTTTACTTGGCAGTGAAACATGAACACTATCCATGGTTCTGTCAGCATTTCCTCAAACATATCCTGAGTTTATTTCCATTTCTAAAAATTCCCTTCAGTATATTCCTACGGAAATACGCATTTCAAATGTGATTCCCTCTCATTTCTCCCCCCCCGCCCCCTTTCCTTTCCTTTTTCACATGTACACATCTAGCTCTAAACTGCATAAAAAACAATTCATGCTGATTCATAGTATGATCACAGTTGTACTTAGGGTCTCACTTCATGAACAAACTTAATGTCCCACAGCAGAGGAGCTGTTCTGAGAAGCAGTGCCTCGTGCCCCTCAGTTACTACTTTTCTGGACCATCTTTTAAGGCAACCACCATACATGGGACACCCAAAGGCATTTGGATTTTACTAACCTTTGTGTTGTGCACCCACTAGTGACTCCCAACGACCTGCAGTGACAGAAGAGCTGCTATCACAGTTTCTGCTGCTGCTCTCTGCCTTGCTGTGAATTGGGAATTTTCCCTGTGTGATTTCTACGTCATGTTCTGCATGAAGGGGACCTTGAGACCTCTTGAGGTTCTCTCTGAAAAACAAGAGGATGGAAAACATGCCTGAATATTTAACAGCCGTGTAGTCAGGGCCCAGGAGATGAGACCCAGAGGTTCGAGTTGCAATTGAATCTGCTTTAGAGAAGCAGCTTGAACCTGCACTTCTGACAGCTGGGTGAAAGCTGCAGTCAACAGACTCTCATGGAGGCTGTAGAAGAGCTGCTCCTGCTTCTTTTCTTTGGAATAAAAATAAAGATTAATTAGTATAAAATGCAAGCAATTTAATGATTTTGTGCCTTCACTAGTCTCTCTCTCTCTGTCTCTCACCCTCTCACTAAAAGCTTTATTCAAATTAATAATTTTCCATTACAGATTTTGCTTTCTTCAAAACAGTCTCAAGTGGGAATTACAGACAGCCTGAAAATTTCCACAAACATGGAACTGCACCCAGCCATGTTAGTTTAACCTTTGTTAATAAATATCTGCACTTTGCTTCAGAAAACATCTTACTTCATCAATGGATTGCATTTACTTGCCCTCGATTTAAGTATGATTTATACTGATATGATTAGGCCCACAGTTGGTGCTGAACCAAATTACTTGATCCAGAACTTTTATTGTGTATAGAGTTCATCTGGTTTTAACATCTTCCCAAATCCTTGGTTTAAATAAATCTTCCCTATGTGTATATATATATATATATATATGGGGCTTTCCTCAAAGGCAGTCTGTTTTCATGTTGCTTAAAATACAAACCATCCGTGCAATGTAAATGTAAACCTCCAGGCAATTCATTTTCTAATTTGTTTTTTCCCCCCACATTGGAAACTCAAGAACATGTACTTCATTTACATCTATTATTACTATATTATAGATATTGTTATTATTATTAACATTATTATTATTATTTACTCTGGGGGTGATACGTACCCTCAGGCAGATACATTGTCGATTGAAACCAGATGTCCGACGAGTTGATGACACGTAGATTTCCAAGCAGGACTGAAATCTTGCCCTAAAATTCCTATTGCTGCAGACAAACTAACGTGAGGCTGTGTCACAGACTGGGAACAGATCCTGGCAAGTCTGATATCGTGTCACAGATCACCTCCTGACTGCACAAAAAAAAAACCCCACCCAACTTTTCATAACTTTAAGTTCGCCCTTCAAACAAAGGGTGAAAATATAACAAAACAAGTAGGGAAGGTAAGAGGCTACAGAAAACAGGGAAAGGTACATTCGGAAGCTATTAACAGCCCAATGCTACTAACTAAAGCTAGCTTTAAGATAGTCCCTCCAGGGAGACTACTTCAAAGATACTCAAGTAAAAAAAAAAGCAATTTATTGGCTAAGTGATCTTCTTAGAGGCCCCAAATTTCCTACCAAGCCCATTTGTTTTTCATTCCTCTTAAATTTTGAAGTCACCCTTGCAATTGCTCAAGATCTTTAAGGAATTTTTTTTCAGAAATTATACTAATTGGCCTATTTTTATTCCCCTTTCTTTGCCCTTAAAGACTATGAAGCTTGGTGCCTAAAAATAAGTCAGAGTGAGCTGAAGTCTGTGATCTCCAGATGGCTATCAGCAAGAGAGTTTGCTTTACACCCTGTGCTGTGTGCGCTCTTACCTGCGCTCTCACGCAACAGAAAGTTTAACCATTGCAGCCTGGCTGAGAACAACAGCACCAGAATGTAGGGCACAAACCAGCCCCTTGCTACGGCTATTTCCTGCCGAGATCGAGAGGTCTGAATTCTCCCATTTGCCCCCATTACTTCTATTCTGTTCAGATCTGCTGTGTGATAGGAAATGTTGCAGTAAATCGAGGAAGAACTGAGCAAATCTTCCTGCAAAGCTCTCATTGTGAGCCAGAATAACAGCTTTTAACACCTAAAAGCTATATACCTATATATATATACACACCCCTATATATTCTTTGTATTTCCTTAGAAAGAAAAACATTGAAACTGCTGAAAGGTAAAAGATAAAGCTAAAAAGGTGTTTGGTTTGGTGGGTTTGCCTCATTTCCTAATAAACTTTGAACTTATTATCTTACTTCATTCAGATGAAGTTATGACAGGCTACCACATGTTTCTCCATCCCAGAAGATGTCATCTAGCAGAGCAGTGTCTCATTGTGCTCTGCCTCAAAAGCTAAAGGTAAAGCTGTAGCAATGAAGAGATAGATAGCATCCCAACAAGCTTTTTCCTATGTCTTTTTAAACTACATTTTAATTTTAGACACTATTTAAAAAAAAAATATTGTGACCAGTACTTTTATTTTGAAGGAATATGGTGCATGAGGCTAAGAGACTGTCTCCATGCCCCATGCGTGGATGGACATTCAGAGATCCCCAGCGCAAGCTGATGTGCTGGGTTAGCTGCTGTGTATCTGTGGAGCTCTCTGCCAGGACACTGAATCCTGTTCTGCTGCAAGAGGATGCAGCCTGTGCTAGTGGCACTGTGCTGACTTTCTGCTTTCCCTATCTGACTTCACACTCAGGGGAGGCCAAAAGCATGATCACCAAGACCCCCAGCTGGAAAGGAGGTGAGAGGCTACATCCAGCTAAGAAATTCAGTGCATACTTAATATTATATATGAGAATCTCACTAAATCTCTATGTGCTAAATAGTGGCATTTTTACTGGCCCATAAAAGAGGTTTAGAAGCTGAAAGCTCTCTGCATAAACACAGGCTTCTGTTCTTCAAGGGACTGCTCACTTCACAGTTTTTACAACAGAAAATGGAGAAACATGTTAATTCAGCCATTTAAAATTGCTATTTTACTCTACACATCTGCCAAAACACACAAACAAGCTAAGTTTGACTCATGTACACTCTCTCAAGTTGAAAACTATATGAAAAGAAATCTGAAAGATTTAAATGTAAATCAGGACATTAAGGTATTACTGTACATTTGAAATCTGGGCTAGATGCTGGCATTGGGCAAGGAACAAATTGTTTGCCTGCCATTCTTCATCTATATAACACTGTTTTTATTCTCACCAGAGCCTTCTCATGAGCAGGGAGGAATGGGTTATTAAAATATTCAACCAGTATCTTCATTAGCTCACTATCAAAAGGAGGATTTGCACATGATAAGCTACAACGCTTCTAAAGTTATAGCAAAGGGCAGTTTATGATCACCAAGTGTTAAATCTGTTATGGATTAAGCCCAATTTATTTCCTAGATAGCAAAGGTCCTTTCTTACTTTTCCCTGTAATGCCTGTAATCTCCTTTATTTAAACATTCATGAGCTGCTGAAGACCTTCTCTGGTGCTTATTCCTTCCAGTACAGCAAGAGCTTTAGGATCAAGCACAGCCCCACACAGACGACCTCCTTCGCTGCCATGCACGGGTGGGTGGATGCCCGAGAGTTGGAGGATTTAGCCCCACTTGACATCATTTAATCTGATTTCTACTGTCTGTCTTCACTTGCAGGTGACTGAGGAGGAGAGGGACAAAGTAGGATCAGGACCGGTGTGGTGTCTCCTAACATCAGTCTACAAGGGAGAATTTAAAATGGCATTTCAAATGCAGAAGGAAAAAGATCCCTCTTGTCTGAATTTTTTCCCCTATGTTCTTCCTCATGTTTAATTTTTAGTCATTTGCACTCTGATAGAGATCAAAGACTTCTGTCAAAAGGTGGTTTGCACTGAAGTAGGTATTTTGCAAGCATACAGGGAGACATCTTTCTCCCCTGGTGCCTTATAGTTGAAACTAGCCTGACAATGATTTGTGAGAGGAATGATTCCTACAGATTTCTGCCTCTTGATTGCATTTTCTTACAACTATACTAAAATAATATATTTTCAGTTCATGTGTCCTTGACTTACAGAGTAAGTGGGCAGCAACAACCAAACACAGGAATATTGTTTCATAAACTGTTACAGAAATAATCTGTGACCAGAGTGAAAAGATCTGAGCACAATGAGATACTGCTCTGCTAGATGACATCTTCTGGGACAGAGAAACATTTGGTAGCCTTTCATAATTTTATTTGAATGAAGTAAGATAGTAAGTTCAAAGTTTATTAGGAAATGAGGCAAACCCACCAAACCAAACACACCTGGGAGAGGTGAGTAGCTTAAAGAACTCAGGATCAGAGCCCTTAGGTATATCTCTGTGTCATTCTGTTTGCATGAAGGAAAGAGCACTTGCAGCTTGGCAGCAAGGAATTGTAACCTCAAGAGAAGGGAGTTTCTCCTCCCCCAGTCAAAGAGAAATATCATCTGATGGATTAACACTTTGAGTCTCTTTGCTTTCTAAATAAGGTAAGATGGTTCCTGTGATTTCCCCCCCTTCAATAAAGCAAAAGTAAATCCACATTTCAAGGCCAAATCCACTGTGGCTTTCCAAGCTAAATGAATGATGTGCTTCTGTCCAGAGAGCCTTCTCTAACATTGATGAAATATTTCAGAGATGCCGTTGTCCATCTACCAAACCCAAACAAGCACAAGACCAAAGAGGCTCTGCTCTTTCTAGAAGATTTTCTGTCCGGGTTATATTTTATTTTGCAGCTAAGGCCATCTTCAAACTCTTTTCCCCATAGCTTCCGAGAAATGGCACCTCTAGCCTCCACCATTAAAGAGGTCCATGAGTCACAGATATACTTTTTAGCCCCTCACATTCCTGAGCTTAGCAACCCATCACACTGGTAGCATATGGGATGCCCCCATGGCTGTCACTGACAGTGGCTCTGTATTGTCCTGGCATGTCCAGCAGCAACAGTGGTGCAGACGGGCTCCTGGCACCAGGAATCCCCGGCAACCCTCCTCTATCAGAAAGCGCCATACTCTCTGCTCTTTGTTACTGAGGTTTCTTCTCAGAAAGCTCACATTTATCCCTCTCAAGCACATGTGCCACTTCCAATCTGTTTCCCCATGGGATATTTTGTTTTATTGTAACAACCTGTTTGCATTTCCTCAATTCTCTGTTTTTCTTTTTTTTTTCTTTTTTCTTTTTTTTTCTTTTCAGGCAGCCTGGAGAGAAAGGGAAAAAAAAAAACCCAACCCCAAACCAAACCTCCATCTTTGCCTTTCAGATTCTTATTTCTCTATCTGGAGTTTTCTGTAAAAATTCCCCACCAGGACTTTGCCTTTACTGCTGCTGTATTTTTTCAGTTTGCCATTTCATGCCCAACAAAACGTGGCCCCTACCCCTCCTCCCTACCCCCAGATTTGCCCCCACACTCTGCCACCTGTTCTCACCTCCGGACAGCACTTCCATCCATTTTTAATTACCATCCACTTACCTGTTATGACTCTAAGCAGAATCACAGGCGCTAGAAAACACACTGCACGTTGCTCTCCTGTCATTGAGATGCTGGCTAGACTGGTTGTTGTCTTGGCCATGGGGACAGGATTCCATCCAGAGACCCTAAGCAATTATCTTTCTCATTCCCCTTTGAAGCTGGAGCGTAGTATTGGTAATTAAATTCATACTTCTGTTTGTTGTGGGTTTTTTTTCTCTATATGTTCCCATTTCCCAGAAAACTTAGGTAAAGGATTTTCTACCGAGATAAGGAGGCTGGTTTGGTTTAGCTCTGGAATTCAATCTGGATTTAAGAGTTATGTAGCAAACCATTACATAATTTCATTTTTTGGAAGAAGAAAAAGCTTGCTTTAGATTCTAGATGTTTTGCCCAACAGTTGAGAATTTATTAGGTCATGCTAAAATTTTGCTACATGAGGATCTGCATGGAATGTATTATTTTTAGGAAAAGTTATTTGGAGACCAAAAATGAACTCTCAACTAAAACTAGCAAGATGTGGACAGGGCAAAGAGTATCCTTTGGGGTAGTTTTCATTGTCTGGAATCATTAACTCTGCTTTCTAGTCAGCCAGCCAGCCAACTGCTCTTTTCTCTTTTGCATTTCTGAGCCTTGTTTACTACCACATGGTACAAAACCAAGCAAACAAATCTCTCTCAGTATTTTCAGGTCTTTTGCCAAGCTCTAGCTCTGCTACCTGCCAACCCCTATCTGTGTTGTTAACTTCCCAGGCCTTTCTTCTTCCTGCCAGACCACTTCTTTCTATGCAGCTGTGCCATCTACCTCCACCATTTCCCAATTTGTTTCCAAAACCATTCATTATTTCTCCGTTTCATTTCGCTGCAGAGGTCTGATCCAAGGCCCATTGGAGTTTTTCCTCAGACTTCAATGGGTCTTGAATCAGGCCCAAGGTCTTTGTATCTTGCAGGTGTCCTTATCTGCCTCTAGGTCAGTCTTTCTTTTCTTCCTGCAAGATCTCTTTTTCCCTCCCCTCTTTCATTCAGCGATACAGCACACAGCGAAACCTTCTCTCCTCTGCACAGCCAACCTAAGCCAAGGAGAGAGAGAAGCTGGATGAAGGTGTGGGCAGTGCTGTGCGTGGACTTTGTCTGAAGGTAGAACCACTGAAATTTTGGCTGAAAGCAGAACCACCTTTTGAAAGGATTGATGTTTTCTATTGACTTCTAAACAACTATCATAGTTGGCAATATTTCTTTGGTTTTATTCCATTTATGTGCAAACGAAACAGTAATCAATTGCATAGAAGATGCTGGGGTTAAAGCAGGCTAGACAAGTTGAAGCTGCTGCTGAAGGGTGGGAGTTTCACAAGTAATCTGTGGAAGTGGACAGCCTTAGGCAATGTACTCCTCTATTGAAATGAAAGGACTCTGGACATTTGTAGCGGATAAGTATTTGTCTCTGGAAATGCAAACATAGATGTTGAGGTGCTGGAACGTGTCCAGAGAGGGGTGACAAAGCTGGTGAAAGGACTGGAACACAAACCCTATGAGAAGAGGCTGAGGGAGCTGGGGTTGTTTAGCCTGGAGAAGAGAAGGCTCAGGGCAGACCTCACTGCTGTCTACAACTACCTGAAGGGAGGCTGTAGCCAGGTGGGGGTTGGTCTCTTCTCCCAGGCAACCAGCAACAGAACAAGGGGACGCAGTCTCAAGTCTTGCCAGGGGAAGTATAGGCTGGATGTTAGGAGGGAGTTCTTCACAGAGAGAGTGATTGGCATTGGAATGGGCTGCCCAGGGAGGGGAGGTGGTGGAGTCACCGTCCCTGGAGGTGTTGAAGCAAAGCCTGGATGAGGCACTTAGTGCCATGGTCTGGTTGACTGGACAGGGCTGGGTGCTAGGTTGGACTGGATGATCTTGGAGGTCTCTTCCAACCTGGTTGATTCTATGATTCTAATTAAAGATGATTCTGCCTTTTTGCCGAATGAAATCCCAATTACAATCATGGGTGCAGTTAAAACTTCAGGTCATTCTGGTTGTTGGGGTTTGTTGGGGTTTTTTTTTTTGTTATTGTTGTTTGTTTTAATAAATCACAAAAAAAGAGTTTTATGTATTGTTTAACCAAGTAAAACTCCAGATGCAGGAACTGCTTTGGGCCTGCCTCCATAAACCATAGCTAAGGATTTTCACTTTTGCTAAATATCTTTTTCCTGCCACGGATTTTTTTCCCCCACATGGAAGTGTTATCTACCTTTCAAGTATCCTGCTGCTATAGCTGTTTGTTTTCAACAAGATTGTCTTTTAGTGGCGACCTAAAGCCTTTGTGTTTAACTCCAGCATAATCATTTTCCCCTACCTGCTGTGCTGACAGCCTTGCACATTATTCAAATCCAAGCCTATCTCATTGCTCTCCCACTCCTCTGTGGACAGGGATGATCTGCATTGCTGGGAGTCGAGACAAACACAAATGCTGGATGTACTCATACGTTGTATAGCAATAGGGAGCAGACCACGTCAAAGACTAAACTTCATCTCTTTTGTAATGCTTTTCCTCTGATAGAAAAGGTGGAGCTGGTATTTTCACATCACGGAGGCATTGATAATTTGAAGTGTTAATTTAATCATTATTGTAGATACTGGGGTTGTCTGAAATCCAGTAAACACCCTCTGAGTTTGTGACTGTTCCAAGCCCCATTGAAATCAGCAGGAGTCTTTCTGAACTATTGAATTGCAGACTTTCCTCGGGGTTGTGTACAACACCATAGACTTAATTACCATGTTCCTGGCTGGGATAAATATGCAAATGGACTTTTCAGCTGGAGGGTCTTAAAATACAGGTTGGACACATGGCAACTAATGACTTGATTTGGGCTATATGCAAACATTTGCCAGCCAAAGGCCTGTGAATATTCCCATGGAAGCAAAAGGCACAATTATTACCAGCTCAGGGGAGAGCAGCACTGGGATGCTTTCTTTAAATAGTGGCCAGTGTTCCCAAGCAGCTCAAAACTGTCAGCAGCCTTTCCTCAGCCTTTTCTCTTTCTCCCCCCTATCTGCTGTGATAAGAAAACATCCACGACAGAGATTTTATCATAAATGCTAGAGATTTATGAACCTGCAGGTTTCACAGCTGCAGGGCAGGCACCTTATTGCAAATGCAAGTCCTGCTCTGTTTAACACACGAGTTGTTTTCACAAAGAAACAGGAGCCTGTCCCCAGAAGGAAGAAATCAGCATCTTACATTTACCAGCATAACCACTCTCCTCAGCATCTCCTGCATGATGCCAGCACACACTTTCTGTTAGGGTGCTAAGCACAAAGTCAGGCTCTCAGTCAAGCCATTGAAGATTACTCGTATGGATGATGCTGAAGGATAAGAGAAGATTTGGCCCCACAAAACTTGGCTTGCTGACTCAGCTTTGTGGGGCTCCAAAGCCAGCTGTAAGCAGACTTGTTAAATTATCTTCTCTGTTAAGGGACAAAAACATCTGCTGGAAACCTGATGTCCCTAATAACTCACAGTTTCCCTACTGTATTTATTGACATTCATACTCTATTTGTGATTTTTTTTTTTAATTCCCCAAAGAGCTGCAATCAATAAAGCATTATTTCAGTTCCTATGCTTTTGAGAAGGGCCATGTCTGGAGATGCAAAACGTTTGACTAATGTGTTGCTTAAGCAGCCTAATGCAGTATTTTTCATCAGTGCAAAAAAAGCTGGATGCGTGTGCCAGGAACGGTTTCACTCTGACTTCTCCCTCAGTCAGGCACTGCAGCCATGCACAGAGAGGTGTGGTGAAGCAGCATGAAGAATTAGGGTAAGAGGCCACTTTGCTGGTGCTATGGAGGCTTTGCTGCAGTGTGGTGAAGGGTGGTAGTGAGAGGAGAGTGTCAGGAATTTAGTTGGTAGAAGCCTCTATCCCTTCCCATTCACCGGGTTGATTGTGTCTGCCAGCTCAACAACAAGAGCCCCATGATCTGTGCTGAGAAACAGCAGAACATCTGAGTATCTCACAGGATATAGACAGTATTATTCTAAACTGTACAAGGTGCAGCACTGTGGTTAAAAATGCCAAATTTTGTGCTGATACTTTGCATCTTAATTTTCTGTGTCCCTGCAATCAAATATTGAGCTTTCCTATGCCAGAAAGAGAGCCTGTACTTGGGTAAGTGAATATGAAAGCTAACAATACAATTTTTTTGAGAGTGAAATACTTGTGACTAGAAGGTTAATAGGGACAGGAATGTGCTGGTGCTGTTCCATTCATGTCTGCAAATCTGCAATTATGAGATAATAGCAAAATACAGAAAATAAGTTATTTGTGAGTTGCACTTCAATTTTGTGTTAGCAAGGACATCCAAAAGGGAAGTTTGAAATAATGATAGCAACAGTATTACAGCAACGATGTGGTGCACATTCCAAAACAGCAACAAAACCTTGCTGCAGTATTTGACATCACAAAAAAACACTCTGGAAAAGTCAGCAGAGCAACAATGTGAAGGAATTAAGCAACCAACTGACTTGTATTAATTCCACTTTGTTTTTCCTTCTTGCCTCTCCATATATTTACTTCAAAGAAGTGTGCAACACTAATCAAACAAAAAGGAGTATTGATAGGCAGAAGTAGATGACAGATAAGTGAAAAATAATTTATGAGGCACATATAGAGATAAAAGGGAATTAACAGGCCAAGTGTAAAGTAACAATACACATATGTGTGTGCCCTACTATGGATGTGTGCATATAACTGTACATACAGCTGTGTATTTGGACAGTGTTCACAGCAGCAAAAAAGAAATCTACTGTTGCCTCTAATATTATGTTTGTAAAAGAAATCAAATGTAACCATGGCAGTACCTTAGTATTTGGATTGCTAGTTCAGCATCCGAAGAACACACCACTCATAAAGAGATAATTATTTCCTCGTCAATACCATTGAGAATTAATAGTTATATATGAAGGGAGGACTTTTAAGTTTAGCAGAGGACAATCTTGTAATTTGTATCCAGCCAGTGAGACAACCAGAAGAGGAAATCTCAAGGTGGCTGATGTTGGTGAAAGTTTGTTTTAGTTTTGCGAAGTTGTTGAGAGCCATACAGGGTGCCTGCCACGCATTAACCTGCTTGGATGAAGATTCACAGCAGGTTGCTTCAGTATATTGGTGTCCTCTGCAAATCATCTGGACAGCTGGGACCATGAAATTTACCCAGATCCCAAAAAAGTTGACCCTCACCAAACCTCAGTGCCCTCTAAGGCCATATGTGCAGACCGCTTCACATTTTGCACTTGTTTTGCCACTGTGGAATGACAAAAATGCTCTTGTCAAGTGGACATGAGATTTTCAGGTCCTTCCACACAGAAAACATGTCAGCAAAACTTGTCAGATATTTTTTTAACTGCAGCATTATAGACACATTTTCCTCTTTGTTTTTAGTGTCATCTTCTGTGCTTTGAGATATATAAATAAACATCAGGCAAAAGCCTGTTAGACTCAGTTTTCTGTTTCTGAAGCAACTATAAGCCCATCAGTTTGGTTCCATCATTCGTAGTAAAATAGTCACTAATCTAAGACAGGTGCCCCTGGGTGTTAACATTTAGTCTTCTAGTAGAAAAGTGGGTGCAAAGTTAAACCACATGTTCTACTTAAAAATAAGTGAGGTGTGATTAGGCAAGGTCTTTAAAACATGCTCTCAGACACACACACACACACAGAGATTGCAAAGAGAAGATGCTGACATGTACAGGCCTCATTGTGTAGCTGTGGTCTGGACTTAACTCTTTGCCAGGTGGATAACCCTGTAGAAATCTGAGGGGCAAAAAAGGTTATGCTAAGTTTATTGCTGTGGACAGCTTTTAAACAAAAGTGATGATTTGGACATTCCTACAATGATGTGTTTCATTAATATTTGCACATTCATAGTGTGTGAAGAGCTTTGCTCAAAGGAAACCTTTCAGATGATTAGACTGTTATCTATTGGGAAAAAACCATGGATGGCTCGACCAATCCATTTAAAATATGTATACCTCCATTTTCATTTTTATCATCAGTCTTTGGTCAGTTGAAATTTGCTTGATAGGAGGAAAAAGTTTAGAAAAAGTCCACCAACTCTCTAACAGTTCCTCTTAATATAATTTCAGATTGAAAGGAGTACTTACAAACACCTAAAATCTGGAGCAAAGACTGCAGAAACTCAGCAGTTCTAGAACTGTGTTCACTGTATGCTCCCTAACTTTTATTCAAAGCTGTTGTGAATGGTTTCCAGTTCTGAATTCTGCCTCTTTCCCAAGGTGTGCTAGTTTGAAGCTAGCTAGAATGTTTTGGTGAGAAGAATTAGATCATAGGCTGAGAAATGAGTCTACTTTCCTCACAGCCTTGCTGAGTTGTGTAGAAAAGAAAGGCAAAACAAAGATAAAGTCACTTGCTTGGTCTCTTTGCTGGGAGCTTTGCCTGCTGGAGAGCTGAGGCTGCTGGCTGAGCTACATCTTGNGGGCGGAAAACACCCAAACCATCACACAAGGGCATCAAATGTGTTGTTGCCTGGGTGGGTTACAGAGTAGTAGAGACTGCAGGCCAGCATTTCAACAACATCCAGGAACCTGATTCCAAAATGCAGTGGGGAGAGAGTAGTCTTGTGTTTGGATTAATTATTGAATGCTGTATGATATTGCTTGGAGAAGCAAAGCACAGGAAACATAATCAATTACTTTTGCAAGAATAAATTTGAGGCTTATGTTGCAAATGTTTTGATAGAAGGTAGGAGAGCAGATCTCTTTTAAAATTGAAAACAGGTATTGCAGTGCTCCTAGTAGCTTTAAAGTCTGAAACATCATAGATCTAAATGTCTTCAAACACTGGCAAAGGAGAAATGGAAAATTAATGATGCAGTATTTCAACAGAGATGTTCACATCATCCGTTATTTGAGGATCACAGCATTCCAGGGAAATGAATAGCTTATTCCCATTTTACAGGCAACGAGACAGGGAATTTCCATGACTCATCTACAACCGTTTAGTTTCATGGTAATGCTGCCGTGGGTAGAGCCGCTTAATATCTGCTTTCATGTCTACCTGTACGAATTCTAGGCACACAAGAAACTATGATGGCATATTGCAGGCCTTTGAGTTTTGAATTATTTACATCTGTGCTTGAAGCCTTGCTTCAGAATAAAGCTTTTAAAATTGAAATGTTCTCTCACTCCAAAAATTGTGTACTAAATCTATACTGTGTAAGTATAAAGAGAAACTTCACTTCTCTGTGAACTCTGGTACACATTCCTATGCTGTCTTATCACAGTGTGATGGTTTGGGTGTTCCCCACCCTCCACACTTTGGAAATCACCCAGACTAGACTCAGCTGGCTCTGGAAATATGAATGAAGCTTATATTTACAGCTAGCACAATATACAAGCAGATATTTACAGTATATACAGTTATAGACAGAAATAGACAAGGTAAAAGGTAATACAGAAACACAACTCCCCTCCCAGAAACCTGAGTCCCCAGGAGGGGCTCTCAACCACCCCTTCACCTTCCCCCTACCCCTCTCAACCTTACCCCAGTCCCAAGGAAGAATGGAGGTTTGGCCAGGAGGTTAGGAAGCAAAGTGGATTAGTCCAAAATGGAGGGTGAGGTTAGAGAGTAAGATGCAGCTCAGCCAGTTCCCCAGCAGCAGCCCAAGTGTGAGACTCCCTTATCTATGTTTTGCGTTTATTCTTATATATCTCAGCAAGCCTATGAGAGAAGTAGACAGCACCATTGTTTTCCTTCCACAGCCTGTAATCTAGTTCTTCTCAACAAAACATTCTAGCTAGATTCAAACTAGCACATACAGAACAAGAGAGAGTTTGATCCAGAAAAGGATAAGGAGATGTTTTTTATCGGTAGTGAACAAGAACATCCTTTAGGAATAACCAAGTTCTTAAAAATGGAAGATTTCAATGATATATCAGATGTAGCATCTCAGCAGCTTTCCTTCTGGAAAGCTTTACAGATGATGTGGGAAGTAAAGTAAAATTGTTAAATCACATTTCTGAAATTAAAATTGACTAAAACTGATCCCTTTCAGAATCATTATCATTGGAAATTGAAAACATATTTACTTTTGCTCCAAATCTGAGAAATGCTTACCAGAAAGTTGAGATATCTCACAAAATTCAAATATAGGCCATCCTCACTAAGCACAGTGAAGACTTTGGAGCACAGGCACACATCTCCTTGCCAAAAGAAACATTTCTCCATCCCTAAGTGTGGAGACTGCGCTGCGGTTCAGATTATTGCCACTTCCCTCCGTTCCACTGAAGTGGAGCAAGAGTGGCCACAGGGCTCCATAACAGAGAGAAATTCATTCTGAGAGTGTAAATGAAGCCCAAAGAAGACTTATGAAATATGAATCTATTACAGATGAGTGGATTTTTTCCCTAAAAACAGATTCAGATTTTCACCCCTCTCCTCCTCCTATCATATGTTGCTTGTTTTAGTGGTTGGCAGGAGGGAGGGGGAAAGGAACTAACAACATGTGTGCCTATCATCACCCTGACCACTGCGCTTGTACATCTAACTCTCTCTCCTTTGCTTTGTCTGCTTTTTGTCTTTATCCTTCTTAATCCTGTGAACATTATGCATGTGTAAGTCCTGCTTGCATTGGCTTCAGCTGAGCTACTCATGAGAGTAAAGATGCAAACATGATGCTCACAACACAGAGCCCTTTTGTTGTTTCCTGAAGGGAGATTTGCCCTGCAATTAGGTTGATGCAAGAACAGAGAGGCAGGAAAAATCTGCCCCTTCCAAAAAACCCAACAAACTAATATCTCTTCTTTCTGCTATACCAGTACAAGAGTTACCTCTCCCACAACACAAGTAGAAAGAAAGGAGGAGAGAATGCATGAGGCAGTAGAGAAGGAAGGTAGGTTTTCCTTCTCACAACTTTCAGATTTCCTGTCCCTAAAAAGCAGAGTGGAAAAAGATCTAAATGCCGTGGAAAAAGATCTAAATGCCTCCCTAAATGGTTGGTGACCTTCCTGGGAATCAGTCTGCCAGCTGCACAATGGATAGAATCGTAGAATTATAGAATCAACCAGGTTGGCAGAGACCTCCAAGATCACCCACTCCAACCTATTACTCAGCCCTGTCCAGTCAACTAGACCATGGCACTAAGTGCCTCATCCAATCTTTTCTTCAACACCTCCACGGACAGTGATTCCACCACCTCCCTGGGCAGCCCATTCCAATGGCAAATCACTCTCTCTGTCAAGAACTTCCTCCTAACCTCCAGCCTATACCTCCCCCACCACAATTTGAGACTGTGTTCCCTTGTTTTGTTGCTGGTTGCCTGGGAGAAAAGACTGACCCCTACCCAGTTACAGCCTCCCTTCAGGTAGTTGTAGACAGCAATGAGCAATGAGCCTCTTCCTCTCCAGTTGGAGACAGCAATGAGCCTCCTCTTCTCCAGTCTAAACAACCCCAGCTCCCTCAGCCTCTCCTCACAGGGCTGTGTTCCAGGCCTCTCACCAGCTTTGTTGCAGTATCTCAGCATCTCTCTTGAATTGAGTAGCCCAGAATTGGACACAGCACTCAAGGTGTGGCCTGACCAGTGCTGAGTACAGGGGAAGAATAACCTCCCTCATCCTACTGGCCACACTGCTCCTGATACAGGCCAGGATGTCATTGGCTCTCCTGCCTACCTGGGCACACTGCTGGCTCATGTTCAGCTGCTATCTACCACTACCCCCAGGTCCCTTTCTGCCTGGCTGCTCCCCAGCCACTCTGTCCCCAGCCTGTAGTGCTGCTTTGGGTTTTTGTGGCCAAAGTGGTAGAACCCTGCAGTTGACCTTGTTAAATCTTATCGTGTTGGTCTCTGCCCACCCATCCAGCTTGTCAAGCTCTCTGCAGGGCTCTCTTATCCTTCAGCAGATTGACACCTGCTCATAGCTTGGTGTCATTTGCAAACTTCCTGATGCTGGACACAATCCCCTTGTCCAGATCATCAGTAAAAATACTGAACAGGACTGGGCCCAGCACTGATACATCAAATCTTATCTCTCTGACCTTGTCCCCCAAGAGTGAAGTAGATCCAAGGCTTTCTGCAAGAAAAATGCGTGTTCTTGTGATTGTGCAACACCTAGTGTGATGGATCCATGAGGCAGTACAAGAAGTGTTAAAGTGAAAGAAGTAAGGTCTCTTTCACTGAGTCTGAATTGATGTAGTCCTCTCTTACATGCTAATAATAAAAAAAAAAAATCAGTCCACTTGTACAGCCTGTACCAAGATGCCTATATTAGAGAAGCTAAAGATCAGTTAATTGGCAGGCCCTCTAAAAGTGAGCAAAAGTGTACAATTAGCACATTCTGGGCATGTTTCTACTAAGGCTGAAGAAGCCTTTTCTTAAGCAATACTGATCATTAGCTGGATTTCTAAAAACTTTCCTATTTTTCTCATTTGCATTAAAAAAATTGGATTTCACCAAAATATTTCATCCAAAAAGTAAAAGAAATATGAGAAAAAAATATTGGAAAACCAGAGAATTGCACACAGATAATCACACAGAATGTTAGGGGTTGGAAGAGACCTCAAAAGATCATCTAGTCCCCCTTGCCAGAGCAGGATCACCTGCAGTAGGTCACACCTCATGCATCCATGAGGGTTTTGAGTGTTTCCACACATGGAGACTCCACATCTCTCTGGCTAACCTGTTCCAATATTCTATCACCCTCACAGAGGAAAAAAATCTTATGTTTATGCAGAACCTCCTATGTTATGGCTTGCACTTGTTGCCCCTTGTCCTATCACTGGACATCACTGAGAAGACCCTGGCTCTGTCCTTCTGATACTCACCCTTCACATCTTTATAAACATTAATGCGGTCACATCTCAGTCTCCTCTTCTCCAGGCTAAAGAGCCCCAGCTCCACCAGCCGTTCCTCATAAGGGATCTGTTCCACTCTCTTAATCACCTGTGTGGCTCTGCTGGAATCTTTCAAGTAGTTCTCTGAAGTCCCTCTTGAACTTAGAGGTCTAGAACGGGATACAATATTCCACATGTGGCCTCACCAGGGCAGAATAGAGGGGGAGGAGAATCTCTTTTGACCTACTAACCACAATCCTTCTAATACACCCCAGAATGCCATTGATATCTTGGCCACAAGGGCACATTGCTGGCTCATGGTCATTCTTCCATCCACCAGGAACCTCAGGTCACTTTCCCCTGCAGTGCTCTCCAACAGATCGGTCCTCAGCCTGTGTGGGGACAGACCTCGTTCATGGGGTTGTTCTGTCTCAGATGTAAGATTCTGTAAATGTTCTTGTGTGTCATTAAATTTCTCCTCTAACCCTAACTCTAATCCAAATCTGAACGCTAGTCCTCACTCTTCTGAGTGAATTCTCAGTTTTTACTTTTCATAAATATTGCCAAGTTGCACACCAGCATTTTCCAGGTGAGGAAATTGCAGATCTTTCCTGATGTGTTTGTTAGGAAATGTGTAACTGGCCAGATGCCTGGTTCATGGTGGAGAATATAAGGATTTTTGTGCTATAGCAAGGCTGATCAGGGTTATTTAGAATCATAGAATCATAGAATGGTTTAGGTTGGAAGGGACCTCAAGGATCATCCAGCTCCAACCCCCTGCCATAGGCAGGGACACCTCCCACTAAAGCAGGCTGCTCAAGGCCTCATCCAGCCTGGCTTTAAACACCTCCAGGGAGGAAGCATCCACAACCTCCCTGGGCAACCCGTTCCAGTGCCTTACCACCCTCACTGTAAAGAACTTCCTCCTAACATCCAGTCTAAATCTCCCCTCTTCCAGCTTAAACCCATTCCCTCTCGTCCTAACATCACTAGACCGTGTAAATAGTCCCTCCCCAGCTTTCCTGTAGGCTGCCTTCAGATACTGGAAAGCCACTATAAGGTCTCCTCGAAGCCTTCTCCTCTCCAGGCTGAAGAGCCCCAACTCTCTCAGCCTGTCCTCATAGCAGAGCTGCTCCAGCCCTCTGATCATCTTCGTGGCTCTCCTCTGGACCCGCTCCAGCAGTTCCATGTCCTTCTTGTGTTGGGGGCTCCAGAACTGCACACAGTACTCCAGGTGGGGTCTGAGGAGAGCAGAGTAAAGGGGGAGAATCCCCTCCCTTGCCCTGCTGGCCAAAATTTAAATCATTTAAATGATCTGGGTTGTTTAAATATTGACATTCCAATAAGAAACAACGCAGGAACAAAAGGTCAAGATCACTCTTACAGACTAGGTCAAAAATTGCAGTGACAATAAAAAGTCATCTGAGAAATGGAAAGTAATTAATTTAATCTAAGCTGTAAATGTAGACTCATAGCTAAGATGTCAACATGGTTATTGGATGGAGAGAGATAGGATGAGGAGATGTGGAGTTAGAATTACTCCGTAAGGCAATCATCTGAGGACCTACCTCCAATGGAAACAATGTGGTAATTGTGAATGCCTCCCTGCATAAGCTCCAAGAGTTTTGTCACTGAACCTCTCAGGAACTGAATTAACTACAGGGTGAACACACAGGCCGTGGAGAAGTTAGAAGAGTGGCAGAGGACTCATTGTCCCAGCTGCTCTTGCCATTAGACCACAAATACTTCATTACCTGAGAGACTGAAACTGAAGCATAACACATGCAGCTGTCCTAGTTGTGCATAAGCTTAGCCAGAGAAACAGAACCAGCTGAAGGATTTGACCAGCTAGGACTAGCATGTCCTGGTTAGCAAACTGCAGGCAGATATGAAGGGGAAACATGTGTTTGTCTTTAAAAGAAGAAAAAAAAGACTGTTGAGGTCTGTCAACATACTTTTGAGGAACCATCTTTAATGTTCTCAGGCTGCACTAGTCCAGCATTTTGACTTCCACAAACAGCTCTGCTGTAGAAGCCCACAGTCAAAACCACAGGGTTCTGACACCGTAGCTGCTCTATAAAGACCCTATTCCTATAGCACTATAAATGCAAATGATTGTGGAAGGATAGTCAGGGAGGTTCAGTAATAATTCAAATCACAAATCCTTTTGCCATGCAACTTGTATTATATGATATTTTTTTATGGAAGCCCTTCTCCTCCTCCAGAAGGCATTAAATTGTTATTCATATTTCAGATTAAAAAATTCAGGAAGAATATTAAAAGGCAGAGAGTGATAGCAAGATGGATTCAAGGCGTGTGTATATGCCTCACGCCTGCGATAGCAAGAGCTCCTGCTCTAGAAATACAAAAAGGAAGTCAACTGAGCAGCATGAAAATGGATGTAAACATGGAGTAAAAAACAAAAAAAAAAAGAAAATATCAATCTCCAAAAGTACAATTGCATTTTTAGAGGAAGGGTTTGTAATTTGAACAAGCACAGCTGAAGGCAAGAATTAGCACCGTATGCATAATCGCATATATCAAGATAAATAAGGCTGGCAGAATTACACATGATGCTTGTTTGCTCTGAAGAACAGTGAGGTAGATAAACAAGGATCCCTCAGGCTTTGCATGAATTGCTCTACTCAGTGGTAGCACTGGTAGGTTGCTAGTGCCTTTAAATGCATTACTAATGGAAATAAGAATGGTACAAGAATCTGTGCTACTGAAACTTTGGCTAAGGAACTCCACTGATAGCCATCAATGCATGCAGGTGCAAGGGGAGACATATTATTCTTAAACAGCTCATTCATTTTAAGTCTCAGTTCATTTGCTACTGAAAGTATGAAAGCAGTACACTGGAGAGAGAAGCTCTGTTAATATGTGTATCCCAGCTCTCCAGAAGCAGACTTCTTTTACAAGCTTATTCATGTGGTTGGAAAGATGGGGAAGTTTTATTTTGGAGCCTTCACTGATTTAAAGGAATGAGGCTTGTTCGTGGCTTTTTAGTTATTATTATTTTTTTAACGTGCTGCTTAATTTATTCCTCTAGAAGGTGTGTCTTTATGCAGCTCTTGGTCTGGAATTTAACCTAATGAACCCAGAAGCATTAAATAAACTCAAACCAGGGTCAGTCATTAATATCAAAATGTGGAGTCCAGCACATTCAGAGAGAAGCTAACATATTCAGAAATGATGCATTGACACTGAAGAGGAACTAAGCCTCTCAAAGTGTACAGGGGCTCTCAGCTGTCATTGCAAGCATTGTAGAGCAACCGGAGCTGATATGAAGAGAGAAATGGTCAGCCCACACCGGGTGTCTGAGAGGTTTTGTTTTGTGCAATTTCTGTGAATTGAACATCCACCAGCACTTGGAGGACACAGCAGTTCATGGTTGGAGTGTGTCAGTCTCCTGGATCACATCCTCCTGCTTAGCTGCTGCTGAAAGAAATCCAGTTTGCCTCCTTGGGACTGCTCTGCATTATGACTTGAAACACAGTAGGTAAGAGCAACCAGACTTGCTTCCAAAGCATGTTCCAGACCAGAACTAAGATGCTAGCATAGATGCACATGGAGGGAAGTCCAAATACGCACTAAGTCAGTGGACTTTAGGGAAAATATATAAAGTTCAGATAGCCACAGTCCTAGGCAAACTGAAGTGAGAGTCAGTCTTGTGAGTGTACAGAACCATAGAACAGAAAATAGACTTTACAACTTACGTTTTTTGAAGTTCCAGATTTGTTTCTTTCACTTGGATGTTATGGAAAGCTCAAAACCATCTAGATAAGAACATTATGATAATGTTTCTTCCATGTGGGTAATGAGAAAAGACATATGAAAAGATGTGTAAAGCATAAGAGTTAAGGGCAAAACACTTTTGACATTGATGAATCTGAAGCGATTTAGCTTTGATTAGGTCTCCTCCAACTGTCACAGAACAGCTGCTGTTCAGCATGACTGTGTTTTCTGCTTTTTTTGGGTAAGTGCAATACTATTAGCTCAGAGGTTATTATTCTAGGAAAGTACTGGTTGCATGCTAACTAAATCACCAAGACATTTAAGGGTACAATGTCCTCTTCAGAAGGAACTGCCTACAACATTATTAAATCATGACGTTTAACAAGGCCAAGTGTAAGGTCCTGCACCTGGGTCGGTGCAATCCCAGGCACAGATACAGGCTGGGTGGTGAATGGCTGAGAGCAGCCCTGAGGAAAAGGACCTGGGGGTCTGGGT
>WAAF01005006.1:18578-84047 GCA_013400475.1 Tricholaema leucomelas | reverse complement strand
TGGATGAGGCCTTGAGCAAGCTGCTCTAGTGGGAGGTGTCCCTGCCTATGGCAGGGGGTTGGAGCTGGATGATCCTTGAGGTCCCTTCCAACCTAAACCATTCTATGATTCTATGATTCTAAATGCTTTCTTGAACTCTTGTCCCCTTCATAAGTATTGAGACACTTCTCTTGTGAAGCTAAACCATGAAACAGTGAAATGCAGTTTTTACTACCTCCAGAATTTTTTAGTGATCAACAGTTGGAAGTGATAGAGCAAGAACCTCCTCGCAGAAATCTGGGTTGGGGTCAGAAGAGACTGGGGTTGGTACAGAGGAGTTCCCTCTGTGTCTTACTTCCCCTACAATTGTCAGAAATAAAGAGGAAAAAGAAAAGACACAGAGGCACAGAGATAAGAGGTAGAGCTCAGCTTTTCTTTGATCTCTCTCTGTTGCATGCAGAAGGGATCAAAGAAAGAGGCATAACAGAAAGCACGTGAGATGGGTATGCCTGTAGGAGCTTGTCACTTGGAGTGCCTTGACTGTACATTTTGGGAGCATGGCTGTCTGCTGAACACTGCATCCTCTCAACTGAAGGCTACAGCAGTCTGGCTGAAGGGCAGGCGACTTACTTTCACTCAGAAGGCACAATAAGTTGCAGCAGCCAGCACTTCAGCTAACTGGAGCACACCGAGAGTGGACATGACCTTTGTGGCATGACTACAGTGGAATTAGTCTCAAGTGACATAAGTGTAACCCAGTTCAGGCCCATGCTTGGAAGATCTTGCTGGAAGAGAAATATTCTCCTATTATACTGGAAAAGCAGCTCATAGGACCGAAACTCTACTCTTGAAGCTGTAACTTTTCTCAAGTGTGCCAAAGGGAAGTGTAAACTGCAAAAATGTACTTTTGCCAGTTTACTTGCAAACGACATTGAAAGCTTTTGCTTATACCAGTCACAGATTGCACCTCATTCTACCCTTGAACGACACAATTATGCCAGAAAAGTCTGCTGTGCAGGCTTAAGAGGGGAAATGTAGTTCCATTTTATCACATTGGAGTTTTCTCATTAAACGTATTTGGTCTGGGATTAGGCTATTAGAGAAAATTTAACCCCAAATGATTGGAATGGAGAGAAAACCAAATTAAAATATTCTCATATGTTACAAATGAAACAGCCCCCAAAGAAATTATAGAAAATATAAAAATGTGTAGGTTTATATGGAGGGGAAAGGGGTAAATTTGTAGAATAATTCCATAAGCTACCCTAGTCAAAATAGCGCAACCTGAAACGAAACAAAACCACCCCAGACAAACAAACAAAAGAAGACAAAAAAAAAGACATTAAAAAAATATTTGAAATGCTTCCTATACTCAAATAATGCTTCTTTTATTGCTAAGATCTACACTATACATACTTAATGTACACTATTCTTTTATTGCTAAGATCTACACTATACATACTTAATGTACACTATTTTATTGCTAAGATCTACACTATACATACTTAATAATCCACTAGTTAGAGTCAATGGCTTTGTTTTAAGGTACAACTTCGATTTTAACAAGACACTGTTGCTACATAAAAAATAAGTTTCAAGGAGAAAGTGATGTCACTGCACCTGAATTAAATGTATATATGGGATTATACTGGATGTATGATTAATTGATATGGGCTTTATTTGCATGCCTGGCTCAAGTATTTGTATGACTTCAGAATCCTTGATTATGTAGTGGTTGTTTTTTTTTTTTTTGCTGCTAATTTTGTTAGCTCTTTTTAACTCTTTTTGCCCTTCAAACTTCGATTCATCTTGAATTTCATAGTTTTTTTTATAGCTGCTGAGTGGTCTTTAACATCAGTGATACACTATTGGCAGACTGTGGATTAAAAAACAAGGAGTTCTATAGACTGCTGGCAGTCAGGGTGGCTGAGAGGTCTGGGAGCAGTTAGGAGGCCTGAGAAGTTGACTCCATCAGGAGTTCATTGGTTTACAAGTACCTCTTTCTATCTCATCATCTAGAGCTTTCACTCTCCTTCTCCCCTTTGCCTTTTCCCCCCATGCCTGTGAGTTTTCTTTCAATAACTTTCTTCACTTCCTTTGTTCCTTCTTTACTCTATCCTTTCTTTTTTTCTATCCTGTTTTTGTCTCACAAGGGCAGGTGTAGAGTCTTGCACCTGGGAAAGAATAGCCTCATGTAAAGGGTTGCACCTGGGAATGAATACCCCCATGCATAGGGTTATTCATATATCATGTATATTCCCCCTCCCCATAGGTTGGGGACAGACCTGTTGGAGAGCAGTGAAGAGATAGAGCACGTAGGGCCACTGAGCAGCCCATTCCAGTGCTCCACTGCTCTCAAAGCAAAGAAATTTCTCCTCATGTTTAGATGGAATTTCCTATGGTGAAGCTTGTGCCCATTAACTCTTGCCTTGTCACTGGGCACTGCTGAATGACAGATTTATCTCTAAAGGTAGGAAAGGAAGGCCCTTCTCGTGCATTCAGCATTCTCATCTTCCTGTAACAGAAGCACCCTTTGCTCCTACCTTTTATCTTTATCCTATCCCTTGCTTTTACTCTTGTTTTGCTATCATCCTGTGCATTAATACACAGATTAATGCCAACATTAATTACTTCTATCCAGCAAAACAGCTTATGTCATACAATCATAGAATCATAGAATGGTTTAGGTTGGAAGTGACCTCAAGCATCATCCAGCTCCAACCCCCTGCCATAGGCAGGGACACCTCCCACTAGGACAGGTTGCTCAAGGCCTCATCCAGCCTGGCCTTGAACATCTCCAGGGAGGGAGCATCCACAACCTCCCTGGGCAGCCTGTTTCAGTGTTTAACCACCCTCACTGGAAAGAACTTTTCCCTAACATGTAGTTTGAATTTCCCCTCTACCAGTTTAAACCCATTCCTCCTCATTCTATCATTACAAGACCTTGTAAATAGTCCCTCCCCAGCCTTCCTGTAGGTCCCCTTCAGATACTGGAAGGCCACTATAAGGTCTTCTCAAAGCCTTCTCTTCTCCAGGCTGAAGAGCCCCAACTCTCGTAGCTTGTCTTCATAGCAGAGCTGCTGCAGCCCTCTGATCATCTTTGTGGTCCTCCTCTGGACTTGCTCTAACAGTTCCATGTCCTGCTTGTGTTGGGGGCTCCAGAACTGCACACAGTACTCCAGGTGGGGCCTAATGAGAGCAGAGTAAAGGGGGAGAATCCCCTCCCTTGCCCTGCTGGCCACACTTCTCTTGATGCAGCCCAGGACATGGTTGACTGCCTGGGCTGCATGTGCACGCTGCATGCCCACCTTGTGAAACTGCTGAGGACTTACAGCTTGGGCTTGATGTCAAGATCATGCAGAAGACTGGAGTGGAGCAACAGAAAATGGCCAGTGACAGAGTCAGGCACAAGGTTCGTCTCTCCTGGTTCCCACTGTCAAGGTCGAAGCACAACAGTGACAAAGGGCAGTAGTTTCATTTGTGGTCCAGCCCTGTATCTGTCAGTAGTCTGTTGTTTGGCAACTGGTGGATAGGACCATGATCCCTTTCTGCATTGCCAATATTGGTTTCTTGTGTTTGGTCACCAGACCTATGGCACAGGTATTACAGTATCACAGTATCACCAAGGTTGGAAGAGACCTCACAGATCATCAAGTCCAACCCTTTACCACAGAGCTCAAGGCNTTGCCCTTCTCTGGACATGTTCAAGCATCTCAACGTCCCTCTCAAACTGGGGGGCCCAGAACTGGACACATTTTGTGCTGCTGTTGCACTTCAGAATGTTTAACATGTTTGACACATGAGTTCTGTAATGTAATGAATTGGACATGCAGCTCAAGCATCTTCTGGCTGAAGGAGTCAATCCTTACTACTACAGAAATAAAACAAATACTGTTAACTGAGATAACATATTGGTTTAAAAGAAAAAAAAAACCCAAAACACAACACCTCAGAGCTGGAAGGAAATAAATCCAAGCAGCAGAAGGCTTGTGTGTTATGGAGCTGTTTAGACACTGCGTTGCTTTTTCAAAGAGTATAAACTAGCAATCCTTTTGGCTTTGAAACGTTTTAAGTAGCTTTTTATATGACAGTAGCATGAGATATTCATTTGTCTGCAGCAGGCTGAAGGAAGGAATGACTGGATCTCCCAGACAGGAAGATATAAATAGACATTGAAGAGGTCAGATGAATTCATGTTTCATAACAGCCTGAAGGGAGCTGTTGCAGAGAGGTTAAAGCTGGTTAAGCATTTTTCCCTATGGATCCAGAAACAGAAGTTGAAGCTTCATTCCAGATTCGTGTTTCTCTAATCAACCCAGATATAAATGGCTATTTAGTACTTCAGGAAATCAGAGGCAGGTGGATAGTGTAGGGTGCTTTTGACAGACAATGGACTTAAAGTCTGTTAGGTTTGTGTTGATATTTGCCCTTTAACTAAAAAAAGAGAAAACCAACTCTGAAAGATCAACTATGAAGGATCTGCTCAGAGAGGCAATGGAGTTATTCAAATCCTGCTTGGATGCAATTCATTTTAGGTGGACCTGCCGTGGCAGGGGGGTTGGACTAGATCATCTCCAGAGGTCCCTTTCAACCCCTATCACTCTGTGATTCTGTAATATCATTAGACAGACTCCCCTGGGATTGCTTAACTTGTATAAGTTGGATGCCTTAGCAGCATAGAGTACACACAATGCTTTCGAGTCTAATCAATATCTCTCATGACTAGGGAGTGTTTCCCTGGTGCATATTTCAATCAGTCCAGTTTGGTAAGTGATGAAATAATATATTTCTGTAGAATTTATGGCAAGTTGGAAGAGAAAGGATGGCCAACAGTCAGACAGCCAATCCTCAGAACAAATTAAATCCACATTTTGGCTCAACATTGTAAAAATATTTAGGAATACTAGTTTTCTGCTTCTCAACTCTGAGGACATTTCTAAAGAGCAAAACCAACCCTAGATTATCTTATAATGCTAGCAAACAATTGTAGCAAAGCTTGTCTTGCATAACCACACTCTTTCTGTTTTGCTTCCTGGGACTACTTCAGAGTTCTGTGTTTTTTTCCAACACAGAGGTTTTATCCATGAAGCAGAAAACACAGACTATTTTGTGGTGGGAAACATGCTAAAGGCAAGCAGCTGTGGCAATCTGAGACTGTTTTCAAACACAGTCATTTTGCTGCTGTATGTGCAGTTCGACCTATTTGACAATCTAAAGTTCCCTGCTCAACAGACTATGCGGTTTATTTCCTTCACAGATGCAGCACAACGTACTGGAAACCACTTATCACACAGTATCCAAAGAGAAGTGATACTGAAGACTCAGGCTAGGAGAAGAAATTAATTCCTACTCATGCAAATACCTCCCAAAAGTCACAGGTCATCTAACCAAGCCTATTAATTATTACCACCACTTAATTTTTCACTTTGATATAGCTCATGCAGTTCAAACTACTGCCAAGTTCAGTAGCTGCACAGTGGTTGATGAACTTGTAAATGTGTGCACCAAATTTTGGGGGGGGGAAAAAAATCAGGTAGTTTCATTGATACTTTCTTTGCATCTGCAGCCCTTATGTTTGTGTTAAAACTGGTCTTCAGGCTGAAAGATGAGCATGAAAGGAAATAATTATAAATTATCTGCATAAAATCTGCAACAAATTACCTATAAAACTATAACTATCTAAACAGGATGACATTTGCTTTATAGGTTCATGACTTCCTTTCTTTAAAGTTAGCTAAGAAGAGAGTAAAGTAATTACAGTTCTCTTTTGATTGATTAAACATGACATATATGCTAATATGAAAGTAACTTCTGTCCTTTGTTACCCAAGCTTCTGGTTTAAAGCAATTTTGAAGATAACAGATATAATCTCATCAGTGCTGCCATTTCTAACGTATATGCCAAGAATGTAATTCCTCCGCCTTTTTCCTCCAACAGAGAAAGCATATTTTATCCTTCATGTTTTAAATGTTGGATACAGAAGTCAGATGATATTACAGCCATAAATCCTCTGTTTCTTTGCCATTATGTCAGGAAAGGTCTGTGCCACCAGTAGAATAAATAATTCTGCCTTTTCACAAAGGTTGTCCCACTGATTTGAGGAAGATTATTTGACTGGATAAGGTTGATGGAATATAGTAGAGTAGGGAAAATAGAAACACCTGTTAAATTTCACTTCAGAGTACTGCTCTGTGCATAGCAGTGCCCATCAGATTCACCTTTACTTTGGTCTGGCTTCAGTATCAGGAGACTCTTACTGTAACTGAGGCTTCTGGAACTCAATCTCCATAAAGTTTCACCCCTCTGTAAAGTTTTACCTTGAAAATGAAGTTTTAGTTGTCCTCTAATTCCTGACCTTGGTGTCTTTAGACATTCTAATTTGTTTAAGTTTAGGACCAGCACAACACATGTGGGTGTGTCCCCTTTTTGCCACCTCTGCTCTAGATGATATGGATTTAATTCCCAGATTCTCTGAGGTTCTCCATACAGGATTGATCCTCAGCTCTCACATTATTTGCTTTTCATTCTTGAGCTCCACCCTGCATTTTGGGACAAAACCAGGTCATGGTGTCCTAGCTGTGGTCACTCTAATGCTGGACTTCAAACTCTCTGAACTCTCTGAGACATCCCAAGAATACATTCACCAAATAAATGTGCTTTCCCCCCTGCCCCCAGCACTGCATCATATTACATATTAAATTGAACTCAGTGGACCGAATTCCTCCCTGGGTTAAGTTGAGTAATGCCCGTGGAGTCCAGTGAGAGAGAACTTGGACCAATAGCTATTCAAAATTCCATTTCTCTCCCTGAAGCAATGGTCTTTTACTGAATATTAATATTTTCTGCAGCTTATTAGCTGTGTGTGGAAGTTCCTTGAGAGGAATATGATCCCTAATTGTACAAACAAATACCCCTCTGGCAAAGGCCTGTCCCTTTTTGTATCCCACCTTCACATTCTCTCCTACCACAAAGATGTCTGGCGTTTGGGTTAACTCTGAAGCCGCAGCAGATCACCACTAACATGCAGCGAAAGTGGATTCTCTAATAATATTGGTTTTGGAGATGATGAGCTGCAAGGAAAAGTACAACAACATGTCAGAGGTTATTTTCAGTCTTGGATCACACTCGAGCTGTAACATAGGCAGAACAGGCAGAGGGAAGAGCAGCGTGCCCTGGGGATGAGGAGGAAGGAGAGGGCTGTGGTCCTTTGCCTGCAGCCGCCTCCTGGGCATGGGGTGGGGGAGGAAAACCAGGGCTTTCAGAGGGCAGCACCTTGGCTTTACACCAGAGAAACTGTAATATGTAACCACTTCCTTAAATACTCTAGCAATGAAATCTCTTTTTAAATGATATTTAGAAATCTAAGTAAACAGAGACTGGACTTGAGTGCAGCCCTACCTCAGAGCTTTTGTATGCAGCATTACAGAGGTACCAGAACATCTTGCAGTATTTTTGTCTAAAGAAAAGGAGAGGATACACAGGAGCTCTCTTTTTGGTTTCTTCCCTCTGTATTTGTGTGTTTCTTGGCTAGCTCTACCAACCTTGCCACGTTTCTATGCTTGGTGTGTTACACCTGAGAGGTACAACAAAGACGCAGCCTAACTTCACTGCTTAGGGAGCTATAAACTGCCAAAAAAGACTTCTAAGGAATAAAAGCCTGTGGCTTAAAGTAGAGTTTGGCTATTGGAAAAGGAGAAAAAAAATGGTTGATTATGAAGTTATAGAAAATCAGATTGTGTTAGTGGATAATAAAAAAGTATATTTCAGTTTCTACATTTTCCCTATTATTTCCTACTGTAGAAACACAAATCACTTAAAAGAATTTATAGTTACCCAAACTGCACTATTGACAGGGCACTGTCTTAGATCAATAGAAAGATTTCTCCACAAAGCAGAAAACCTTCATAAACAAGAAGAAAATGTTAAATTTCTTTTCTTTTTTTTTCTTGTAGGTGATGTACTTTATATAACCCTCAAGACCTGCAGCACTTATAAAAGGCATAATAGTAGTAATGCCGCAGAAACACAGTGCCAGGTCCTTGAATTTTGTACAGTATTGTATCACCCCAGTTTCTTCTTGGCACAGGGCTAATTTACACTAGTTAAAGATCCAGACCAGAGCAGTTTTCAGGAGGAGATGACTGATTCATGAAGTCTAAATGACTGAATACAGAAGTAATTAATTAGGTCCATGCTATATATGAAAGCTTGACCAGTGATGACTGCAAAGTATGCCATATGTAGGCTTAAAAAAAAAAGAAGGTAAAAAGGCAGAATAGAATTTAAGAAAGCCTATAGTCACTTTGCCTTGTGTTTAATAACAGGTTTGCAACTTGGTTTGCTTTGGCATGACTTTAATGCAAGATGAAGAAATGGAATAGCAACATTCTAGCACTCACCATGTGTCTTGCTTTTCTGGAAGAAATGTATTTTATACCAAGTTTACTTTCCTTATATATTGTCCAGATAAACTGACTCTGTCTAGTGTGCTTGTTTGCAGTTAAACTCATCTCTGCTGCAGAAAACTTAGCTGTTGTCTGTGTTTCTATTTTGGGTTTAGCTATAACTCCTTTCAACCGTTACTAGAATGGAGGAAGTCCTGCTGGAAGAAGGGATCCATAAAAGCTGTGATATGCTCCAGGAGAGTTTATGTTGCTTCCAATCTGGGGAGTTCTCAATGGTACAAATCTCTACTTGCTCAGTCTGCTTTTAAATTAATACTGGTACTCTAAATCCAAGGAATTAATTTATGCCTGATTAAACAGAAAGACCTTTTCTTACCATAACTTCTCCAGGCTTATGGAAACCATTGATTAATTTATTGAACAGATTGCTTAACTTCTCCCTTCTCCATTCAGGACTGCATTGGTCAAACATCAATTAATTCATTGACAAATTGTTTATTAGCAGCACTCACAAGCTGAGTTAAGAAGTAATCCACTGTGTAGTGCTTACAGATCTTGTGCAGACGAGCCACTAGTGTCTGATCTTTGGAATAATTTTGCCTCTTTTTCTTTGGTCACTTCTCACTTGTCCCTTTTCTGAACATTGTTAAAGATGTTTTAAATTATTTGTTCTTTCTTTCTGAGCAATGTGCCTAAGAAGCTCTACTGGATTAGGAAGGTATGTTTTTCTTTGCTAGGTAGACACTATCTTTATTCTATTATGATTCCCATTTATTTATTTTTGTTTCACAATACCCCTGATATTAAGAAAATAAATTGGTGTTCAATTCCCAGGATCATCTGCAGCTCTCTTATTAAAGATAGTCACTGGTGATCGAGCACAGTAGTTGATTTTAATGAGTCTGAATTTTAGGGGTTTTATCAGTTCAACCATTTCACTCTAAAGCTCCTCTGGAACCCCTGGAAAAATACTCTCCTATTTTAATAATGAGAGCTTCTCTAATTTTTTCCTTCTGTTCTTCTACATCTTCTGCTGATATTGCAGCCTCTGACAGTACCTCATCTCTATTTCTGGAAAAGAGGAGATATGTCACCCAGCATTCTCTGCAGTGAAGACAAAGGCAAACAAATGATTTAATTTCTCTGTGATGTCTGTATATCCCTTAATTGCTGCCATTAATCCCTGGTAGTCCAACAGATACACAAATATTTTCAGTGACTTTCTGAGCAATCTATCATATCACACTAGAATATTGCTTTAGGTAAGATACACATTATGATTTGACATGTGTTTTCACATTTTTCATAAGTAACTCACTGCAAGGTAAGTAAATCATTCTGCAGAGACAGTCTAAACGTGACATTTAACTCAGTCTGAAAGCAGAGCAGGGCCACTTGTCTCTTGTCACAAATACCTCTGCATATTCCCACTATTAGTAATCCCTAATATTTTTCAAAGCCTTTTATGAATAGGGACAGAAATTATTATTTCCAATTGTATAGGTGGGAAAATGAGTGATGTGCAGAAGATCCTGGCATTAGTTACCAGTTGTCCTGATGATATGGAAACATGTCCAGGGAAGGGCGACAAAGCTGGTGAAAGGCCTAGAACACAAACCCTATGAGGAGAGGCTGAGGGAGCTGGGGTTGTTTAGCCTGGAGAAGAGGAGGCTCAGGGCTGACCTCATTGCTGTCTACAACTACCNTCCAGGGATAGCAACTCCACCACCTCCCTGGGCAGCCCATTCCAATGGCAAATCACTCTCTCTGTCAATAACTTCCTCCTAACACCCAGCCTATACCTCCCCCGGCATGCCTTGAAACTGTGTCCCCTTGTTCTGTTGCTGGTTGCCTGGGATAAGAGACTGACCCCCATCTGGCTACAGCCTCCCTTCAGGTAGTTGTAGACAGCAATGAGATCACCCCTGAGCCTCCTCTTCTCCAGGCTAAACAACCCCAGCTCGCTCAGCCTCTCCTGTGTGTTCAACAGCATGGATGAGGCACTGAGTGCCATGGTCTAGTTGACTGGATAGGGCTGGGTGATAGGTTGTACTGGATGATCTTGGAGGTCTCTTCCAGCCTGGTTGATTCTATCATAGTGCTGGTAGACCTCTCACCTTTGCTGGAGCTATGGCTTCATCTGATCTCTTAGCCTTCAGTTCCAGCCACACTTTGTTAGACCGTTAGCATAACCTGACAACGTGGCCATGTACTTCTCAACGATGACTTGTTTGGTGAAATGAAACAAGTTGCATTGTCTCTTAGTAAGAGATAAAAATATTTTTTCCCCTGGACAATTATCAAGGATTTATAGACAGCACGAGAAAAATGGAAGAGAAAGACTACACTCTGTGTAGTCATAAATTACATGAAATACATTTCCTCAGAAAGCACTACATTTTTTTTTAGAGAATCCTTTATGAATTCTCTCTGTTTACCCTGGGGGCTTGTGATGTAAACTGACATCTTATTCTTTCCTCCAAAAAAATCACTAGTGTTCTCCTAGAATGTTTTGTCTAGGAATACAAATAAGTAAATAAAAGCAATGCCCCATACAAGAGAAAGACCTTTCTTTAGGACAAGCATAGCTTTAACATCTCTATGGCAGTGACTGTAAATTTCAAGCATCATGTGTACAGGAGTAAAGCTGATTGTCTACCTATCTATTTAGTCCTATGGAAAGGGATAGCTAGAAGTTATTCACAGAATCACAGAATTGTCAGGGTTGGCAGGGACCTCAAGGATCATCTAGTTCCAACTGCCCTGCCATGGGCAGGGCCATTTTCTACTAGATCAGGTTGCCCAGAACCACATCCAGCCTGGCCTTAAAAACCTTCAGGAACGGAGCTTCTGCCACCTCACATGGCAATCTATTCCAGTGTCTCACTACCCTTATGATGAAGAACTTCTTCCTAATGTCTTGTCTAAATCTGCCTTCCTCCGGCTCGGATCCATTCCCCCTGGTCTTATTGCTACCCAACATCCTAAAAGAAATCCCTCACCAGTTTTCTTGTAGGCCCCCTTCAGATGCTGGAAGGCCACAATAAGGTCTCCTCAGAGCCTCAACTTCTCCAAACTGAACAACTCCAACTCTCTCAGCCTGTCCCCGTAGGATCATCCTCGTGGTGTGCAACTCCCCTAAAGTATAAGGAATATGCTAGAAGCATTAACTGCCTGCTATTCATAATGATTTGTGTTATTGCTATGATTTACATTGCCTGGTAAAGAAGATTTTCTTTTTCCACACCTGAAATAATCGTGACAAATCTTTACCTTTGCTTCTTATTTGAATCAGTTAAACAGCTCAAAGGCAAGTCTTCTACACTCTTAGTTTTGAATAACACAGGAAACTGACTTTGTACCCTTGGGCTACTTGGATTTAATATCAAATTCTTACCTTGCAGAAGGTCAGAAAAAAAAAATAAAGCTTATAAAATTGGACTCATATGAAGAATGAGTTTCTATCTTTTAATACTCCAAAACAATCTGCAAATTATTTAAATTAAGACAACCAGCACTCCAACATCTGCAAGCAAAATGCTTAAATGCCAACTGCAACTTTACTGGCATAAGAAAATAATAAGTGGAGTTCAATTTGTGTCAGCATAGCTCAGGAAAATAAGATATCATGTCTTGCTGTCTGCTTGATGTCAGCTTCTCAGATTCAAACCCTAATGCCTCATCTTAGGCTGTCCTTACTGGAGGCTGCCAAATAGCAAGGTTCAGCCAGAGTTCATGCAGCTACTACAAAATAGCTTTTTTTCCCTCCTTCTCCTTTTTCAATCATTATGAACCTTCTGCTTTATATTGTACACACTTGATTATATCTATTCTTGAAATGTATACAACTCTATTAGCCTCTTCTCCTATTCTTTTAACATACTGTAAATTCCTTTCTGTGTTTAGTTTGTTTTATAGCTTACAGAATTAGGCATTTAAACTTTCACTGCACAGAGGAGATTAAGTTGTGTGACTGCCTGCAGAAAGAAAATAAAGGAGCAGGAATTTGCAATGATACAAAAAAAAAAAAAAGAAGAAACAAATGTGTGAACACTTTTCCCACTTTTCTACTAAAATATTAGTCACTGTCATAAACAAGGCCTAAAATATCTGGAAACTAGAGAAGATTAGCATTTCCCTAAAATGCCCATTCTTTCTCATCTTAATGAGCCTAAATCTCCTCCTGCCTAAAAGCTCATCTCTCATTTATATTGGTATTTCAACTGAGACATCACGCTGGGCCAAAATGAGCAATTTCAATTGTTTCATTCTCTTAAATTGTTTTAAATTGGCTGCATATATTTAAAAAAAAAAAAATCAATCACTCTGAGTGGAAGCTGGAGGACAGATAAACCAAGAATTTTATGCTGATAAAATATGTAGGCTAGTGCTGTCAAAATTCCAGTCATACGACAGCAGTTTAGAGCACTCGGCAAAGCCTGCTGTGTAATCTGCTTCCAGTGAAAAAAAATAAGAAATAAAATACATCTGTGGCTTGGAGCATAAAGTCAGGAGAGACTAAGACTTTTTTTTTTTTGGTGTCTTTTTGAAGATAACTCCATCTTTTTATCAAACAGGGATCGAAAGTTTCCGAACGCTTCAATCGCCATCAATATGCAGCTGCACAGAGCCACCCCTTAGCCACGCAGAATCACGGACAGGGCGTAAGAAACTCCAGCTTGCCACAGTGCTGCAAACCTTCTGAGTTTCAACAGTTTTAAGTTAACTGATGAGAAGTTAGGAAAAGCAGCTGCCTTAATATTTTCTGAAATATGAGGAAGATGAAAAAAAAAAATATCTGGCTTAGTTATATTTTCTTCCATTTCTGTCTTGATGTCCTACTTTGAAGGAAAGAAGTTTCTTCACTCAGGCTCCTTTGTTGTGAACTTGTCTGGTATGAATTACTGAAACAGATTTGCAATATTCAAAGTCTGAGCAGATGAAACACTTTAATACCTTAGATGGCTCATTTCTGGAATCAGCTGGAGTGGCATATTCCCCAAACTTTAAAATATTCTTTAAAACATTCAAAGGCAGTCAAGATTAAAATTCCCAAATGTGTATCCTGGATCCCCTCCAGAAACATTCAGTCATTATTGGATATTGTCTTGATTAAAATTCCTGTTGGTTTGTTCTATGGTTAAAGAGTAATCTTGTATCTTAGCTTTTGGAATGTATTCCTATCATGTGATATCTATGAAGTCCAAATAAATATAAAGAGATGTCTCTCACTACCCAGCATGGGAAAAGGTTTAAAGTGTTCCTGTTTCAGCAAAAGCAGTTCACAGAATGTGTTTCGCGCTAACATTACCACTTAGCTACTTCAAGGTTTCCTTCAAGAATGGTGAAAAGTTTGGGTCTGAAATTTTGCTAGAAACCTTTTCAGAAGAGTATGACTGAGAATAGTAGGTTTACTAGCAACTAACTGAACCAAGAATTATTTCTTCTCTCTTTTGTAGCTATCCTGTCCACAGAACCCTTGTATTTTACAAAGAAGTTATAGCCATACCTAACTTAGCTGAATCGCTTTGCTTCAACTTCAGAAGTGTTCCCATTCTCAGACTGTTTCTCATGGACTCCAGGACTCCAAAGCTAAAACACTAGATCTGAGCAAGAAGTGACATTGACACTCTATAAAGCCACACTTCCACTTTCCAAACTTCATGGGACCAAAAGTAGGAGAATTTTCTCTGTAACTGTTAGATTGCACAACTAAATACTCCCTGTCTGAGGAGAGACTATTGTACACAGATTACTTACAGAAGGAAAGGGCAGACCAGAGATCTTGGTCTGTCATTCTAAGATGTAAAACTATGCCTTTAAGCACTATTTAACTGTTGAAGTGCTATTTAATGATTTTAAGGTGTTCCTCATTTATCCTGCACATGTGCTCCTTTAAATAATTGAGGAGAAATCTTCAACCTGAGACTCCAATATTTCATGAAATCCTCCAGAGGGATCTGGTTTTCAGGTCTTCTAGGAAAGGATGAATGTACAAATTCCATTTTGGATCCTACGAAGCTGTCCATGACAAAGTTTCGTCAGCACTCACCACCACGAGTCAATTACAAAATAAACCCCAACACAACAACTGTGTTTTCCTCCTCAAAGTTTATAATTTAGAATTCCCCAAACAGATATCCAGGTCAAAATTACATCCGCTTTAGGCTTGTTTCCACTCAGAAATTAGGAAAAAAATATTGCTGTAGCACAGGAAAGCCGAAAAAGAAACATTTTCAAGTGTTCCCTGAGGGACAGTTTTACAGCCTGAAGTAATTGGCTTGTATGACAAGTTACCTAAAAACTGTAAGAGTCATATTAGAGTGAGTTAGAATTAGAATTAATCTCTGAACCTGTCTACAGAATAGTTGACTTAATCCATGACATGAAAAATACTCTGCACTTACTGAGAAGGAGTTCTCATACTGTACTTTCTTCTCTACGGAAGGAAATAAACCAAAGCAAATGTATTCTTCTCTGGTGCTTACGGTTGCCCGTAGCTTTGGGAAATCACCTCATGGGGCAATATGTGTCTGCAGTTAACTGTTAGCATCATGAACGATTGGAAGGTGCTTTCTTGAGAGGAGTACCTGTGGAAATCTAATTTTGAAATGTTGGGTCTATGTAACATTTTAGTTTTGTAGCTATAGCTACATGGCAATCTTCAGAACACGTGGAAATCCCCAGATGATTAAAGTACTCTTACCTTGCTTTAGCTCTTCACTCCAAAAAGTGACTTGTGTATACCAGAAAACCTGAAAGACAGCAAGTATGTCAAATTCCATAGAATCATAGAATCATAGAATTAACTAGGTTGGAAGGGACCTCCAAGATCATCCAGTCCAACCTAGCACCCAGCCCTATCCAGTCAACTAGACCATGGCACTAAATGCCTCATCCAGTCTTTTCCTGAACACCTCCAGGGACAACGACTCCATCACCTGCCTGGGCAGCCCATTCCAAAGGCAAATCACTCTCTCTGTGAAGAACTTCCTCCTAACATCCAGCCTATACTTCCCTTGGCACAACTTGAGACTGTGTCCCCTTGTTTTATTGCTGGTTGTCTGGGAGAAGAGACCAGCCCCCACCTGGCTCTTCCTTTGTGCTTTGAGATTGTTTCTTCCCTTTTGCAGTCTGCTTGCCTATTTATCTAATTATAGTGCCTTGGTTTTGACCAGGATGGTTTTCCCATTTCTAAAATGTCATGTTCTCAGGCAGAAAGCTCTTAGGCAGGCAGGACTCTCATTTGGGAGGCACAAGAGCTGGGTGGAGGAGACAAAATTCATAGAGGCAAGACACCAGGCTACGACGGACCCAGTACAGGCATTCATTTACATGTGTTTAATTTATGGGGATTTTAGGTATCTTCATGATTTGTTGACTTATTCAAATCATAGTGTGCTAAGTATATCATCCATAAAACCTTTACTTTAAAATGAGACTAACCATGTCTCCTTTTGTTTGTGGAGAAGAAGCAGTATCCGAGCCTAGTCTGTTTTTTAATAGTCAGTATGTGGTCAGTAGGATCCACATTAGGATCTAAATACATGCTGAAGTAGCCAAGGGAGCTTACAAATTATCCTCACAATTTAGGAGTCTGCCTTTCAACACCAATGTTCTAAACTGTTGATTCAGATTACTCATTTCAGTCATGGTTACTCATGCAAGTCAGTTTCATCGACTTTGGTGATAATATTCTTATAAGTAAGATTTTCACCAACTGCTGCTTTCTTCCCTAACATTTAGCAGGCACTCAATAGCATTGTTTCCACTGCTGCTACTCTTTTGAGAGTATTCACACAGAATGTGCAATCAGTTAATGCTCTCAAGCCTTTCTTTTAAATATTACTGCCTTCAGGCCTTGCAGATGATTCCTTTCTGCTTCTAGCTATAATATAGAAGTTGGTCCATTAGACACTGCTCAAGAAAGTCAGTAGTGTACTGAATTAGGTTCTAAGTTCTGGATGTACCTTTAGTGGTACACAGACATGGGAGACAGTGATGAAATACACTAAAGCCTGGTCACTCTGTTTTCTCTGATTGCTGCCTATGGAGTGTAAGGGATGTATAAAGTAGTGGTAGTGCACTACAAAACACAAAAGAAGTTTCAGGACCTATAGCTGGCACAGGCTCTAAGCTCAGCAGGGATTGGGTTTTCAATTAAATAGAAAGATTAGCTTTTGATTTCTCACTTTCAATTGAATATTTATTCCAGGATTTATGAAAGTTTGCTTTCCTATTTCTTATCCTATCCTCCATGATGAGAAGAACATGCATGCACCTACAGTCACTGTAGAAGAGTGCTGGCACATGAGGACACAAGAATGACTGCCCTCGTTCAGACTGTGTAACCAAACTTGCAGCATCTGGTTTTAAGTGAGGCGAGGAGTTCCAACGGCTTCCTTGTGCATTTTACGAAGAACCACTTCCTTCTGTTTGTTTTGAAGCTGCTGCTTGCTGGCTTCCTGAGGTGCCTCGGAAAAGATCACGTGCAACGGCCTTCTGTTTGTCCTACCATGAGTTTATAGACTTCCTCAGTCATCTTTCTTTCAGATTAAGTGTCTTTTCTCTAGTCATTCTCTAATTCTGATGGTCGTTAATGCCCTCTGAACCTTCTCCAGTTCAAGGATAAGCTTTCTTTAAATCAAGGGAGTGAGAATAAGGGGCCAGAGCTACATAAAATATTTAAGGTGGGGTAGCACAGTGGATACACAGAGGCATGATGGTGACACACACTTGCATGGTCTCCTCCTTTCTGAATAATTCCCATAATTCTATTTACTTTTTGGCCCCTGAGTGCTGATCTGATGTTTTCATAGAACTGTTCATCATTCCTTGGGCCCAGATTAATAATGATCAGTGAGAGTGGTCTTATGCAGCCAAGCTTATTTTTCCAATCACAAGTCACTTTGCACTATTTACAATGAGTGTAATCCACTGTTTTGCTTCAGTTAGTCACTCAGTATTGTAAGGTCTGTATGCATTCACCACCCTCCTTTTTTTCTTTTTACCACCCTTTCTTTGTTACACCTTCACTATCCACCCTAAAATGATCATCCAGCCCAGTGTTCCATGCAGCTGCTTATGTGCAAAATGTTTTCTTCACTGAGTTATTCATTTTGGTAGGAAAACCACACGATAACAAAGTAACACAATGAAAATGCCTACTGTAATTTTTGAGTTTCTGAATTTAGTTATTTCTTCCCTTTTGTCTACATAGAATAAGTTGGTTGGTTCAGTTACACAGAATAAGTCCATTCAGTTTGTTTGTAAACAACTCAGGTATTGAGGAGACTGTTGGCTGGGTTCTTTGGACACTATTTTAATGAATAAAATAAAGTAACAACAAAATATGTTACCGCTGTGACAAAGCAGTAATTCCCTATAAGTAGTCTAAGTAGTGTGCCACTAATATTAGGAATGTATTTGTGTAATTTCAACTGTTGCTAGGGAGAAAAGAGTTTTGATCTTTCTTAGAAAAGAAAAGATTAAGCACTCTGTCTACATTTGATTTTCATTTCATCTCCCCCATATATTTTATTTCTTTCTTTGGAAGTCAGCCAGCAAAGCAGCTCCATGTAACTACCTTCTTCCTTCCAGGCCTCCAGAAGTACTTTGTTTGAAAAAGACGTTTATGGTGCTTGTTCTGGTCGCTCTGTGCTGCTCTTTCCACTCTATTGTCTGTTTGGGTTGTGAGTGAAGGGTTCCTATTATGTGTTTGTGCAGCTCTTGGTACAGTGCAGTCCTATTCTCGGGCAGATATTTAGATCATAGTATCACCATGGTTGGAAAAGACCTCACAGATCATCAAGTCCAACCCATTACCACAGAGCTCAAGGCTAGACCATGGCACCAAGTGCCACGTCCAATCCTGCCTTGAACAGCCCCAGGGAAGGCGACTCCACCACCTCCCTGGGCAGCCCATTCCAGTGTCCAATGACTCTCTCAGGCAAGAACTTTCTCCTCACCTCAAGCCTAAATTTCCCCTGGCGCAGCCTGAGGCTGTGTCCTCTTGTTCTGGTGCTGGCCACCTGAGAGAAGAGAGCAACCTCCTCCTGGCCACAACCACCCCTCAGGTAGTTGTAGACAGCAATAAGGTCTCCCCTGAGCCTCCTCTTCTCCAGGCTAAACAATCCCAGCCCCCTCAGCCTCTCCTCGTAGGGCTTATGCTCGAGGCCTCTCACCAGCCTCGTTGACCTTCTCTGGACACGTTCAAGCATCTCAATGTCCCTCTTAAACTGGGGGGGCCAGATACTGCACTAAAAGATGTCATTATTCATTGCAATAAGTACTAATGTGATTTTCTAGAAAAGATTTAATTAAAATAGTATATATCTCAATTTAAGTTATATATATATGAAATAGAAGTAGTTTAATTAAACCTCCAAATTGTGAAAGCTTTAAGGTCTTAATTAAAATGGTGACTTGAAAAGACGAGTTTGGAGAGGTTCTGTTGGAGTTCTTCTACACAGAACAGGCTCAAAATTTAGAGATGAACTACTAGGATTATCCAAATAGCATCCTGGGCGTGGTTTTCAGTTATTTGCTCAAAATAATAAAGTCCAAATAGATACACATGCCAACCTAAGGTCTTACTGATTTTAAGAAACAGAAGCTTGAAACATCCCAACACAAGAAGGACATGGAACTGCTGGAGCGGGTCCAGAGGAGAGCCATGAAGATGATCAGAGGGCTGGAGCACCTCTGCTATGAGGACAGGCTGAGAGAGTTGGGGCTCTTCAGCCTGGAGAAGAGAAGGCTTCGAGGAGACCTTAGAGTGGCTTTCCAGTATCTGAAGGGAGCCTACAGGAAGGCTGGGGAGGGACTATTGACAAGGTCTGGTAATGTCAGGACGAGGGGGAATGGGTTTGAGCTGGAGGAGGGGAGATTTAGACTGGATGTTAGGAGGAAGTTCTTTACAGTGAGGGTGGTGAGACACTGGAACGGGTTGCCCAGGGAGGTTGTGGATGCTTCCTCCCTAGAGGCGTTTAAAGCCAGGCTGGATGAGGCCTTGAGCAACCTGCTCTAGTGGGAGGTGTCCCTGCCCATGGCAGGGGGTTGGAGCTGGATGATCCTTGAGGTCCCTTCCAACCTAAACCATTCTATGATTCTATGATTCTATGATTTCTTGCTCCTTCCTGTTCAGTCCCACACTGGTAGACCCTTGCTGTAAATGTACCTCTTCCAGGATGTTGTGTGCTCTCTCCAAGACTAGTCTTGCTCATCAGTCATTGCAAAGGCCTTTGAAAGGCCCAATACTCTGAACTAAAATATTTTTTGGGGGAATTTTGAACAACTTCTTATAGTGGTCTTCCAGTACCTGAAGTGTGCCTACAAGAGCTGGGAAGGGACTTTTTGCAAGGACTTGTAGTGATGAGATGAGAGAGAATGAATTTAAGATGGAAAAGGGTATTAGGAAGAGATATTTTCCAGTGAGGGTGGTGAGACACTGGAACAAGTTGTCCATGGAAGTTGTGGGTGCCTTCTCCCTGGAGGTGTTCAAGGCTAGGTTGGATGACTTGAGCAACGTGGTCTGGTGGAAGGTGTCCATGCTGATGGCAGGGAGATTGGAACTGAATAATCTTCAGGATCCCTTTAAACCCAACCTGCTCTATGATTCTACAAAAGACAATAAAAATAAGTGCCCAAGGATGATCTCACCTATCAACTCCTAAACCCACATGTTTTGACATAGTCAAAATCGTACGAATTCTCACCTGTTTTCCCTGTGTTGGCACCTGGTAAGGCAAAGAGATCCAGTTAACTTTCTTTTCTCCTATGACCTGAAAGCAATGTTGGTGATCTCATATTTCATAAGTACTTTGGCTAGTGTGAATCTATTCTGCAGACTTGGTCTCTGTACATTTCTGTTGATTTAATATTTTTACAGTTCTGTTTTTAAAAGCATGCCTCATTTATAAATCTGGCATTTCTTAGTCTCTGTTCAGCTAAGTTGGACTCCATTTGCAGTTTTGAATCCTATGTGATAACTTTCAAAAATGAAGCAAAAAGAAAATAATTACTTTTTAAAGTGTGCATGTTTGAAATTCCCTCTGGCTTTAGACTATTTTTGAAGTCATGTTTCTCACCACAGACATAAAGAACTATGCATTTCTTTTCAGAAGTACATTCAAGGAATATTGTATGTGCAGCTTCCTTGAACAGTCAGTTTGCCACGTGAATTTTGTGAACAAGCAGGATAAAAGGCCAGATTCAGAACACTTACAAGCCAACATGCATGAGGTACATAACCAAATGCTTCAATACGTGGAAAAGAATTTAAAGTAACATCCTTATAGTTAAAAAACTAAGGAAGAATTGAAATAAAATATGTCACTAAAAACATACATTTAAAATTCCACATCTATAACAACTGCAAAGTATAGATGCAGGAAAATGATGATCTGGATGAGGGCATCGAGTCAGTCATCAGCAAGTTTGCAGATGACACTAAGCTGTGACTGAGTTGGAGGGCAGAAGGGCTCTGCAGCGGGACCTTGACCGCCTGGACAGATGGGCAGAGTCCAATGGGATGGTGTTCAATGGCTCCAAGTGCTGGGTGCTGCACTTTGGCCACAACAACCCCATGCAGAGATACAGGCTGGGGTCGGAGTGGCTGGAGAGCAGCCAGACAGAGAGGGATCTGGGGGTGCTGATTGATACCCGCCTGAACATGAGCCAGCAGTGTGCCCAGGTGGCCAAGAGAGCCAATGTCATCCTGGCCTGCATCAGGAATGGTGTGGCCAGCAGGAGCAGGGAGGTCATTCTGCCCCTGTACTCTGCACTGGTTAGACCACACCTTGAGTACTGTGTTCAGTTCTGGGCCCCCCAGTTTAGAAGGGACATTGAGATGCTTGAGCGTGTCCAGAGAAGGGCAACGAGGCTGGTGAGAGGCCTCGAGCACAGCCCTACGAGGAGAGGCTGAGGGAGCTGGGATTGTTTAGCCTGGAGAAGAGGAGGCTCAGGGGAGACCTTATTGCTGTCTACAACTACCTGAGGGGTGGTTGTGGCCAGGGGGAGGTTGCTCTCTTCTCTCAGGTGGCCAGCGCCAGAACGAGAGGACACAGCCTCAGGCTGCGCCAGGGGAAGTTTAGGCTTGAGGTGAGGAGAAAGTTCTTCACTGAGAGAGTCATTGGCTACTGGAATGGGCTGCCCAGGGAGGTGGTGGAGTCGCTGTCCCTGGGGCTGTTCAAGGCAGGATTGGACGTGGCACTTGGTGCCATGGTCTAGCCTTGAGCTCTGTGGTAAAGGGTTGGACTTGATGATCTGTGAGGTCTCTTCCAACCTTGGTGATACTGTGATACTGTGATACTGTGAAAAGAGTGGAACGAAAATGCTCCTGAGGTTGCAGATGAAAATCATATTTTGTTTTGATTTTTTCCTTTGTTACTATTTGGACTTAAGAGATTCTGAAGATAAGCTTTGGTCGTTTAAGAAGTTACCACTGGGTTTAAAAATCTTTGCTAAGTATGTTTCCTTTTGCAATTCCTTCACTGCTGAACCATTCAAATGCATGGAAAATAAAGGGAAAAAAAAAAAGAATCCTGAAACAGTAGGAATAGTAGGAAGACTATTCTAAACTATCCAGTTTGTCCAGACCGCAAGCAGTGAGAAGTACAGAGAATTCCCATGCAAGGTCTGACATGTTTCTAATTCACTACTCCATCATCACTGCATCCTGCAGTTCCTCTCACTTGTTGCTGATGGCAGGCAGTTATGGAAGCTGAGGAGCTAGTGTTATTGTGTTTTCTCTTCTGGGGATACTTCCATAAGAGAAATCTGCTCCAGTGCAGAAAGCCCATAAAAAACCCAGTGCATTAACCTCCTAAAGGTTAACCTCCTAAAGCACTGCTGGGTAAATCTCTGAAGCTTACAAGTGATTCTGTCCAGCTGTATGGAGAATCCGTGTTCATCTTTCCTTGAAACACTCAAATAAATGCACCATCACATCGGTTTTCATCCTCTGGGATGGAGCCCGGTTTTGAGAACAGTTCAGCAGCTCCGTTCCAACCTGATTCCCCCTCTGCTTCCTGATACTGTATCTCCCAAACAGTTGGGACACTTAGGGACTCCTAAATAATGGTGACAAACTGTGAGAACAGGTCTGTGAAAAGAAACATTATCAACAGACCTACAGATGGTGTTTTGAGGACCAAAAATCATGGAGGTAAAGAGAACACAATTTGCAGTCTCGTCTCAAATACACATGTTCTCTTCTCTCTCTGCAAAACCTCCAGCTACTTCAGATCCAGAAGGTGATTTGGTGAAGAAAGGGCAGTCTGGACTTAAAGAGCTGCTGCGTTGCAAAACTCGGATATAGAATATTCCAAATGCCTCGTTCCATAATATTTTTTTTTCCAAAGAGATCTTAAAGATCATTAAACTTAAAAATAACCCCAAAACCCCCAAACACAACACCAAATTTTGTGTGTGTCCACTAATCCTGGTCACCAAACTGGAAAAGCACAAACTGGATGGGTGGAGCACTCACTGGATAAGGAATTGGCTGGATGGTCGCATGCAGAGGGTGGTGATCAATGGCACAATGTCCACCTGGCGACCGGTGACAAGTGGTGTTCCTCAGGGGTCAGTGCTGGGACCAGTGCTCTTTAACATCTTTGTCAGTGATATGGACAGAGGAATTGAGTGCACCCTCAGCAAGTTTGCAGATGACACCAAGCTGTGTGGCACAGCTGACTTGCTGGAGGGCAGGGATGCCATCCAGAGGGACCTGGACAGGCTGGAGAGGTGGGCCCAGGCCAACCTCATGACGTTTAACAAGGCCAAGTGTAAGGTCCTGCACCTGGGTCGGTGCAATCCCAGGCACAGATACAGGCTGGGTGATGAATGGCTGGAGAGCAGCCCTGAGGAGAAGGACCTGGGGGTCTGGGTCGACGAGAAGCTCAACATGAGCCGGCAGTGTGCACATGCAGCCCAGACAGCCAACCGAGTGCTGGGCTGCATCAAGAGAAGTGTGGCCAGCAGGGCAAGGGAGGTGATTCTCCCCCTTTACTCTGCTCTCGTCAGACCCCACCTGGAGTACTGTGTGCAGTTCTGGAGCCCCCAATACAAGAAGGACATGGAACTGCTGGAGCGGGTCCAAAGGAGAGCCACGAAGATGATCAGAGGGCTGGAGCAGCTCTGCTATGAGGACAGGCTGAGAGAGTTGGGGCTCTTCAGCCTGGAGAGGAGAAGGCTTCGAGGAGACCTTATAGTGGCTTTCCAGTATTTGAAGGGAGCCTACAGGAAAGCTGGGGAGGGACTATTGACAAGGTCTAGTAATGTTAGGACAAGGGGGAATGGGTATAAGCTGGAAGAGAGGAAATTTAGACTGGATGTTAGGAGGAAGTTCTTTACAGTGAGGGTGGTAAGGCACTGGAACAGGTTGCCCAGGGAGGTTGTGGATGCTTCCTCCCTGGAGGTGTTTAAGGTCAGGCTGGATGAGGCCTTGGGCGAGCTGCTCTAGTGGGAGGTGTCCCTGCCTGTGGCAGGGGGTTGGAGCTGGATGATCCTTGAGGTCCCTTCCAACCTAAACCATTCTATGATTCTATGATTCTATGATTCTATGACACAGGTGCAACTGCTGGTTTTGGAAAAGTCAGCATTTTCCAAAGACGCTACACAGTGACCGTAGCTCATTTCTGTGCTAAGTGTCTTGGGGTAAAGAGTGGAACATCAAATTTCTTTGGTTCAGCTTAGCAGATGCTGGTTTCTTTTAGCAATAAGTGAACTATAAATGAGTTTCTCATAGTATAATCATACCACAGTATTCACACAAGTTGGAATGTTTCCTAATTCCTGTCTAATATTAAATAGCAACAATACAGATCAAAGATAATGCATACAAATTTGATATTTACAGTGTCTCTATGCCTACAAAGATGAGGAAAAGTGATATGGCTGTGTATAAACAAGAGTTATGACATTTTCAAGGATCAACTACCTAAATAGTCAACATATGCACAGATAAAAGTTTAATAGCTACTTATTAAAAGATGCAGTAAAATATGAGAGTGCACTGGCAGTAAATAGATTAAAGGTCTATTAATCTATCTTCAGAAGAAGAATATTTCATATGCAGGCCCTATTAGATAGTTTGGTCTAGCACACATATTCATGTATCATGTTTTTTAGAACTGCATTAGTAGGGTTTTAATTATGCACCATTCCTTCTTCTAATTATTAAAGCAGCTGGTTTGTGTAAAAGAGCAACAAGAAGTAATAAACTCTTGGTCCAGACAGTGTCCCTGTACCAAAATGTGGGTGACTGACAATTGAAAACCACACTGACCACTCTGTAAATAAACACCAAAATAGGAATTGATGATTGGGAAGCAGAGAGACATTTGATACCTTTGATGCATGTCAGCAGGCTATTTGATGCCAGAAACCCAAAGGAAGCATTTGCTGGTGCTTAAGACAAGTACTGTCTCATCATCAGTGCAGCAAGGTAGAGAAATATTGAGAAAGAAGATCAAAAGAAAGCAGTGGATTTGGGCTATAATCAGAGCTCTAAAATCAATGTTGACAAGAATCAAAGCTGGCTACAGTTCAAATTCATGTTAGGCAGATGTTTATCATTTTGTCCTCCTCTCACTGGTGCTAAACAGCAGAGCAAGAAGGAAAACCAGAAGAAATAACCAAAGCAAAGTCTGAAGAGAGGTCTTCTCTGGGAGATCAGGTAGAAGACCAGCGGTTCACATTGGGACAAAGGTTCAAATCCTGTAGAAATGGAATTTGCAGTGAGAAAATTCCATCAAACAGACTATGTTGTTCTTGCTCCTAGAAAAGCAGAGGCAAAGTCACCTTAAAAATTGCTTTACTGCCTACTACTGTGGGGATCTACTACACACAAGAGGAGGAATGCAAAAAGTTTTGTATCTCATCCCAAATCACATTCCACTCCTAGATAGTAAGCCTGTGAAATGATAAACAGATTTGTTCCAATGCAAACAATTCACATTAAGTAAACAAATTCCTTTATGCTGTTGAAGGACTGTTATCCATACGGGCCTCATGGCAGGAGTACAATGTTCATATGGAAGAGGTTCATTTGGTTCAGTTTCAGCAATGCTCTACTAAAAATGTTCCCTGAAGTTCCCTTAGTAGAACTTGAGCACACTGTGGCGACCTTATGCCTTGAGACTACTATATATTTCTTCTATTCAGTCTATTGACTGCATAAAGAATAGCTTCCCAGATGATAAAGTTTCCCTCATCAGTTTTAGTGGCATAGGTAATCCATTGAAAACTGTTTTTACTGACTTTCTGTTCAGGTGGTTCTTTCTTCTAGCCTGTAAATTAATTTTCATGATGTCAGCATGTGTGACTTTGACCAGAGATAAACTCCAGTATGTTTAAGAGGGAGACCACAAACTACAGATGTAGATGGTGGCATCACAAAAACATGTAAGTGGAAGTAAAGATATCTGTAGAAACCAGTGAGTTTCAAACCAACATTGTGCATGAAAAAAATCACACAGAACCATAGAAACATTCTGGTTGGAAAAGACCCCCAGGATCATCAAGTCACTGTCTCTGGGGGTGTTCAGAAAAAGCCTGGATGGGGCACTTAGTGCCATGGTCTAGATGACTGGATAGGGCTGGGTGATAGGTTGGACTGGATGATCTTGGAGGTCTCTTCCAACCTGATTGATTCTATTCTATTGTTTTCATGGTCAACTCCATTATCCCTACTCTATAAAATTCTCCCTTAAACCATATCCTCAAGCATCACATCCAAATGCCTTTTAAATGCATCCAGGGCTGGTGACTCAACCACCTCCCTGGGCAGCCCAATCCAATGCCTGACCACTCTTTCTGTGAAAAAATGCTTCCTAATATCCAGTCTAAACCCACCCAGTTGCAGCTCGAGGCCATTCCCTCTTGTCCTATCGCTATTCACCTGTGAGAAGAGACCAGGAGTGTCCTCTCCACAACATCCTTTCAGGTAGCTGTAATATATACAGCATTAGTGTCCTAGATTGGCTAAGCCAGTCATTGTGTATTCATGAAAATTTTGTGTTTGCTGCAATATTTTCCTGATCCCTGACCAGCTGCTTCAATGGGATTTGGGAAATTGTCACCACAGTATAGGGATCTATACAATAAAGCTACAAAAATCTCTTTCAATCAAAGAGTTTACATATTTGAGCATGGAGACTAGACTTTTTTTCACACTGAAGTCTGCCAGCTTCAGAGCTTCATTTCTGTGTACAGTTGCCCACTTCTGAGTGAATTCCAAAGGAGGTGGAAAAGATTCTGGGATAAAGACAAGGGGACACAGCCTCAAGTCGTGCCGAGGGAAGTATAGGCTGGATGTTAGGAGGAAGTTCTTCCCAGAGAGAGTGATTTGCCACTGGAATGGGCTGCCCAGGGAGGTGGTGGAGTCACTGTCCCTGGAGGTGTTCAGGAAAAGCCTGGATGAGGCACTTAGTGCCATGGTCTAGTTGACTGGATAGGGCTGGGTAATAGGTTGGACTGGATGATCTTGGAGGTCTCTTCCAACCTGGTTGATTCTATTCTATTCTATTCTATTCTATAAAGAGGTAAAGCTGGGGAAAAAAAGAGTTGTTTAGTGGCATAGCTAACTCAAAGAGTTTGAACTTGACTACAAGTTTCTGTATTTCAAATGCTCAGAGTACCCTGCTCAGCAGAGGTACTGCCAGCGAGCTTGGGCTCCTGGGAGTGCACTAACCGGAGAGCAGCATGGATGTGTGTCCTGACACAATCACTCTTAACAGGGAAATGAAACTTTCTGCTGTGCTAATACTGATTTGACCCCTTTGCACTCCTTACACAGTTAATTAAAAATTTGAAGCAGTTTTGACAGGCCTTTTCTTGAATGTATATAATTAAGTTTTAAATTCTTTCATTGCAGTACATGTTTCCACCAGGGGCTCACAAATCATCCACTCCTTTTAGGGGTCCTGATTAGGATCTTTCATGGGAGAGGACTAAAATACTGAGAGGAAAGAAAACTCAAGACTTCTTTTTTTTTTTTAGCCAGCATATTAAAAAGTACTTTCCTTCTCTCTCTCTCTTTTTTCCCCCCATTTTTATTTCTAAAAGCACTTTTAAAGCCCATGGTTCTCACCAGAGAGAAACAAATATGAAAAACCTATCTTCAGGTTTAGTGTGAATGAAACTAAAAGTTTACTGTATTTGAACTAAAACCAGGAAATCCATTAGTATTAGTGGTACCAGCTGTTCTTTGTGTCAGTCCAAACCCCGCAAGGAGACACTGGAAGTCCTGCACTATAAGGTCAACACAGAATGTACAACTTTTATTTTAAGTGAAAGGAATAAGGAATAAAAAGAAGTCTCAGAGAAACAAAGTGCTGTGCTTGTGAGTATTTCTGTGAGAGCAGCCATTTTTAATAGATCTGAGGAACTTCATGGAGCAGAGCTGCCTCTTCGCTTTGGGGAATTTTGCAGGCTGCATGTCTCAGTTGATTTCCTCCTGCCCTGCAAGGACATTCCAGATATCCTGCATTTCAGCACAAGGTTATAATAAAATTCACTTTAAAAAGACCAAAATCTCAAATTCCTGGTTCATTCTGGCTAATGTTATGTTATGAAATTGATCAGAGTTGGTGGAAATCTGAGGAAGGGAGTGTAAAAGAGAAAGAAAACTCAAACTGGGGAAAAAAAAGAGTTATCCTACTATAGGATAAGTACCCAACAAGAGGAAGCACCAACTTGAAGAGAAGCCAGCTATGCTGCTTCCCATTGTGAGGGCAATGCGTAGAAAAAGATATTAGTTAAAAAAACCATTCTGCCTGTTCCAGTGATTAAGTTTTCAGTGACTTCCAAATTCAGTATCAAATGTGAAATTATCTTTTCAGACTTTGTATCCAACGTCCTTCTCCATTAGGTCTAGATAGTGTCTTTGGATGTTGATCCTTGTGCTAGTTTGAAGCTAGCTAGAATGTTTTGGTGAGAAGAATTAGATTACAGTCTGTGAAAGGAAAACAATGGTGATGTCTACTTCCCTCATAGGCTTGCTGAGATGTATAAAAACATAAGTGAAAACATAGATAAGACACTCGGCACTTCTCTCACTTAGGCTGCTGCTGTGGCACTGGCTGAGCTGCATCTTACTCTCTAACCTCACCCTCCATTTTGGACTAATCCACTTTGCTTCCTAAACCCCCTGGCCGAACCTCCATTCTTCCTTGGGACTGGGGTAAGGTTGAGAGGGGTAGGGGGAAGGTGAGGGGTGGTTGAGAGCCCCTCCTGGGGACTCAGGTTTCTGGGAGGGGAGTTGTGTCTGTATTACCTTTTTACCTTGTATATTTCTGTCTATAACTGTATATACTGTAAATATCTGCTTGTAAATTGTGCCAGCTGTAAATAGAAGCTTCATTCATATTTCCAGAGCCGGCTGAGTCTAGTCTGGGTGATTTCTAAAAGTGTGGGGGTGCAGGAAACACCCAAACCACCACAATCCTGCAGAATTAGGGGTTGGATTTAGTGTAACCAATTCAGCCCTGGCTTTTTGTTTTTTTGTTTTTTTGTTTTTTTTTCTTCTCTACTGATATGTTGAAGAAACTGAATGGATACGTTGTGAGAAAGATTAAAGATGCTTCACTTCCCATTTGCTTTAAATGTCTGCTTGTAAACAGTGCTGATAAGTAGAGATACGGCCTAAAGCTACATCCAGATGGCTAAAGAGTTGTGTTATCTCCAGAAGCTCCCATTGTGGTGTCTTAATTTACATTTTGCAGCAAGAGTTTCCAATTCTGCACAGTAATAAATGTGCAGGAGTCAAATTCACAGAAGGGAAGGAAATACTGGCAGCCAGCTTCACAATTTGGACAGCACAGTGATAAACAATATCTTCCATTTTCTACAAATTAAATATTACACAGATCCCCCTGCAGTCCCTCCTCATAAATATATAGTTGAAATAAACTCTCCTGGTGTTACCTCATACCAAAAACGTGTGAAGATTCAGGGCATGTCTACATGTGCTTGACATCTTTCACATGTGTAATTTATGCAGCTCCCACAGTCTTGGGGCAGAACACATGTTTCACACATGGGCTGCGCACTCCGTATTAGCTACGGTCCACCCAGGTATACAAAGTGGTCAGGCTGCAGATGCAGGGTTATTTGCTTAGCCTTTAAGCATGGTAACAGTAAGAAACTCTATCTACAAGAACCTTTATTGCTGCTACTTGGAATTGTGGACATAACTCTGCAGAGAATTCAAAAGGGAGTACCTGTATATAGCTCTACCTTGCACACGTGTGTCTGAGTGTGTATTTGAAATACTTTATTAGTGCCTCTTCCCCAGGAATCCTTTGCTGGTGTTATGCTCACTTTTCAGACCATGACTGATTAATTGGTAAGCAAATGTCAGAGGTCATCTGAACAGAAAGAGGTGGGGAGAGCCTGTGCTCTGGGTCCCAGTGTGCAAGAGGCTTTGCTCTGGGAAAGGACAATGCTGTTTTGTCATAGGACAGAAAGGACACTGAGAGGTTTTCTGAAACCTTTGCCACCCCAAAGCAAGACCAATGCCCCTTTTGCACTTCCTGATGTTTCTCCAGATTGGTGTTAGACACCATTGGGAAAATTTAGTCATCATGTGTCTCATTATCCTTACTGTTCCAAAAATTTTGCTGACATCTAACTATAGAACTAAAATGTAAGTCTGTTGATGTCTTGCTCATAGTGGTCATGGAGAACAGATTATTCATAACAGAAACTTGAAGACTCTACTCCTGTTTGATCTTCCCTTCAGGCTACAGCATTGCAGCCTTTTCCAGACTAGGCTTTTTTTGGGCCTCATTGGGAGTTAGGTGAATAACACTTTAATCTTGCTTTCTTATGAGACTGTCACAAGATTCATGCTAAAGCTCTCACCAGAATTGAAATATATGTCCCTATCCACAGAGGCTATCACCCTGTCACAGAAAGAAGTTGGCTTGGATTTGCATATTTGTGATACACAATATATCCTCTATGCTACATAGGAGCCTATTAATCTTTTTGTTATATTCCAGGTGGTTACCTTGAAAGTGCACTTAAAACATGATTTTGTTTGACTGTTGACTCTAGCATTATTCTAGGAATTTATGTTAATCTGGCTAGTCTATAATACCCTCAGACCCTTCTTGGGGAAGGGGCTATCAGCAGGTGAGAAGCTGTTTTATTGTATATTTCTGTTATGGTAAGATGTTTGCACTATGGTTTCCCTTATTTTCTTGTGGAGAAGCTAAAGAACAGCATACTTCCTCCCCACATCATTGCCAGCATCTGCCTTGTGCAAAACTAATCTGGCACACACCTTCTCCCTGTGGGGTTCTGCTGAATCAGGACACAGGGTTTTTTCCTGAAGTCTTTTCTTCCTTCTCACAAGACATGGTTGGCTGATCAGGAAAAAGAAAATAAGTAAACTTACTGTGTTACTTGCTTGCATTTCCTAATCTGCATATAGCCCTACGAGGAAAGGCTGAGGGAGTTGGGATTGTTTAGCCTGGAGAAGAGGAGGCTCAGGGGTGACCTTATTACTGTCTACAACTACCTGAGGGGTGGTTGTAGCCAGGGGGAGGTTGCTCTCTTCTCTCAGGTGGCCAGCGCCAGAACAAGAGGACACAGCCTCAGGCTGCGCCGGGGGAAGTTTAGGCTCGAGGTGAGGAGAAAGTTCTTCACTGCGAGAGTCATTGGCTACTGGAATGGGCTGCCCAGGGAGGTGGTGGAGTCGCCGTCCCTGGAGCTGTTCAAGGCAGCTGTGATACTGTGATATATATATATATACATGTAAATGGTTATTCTGCCCCCTGAATCTGCTGGCCCACTGCTAAGATCCTGTTATGCCTCCAGGGCTAAAAGTACAACTATTTGTCTAATATCATCACACTATCACACAGTATCACCAAGGTTGGAAGAGACCTCACAGATCATCAAGTCCAACCCTTTACCACAGAGCTCAAGGCTAGACCATGGCACCAAGTGCCACGTCCAATCCTGCCTTGAACAGCTCCAGGGACGGCGACTCCACCACCTCCCTGGGCAGCCCATTCCAGTAGCCAATGACTCTCTCAGTGAAGAACTTTCTCCTCACCTCAAGCCTAAATTTCCCCTGGCGTAGCTTGAGGCTGTGTCCTCTTGTTCTGGTGCTGGCCGCCTGAGAGAAGAGAGCAACCTCCTCCTGGCTACAACCACCCCTCAGGTAGTTGCAGACAGCAATAAGGTCTCCCCTGATGAATATATTGGTATGAATTCAAAGATGAAGAAGTGATTACCAGATTTTTGAGCAAGATAAAGAAACTTGTGGTTATAGGAATGATTCTCCTGTGCTTAATGTACATGCCTGAAAGGCTACTCCTGCTCTACGATTTTCTGAGGTGTAGCTGTCAGGCAAATATATTCTTATTTTGGGGTACAGCTGCTAAAGTATTGTTTGACAAGTTTGAAAAATCATTTTGGACTTTTTTTCTGCATCTGGAGACGTAGTCACCCATGTCTTCAGGTTTTTTTTTTGTTTAAGGAACATTACCATAAGATGTAGAGGGAAATCAATACAGCACAGCGCTCAAGAGAGAGGACAGAAAACACTACTAGAAGAGCAAAATTCTTGTCAAATAAAAGGTGCTAAATGATGAATAAATATTAAAGAAGTGAAGCAAGGTATATTTATTTGTTAATATTCAGAACCCAAATATTTTTAATGATATTTCAGAATTTATTTGTGTATTTTGTCTTATAAAGCTGTTAAAAGAAATATATATTTCCAGATTATGTTCTAATATAAGCTTTTTCTAATGACTTCTGATGATAATCCACCTAAGGATGTAACTGGGAGAACAGGAATTCAGACTCAGATATAACATCATAGAATCATAGAATCAACCAGGTTGGAAGAGACCTCCAAGATCATCCAGTCCAACCTAGCACCCAGCCCTGGCCAATCAACCAGACCATGGCACTCAGTGCCCCATCCAGTCATTTCTTGAACACCTCCAGGGATGGTGACTCCATCACCTCCCTGGGCAGCCCATTCCAATGCCAATCACTCTCTCTGGCAAGAACACCCATCCTAGACCTCCCCCAGAGCCACTTGAGACTGTGTCCCCTTGTTCTGATGCTGGTTGCTTGGCAGAAGAGACCAACCCCCACCTGGTTACAGCCTCCCTTCAGGAAGTTGTAGACAGCTGAGGTCTGTCAATGAGGTCTCCCCTGAGCCTCCTCTTCTCCAGGCTAAACAACCCCAGCTCCCTCAGCCTCTCCTCATAGGGTTTGTGTTCCAGGCCTCTCACCAGCTTCATTGCCCTTTTCTGGACATGTTTCAGCACCTCAACATCTCTCTTAAATCAAGGGACCCAGAACTGGACATAGTACTCAAGGTGTGGCCTGACCAGTGCTGAGTACAGGGAAAGAATAACCTCCCTTGTCCTACTGGCCACACTGTTCCTGATCCAGGCCAGGATGCCATTGGCACTCTTGGCCACCTGGGCACACTGCTGGCTCATGTTTAGCCTGCTATCTACCAGTACACCCAGGTCCCTTTCTGCCTGGCTGCTCTCCAGCCACTCTTTCCTCAGCCTGTAGGGCTGTTGTGGCCAAAGTGTAGAACCCTGCACTTGGCCTTGTTAAATCTCATCCCATTGACCTCTGCCCACCCATTCAACCTGTCAGGGTCCCTCTGCAGGGCTCTCCTACCTTCCAACAGATCAACACCTGCTCCTAGCTTGGTGTCATCTGCAAATTTACTGAAGCTGGACTCAATCTCCTCATCCAGATCATCAATAAAAATATTGAAGAGGACTGGGCCCAGCACTGATCCCTGGGGGGCACCACTAGTGACAGCTGCCAGCTGGATGTGGCACCATTCACCACCACTCTCTGGGCCTGGCCCTCCAGACAGTTCTTGACTCATATCAGAGTGAATCTGTCTAAGCCACGAGCTGCCAGCTTTGCCAGGAGCTTGTTGTGGCAGGCAGTGTTGAGGGCTCTGCTGAAGTGCAGGTAAATTACATCCACATCCTTCCCTGCGTTGACCAGGTGGGTAACCTGGTCATAAAAGGAGATCAGGTTGCTCAGGCAGCACCTGCCCTTCCTAAGCCCATGCTGGCTGGCCTGATCTCTATGTTTCACAGACTTATTTATAAGATCTTTACTTTCTTTGCTTATTTATAAGGTTTCTCCAATTTTCTTCTAAGATTACTCAATAAAAAACCAATTCATTATTTAAATGTTGTGGCATCCTCCTCTAAATCAAATATGCCCTTAGGCAAGATGAGTAAGCAGATTAAATACTTTCCCTGATGACAAAGATACAAACTCATGAATAGATTCAAGGAATCAAAACTCTCTGGCAAAATATTAAGCCCTAGAAAATGCTAACAGCTTCAGTAAAGTATAGGCTATGCCAATAAGAATGTGTCTTCTAGGCAAATTTGCATTTTCCTTCCATAATCACCTATCAGTAACCTTGATTAGCCTTGAAGAATTTCATATACTTGATTTTTCATCTTATGAATTGCAACAGTTCTGGCAATTGGATCTATACAAATCTATACACTTTGCTTCCTAATCCCCTGGCTGAACCTCCATTCTTCCTTGGGACTGGGGTAAGGTTGAGAGGAGTAGGGGGAAGGTGGAAGGGTGGTTGGGAGCCCCTCCTGGGGACTCAGGTTTCTGGGAGGGAAGTTGTGTTTCTGTGTTACCTTTTACCTTGTATATTTCTGTATATAAGGGTATATACTGTAAATATCTGCTTGTAACATCCATAGGCTGGATGTTAGGAGGAAGTTCTTGACAGAGAGAGTGATTTGCCATTGGAATGGGCTACCCAGGGAGGTGGAGGAGTCACTGTCCCTGGAGGTGTTCAGGAAAAGACTGGATGGGGCACTTAGTGCCATGGTCTAGTTGACTGGATAGGGCTGGGTGCTAGGTTGGACTGGATGATCTTGGAGGTCTCTTCCAGTCTGGTTGATTCTATTCTATTCTATTCTATTCTATTCTACTTGACACCACTGGCTTACAACATAAAGTTGATAAACTACATGAACATTTATGGAGACCTTTAACCTCTTAATCATGTTTATTTTGGAAGAAAACTGTGGTTCCTGTGAGTGAAGTTGGAACAAGTTAAAACTATGGCGTTTGGCTTTAAAGAGATATGAGCAACATTAAAAGGTCCCTAATCTTATCAACTATTTAAGATCAAATAGGGGAAGACAATATCTACATAAGATTTATATCACAGTTTCCATTGCGGTTAAGTGTAGTGGTTTGGGTGTCCCTCCCCGTNGAGAGCAAAGCCCAGAGCAAAGTGACTTTAATGTTTTGCTTTTCCTTTCTACACATCCCAGCAAGACTGTGAGTGAAGTAGACATCACCATTGTTTTCATTTCTCAGCCTATTATCTAGTCCTTCTCACCAAAGCATTCTAGCTAGGCTCAAACTAGCACATTAAGTATATTAAGTATAAGGTTAGTATAAGTATTAAGGTTAGGTATATTAACATAGGTTAAGTATATTCAGTAACAAGAGCCTAGCTGGTACTTTTCTATAATGGTTTCTTTAATTAACAATAAAAATGAAAAAACCCACCTCAAGCTGAAGATGCACCTATGTGACCAGTAAAACCCATTTTGTGCATAACTTCCTTCACTTAGATATTGCAACATTCCTCAAAACACAGCCTCCTTCTCTTTGCTCAGAAACTTTAATACCAGAAGGGATTTTACTAATAATTCCCTTTGATTTTTGAGAGAAATGCCAAATAAGTATCCCTATTCCCTCTTTCAACTTCAAGCTTGCTTTTTTTACTGGTGATGCATTTGCAGAGAAAGATACTCAGCTTGGATCTGAAGAGGGATGAATTGAAAAGTATTCTTAATTCTAAACCACATTTCTAACCTTAGAAACCACAGCCTGCAGTGTGCTTTTTTGCACAGTGCGATTGCACAGCATCAAAGAAAAGCTGTCAATAATGAGAAAACTCAAATAGTTTCAGATGAGTTCTCTGAAATCTATTTAGTTTTTTTTTTGGATGCACCCCCACCTTCCCTGCAATTTGTATATAGATCTTCACGGTGTATGGTATATAGTGGTGGACCTTCACAGTATCAGTATTCACCACCATGAAGGCAGACCGATCCCATTTAGAACTGAAGGTGAAACAAGTGGTTCAGCTTGTGGTGATGGAGAAAAAAAGCTCCTCTTGATCTGTTAGGTTATGGGAAGGTCTATGACAGTTAGTAAGGATTCTTATTCATCATTAATGTTGTTGGAGGAGTTTGGACAGATAAGGTATTTCCTCTAAAAAGCAATGCCGAAAAAGCTTATCATGAATACTTGTACTAAAGTGAAAAAAATCAAGTATATGAAATTCTTCAAGGCTAATCAAGGTTGCTGATAGGTGATTATGGAGGGAAAATGCAACTTTGACTAAAAAAAAACATTGCTATTGGCATAGCCAATGGCATCCTGGCCTGTATCAGGAACAGTGTGGTCAGTAGGACAAGGGAGGTTCTTCATCCCCTGTACTCAACACTGGTCAGGCCACACCTTAAGTACTGTGTCCAGTTCTGGGCTCCTCAATTCAAGAGAGATGTTGAGGTGCTGGAATGTGTCCAGAGAAAGCCAACAAACCTGGTGAGGGGCCTGGAACACAAACCCTATGGGGAGAGGCTGAGGGAGCTGGGGTTGTTTAGCCTGGAGAAGAGGAGGCTCAGGGGTGACCTCATTGCTGTCTACAACTACCTGAGAGGAGGCTGTAACCAGGTGGGGGTTGGTCTCTTTGCCAGGCAACCAGCAACAGAACAAGGGGACAGAGTCTCAAGTTGTGCTGGGGGGAGGTATAGGCTGGATGTTAGGAGGAAGTTCTTGCCAGAGAAAGTGATTGGCATTGGAATGGGCTGTCCAGGGAGGTGGTGGAGTCACCGTCCCTGGGGGTGTTCAAGAAAAGCCTGGATGAGGCACTGAGTGCCATGGTCTAGTTGACTGGCTAGGGCTGGGTGCTAGGTTGGACTGGATGATCTTGGAGGTCTCTTCCAACCTGGTTGATTCTATTCTATTATTAGATTTATGGAAAAAGTGGTCTAATTTGCATGGAAAAAAAAAATCCCCAAATGCCAGAATATTTACAGTGTTAGACTGAAAGATATTTATAGGTGTTATCAAAAGTTACTTTGAGCTATGAACAATTACAGGTTTACTGAAAAATCATGAGAAACACTCCTCTTTCAAATCCAGCTGAAGGAGCAGCTATATATTGATAGCTCAAACAAAACTTAACAGTGTTGGGTTGCATGATAAAGACACATAGCTAATCCCCCAAAGAAAATTCTCAGAGACTGATGAGGAGACTGGTGAATTCATTCTTTTTAACTGCAATTATCTGAGCATGTGTGGGAAGAGAGGGAGAAATAGTCAGCAAGAGAAGTAGGTGCAGGGTTGTCTGGGGAGGGAGAAGGGGGACAGGGCTCTTTGGACATTGAATTCACCAGAAGGGCAGGTTTACAATTTTCTGATCAAGCAAGTGCCCTCCTGCTCACAGGATTTTGATATTGTCCTTGTAGATAAAGGAAGCTGCATGAAACAAGGGCATTTTTATTCTTTTTTTTCCTTTTTTTCCCTTCAAGGGAAGAATGTTGCTTATTCATTTTGGTAGCAATTCACTAGGTGGAAGATATTACAGTGAGCTTGCCCTCCACTTTCTGTCAAGTCATCATTTTGTGACCAAGACTGCAAAGGAGGAAGGAATCCCATTATTTGGTTGCATCAATGTGAGATCATGGAAAGTTTAGAATAGAATAGAATAGAGTAGAATAGAATAGAATAGAATAGAATAGAATAGAATAGAATAGAATAGAATAGAATAGAATAGAATAGAATCAACCAGACTGGAAGAGACCTCCAAGATCATCCAGTCCAACCTATCACCCATCCCCATCCAGTCAACTAGACTTTAGCACTAAGGTCCTCATCCAGTCTTTTCTTGAACACCTCCAGGGACAGTGACTCCACCATCTCCCTGGGAGCAGCAGAGGCAAGCATGGGCCATTCTAAGATGGCATAAGATTATGGTGAGTACAATGAACCAGGTAAGAGCACTGGTATAATGCTTTAGATGCCAAACCACCTTGCTGTTTTTCCCCCTTCCAGCAGATATTGACTATGCTTGCCCAGGTTCAGTTTTAGTAGAAGATTTTTGATGACTTCACTTCTAATGTGAGTCAGATGAGCCTAAGTCATCTCAAGCTCTGCTTTTCGCTTGGTGAGCACTTGGAATAAGAACCTCCAATACAGACATCATAATAGCTAGTACAGATAAACTGGGGCATCATTCATTTACTAACAGGCCCTTCCTCTGAGTTTTACACGAGCTTATAAGCTTGATTTCTGCACCCAGCTTGCTGCTGTCAACCCTTCTCTCTTCTCTTCCTCCTTAGCAATGTCTCTTGGTGATTCAAGTGACAGATTCCTTACTACTTGTTAGCAGAGTTAGCAAATTACATATTTTCCAAATAAAGTCGGTGGAAATCCCCTGTCAGCTGTGAATTGGACTATTTAAATTATACTACTGTGCTGACAGATTCAGATTTGCTACTAACCATGTTTGCAAGAAAAATCCAGGTATGGTAGAAAATTATTACTTACAAGCAGTGCTTTACTTTGGAACAACTACAGAGAAAGGCTTTTGGCTCTGTAAGTTACAGATTTCAGTGGAATTTCACTTAATCCTTATGATTATCTATTTGCATGAGCAGCGAGTGGGTTTAAGCTGTCCAGACTGCCCGTGAACTACCTAGATGAGCTTCTAATGGCTTGTGATTTGGCCAGCACAGAGTGGTGGATTCTGACTTTCCACTGATGGCAGCAGGCTCCAGGAGAGTGGGCTTAGGGAAACCAATTTGATGTCCACAGCCTGGGTTATTGAAAAAAGAGTTGCTAGCCTGAGTGGATACCAGGTGCCTAGGCAACTGCTCCTACCACTGACTTTGGAACAGAGGATAAAATGCCCTGTACCTCTATAAGAAAATGGTAGCTGGGAAGACACAGCAACTGTGGAATCTTTAGGGAGATAAAATGCAGTCTCACATCTGCAGTTTACAGATGAATGAAATCTGCTGATTTAAGAAGCCTGAATCCTGCCCTTCCCAAAGGTAAATGTAACAGCAGCATAAAGTTGCATTGCACAGAAAGAGGCCAACCCATCATCAAGTCCAAACCAGACTTGTGATAATTACTCACTTCTGAAGGAATATCACAGTATCACAGTATCACCAAGGTTGGAAGAGACCTCACAGATCATCAAGTCCAACCCTTTACCACAGAGCTCAAGGCTAGACCATGGCACAAAGTGCCACGTCCAACCTTGTCTTGAACAGCCCCAGGGACGGCGACTCCACCACCTCCCTGGGCAGCCCATTCAATATGGATACAACACGAGGAAAAGGAAGGTGTCATGAGTTCCATGTGTCCAAATCGACATAGGATCAGATAGTGCCAACAATGTGTTAAGCAGGGATACCATCAGGAAGAGGCTGTGGCAAGACACATCTAAATCCCAGTCTGGATAGCTGAGTACATATGCTTTGACTAGAGAAGAGGATGAGAGTACAGGTTCAATTATACTGAGTAGTCTTGCAAGCAGTAGAGTTTATGGAGCATGGTTTCCCATAGGTCCTTGTCTGTGCCTTCTCTGGTGTCTAGTAACGCCGGAGTGTTCACACCACAAGATGATCTTCCAGGAGAGGAGCTGTTCTGTGTCTCTCTTTCCCCTGTTTATCCACCACTTCTCCTTTAACTTGTGGGTAGATAATGTTTTAAGCCCACTCTGCCCAAGTCAGAGGAGGTAGAGGTTGACCAGCAGGGCCAGAAGATGGAGGCGAAGTAGGGGACTGACTAACAGATGGTAGGTGCTATTATGTAAAGTTTGGCCATGTAAGAACCAGAGTTAAAAACCAGCATGAAACTGGAAAGCATGAAAATGGAAGTTGTTTCCAGATAACAGCCTGATCCTCACAGTGTTATTGTTAATCAGTTTGCCCTTTGACTTTAGTCCTTTGGAGCCAGATCTGAGGCCCTTTGGGCTATGTCAGCTATCATGTCTGTCTGCAGAGGAAGGCAGGGCTGAACATGTCCAAATGCCTGGTGCTCAGGCTGCCAAATTTTGTTTCTTAATACAGTGAGAGAGCTTAAGTTATGCATGTATGGCTGGGCTGTCAAGACTTCTCCTTACCATTGAGAGTGCAGGAGCAAAGACCTGGCAGCTGTAGATACTAGGTGGTCTGAATTGCTCATTACCCTCTTGAACTTAGGTGTGATAGCAAGCTCTTAATCTTGGATGCTGTAGTTGGCAGTCGGTACAGGGCTCTTATATCCTGCAGCTTAAGCAAATACTGTAAGAATGAAAAGTGGTATAGTGTAATCCACAAAGAGGGAATAGGAACAAATATTTAGGAATCAATCTTCCTTATTTCATAAGCAGTATCAAGTAACTGAGAAGAGCTCAGCAGATGCTGACCATGGAAGCACCAGAGAAATGCTCGGTACTCAACCATAATTTAATTAGCTCTGAATAGCTTCCAGAAAAAAATATCTCTAAACCTGCATATATTTAAGATAAGCCTTTTGTTCCATTTGTAACCCACAAACTGACAAGGAATCTAGGTCCCTTCCCCCTTCTCAGACTTCATCCTCTTTTTATTTTTTCCCCAAGTTGAAGAACTTGATGCATTTTTTTTCCCTTGCAGTACTTTTCTTTGACCTCATTCCCCCCTCCAAGTAACTCTATCCTGTGCTGCTATGTTCATGCCCAGCCGAAGCTTTATGGATGGCTTAATTATTTTCTTTTCTCAAAGAAAATTCAGTCTGATCCCCAATACACATAGGATAAAATAAAATGAATCAGCTGGGAAGCTGCATTATAAAAGGGGAGGGGTAAAAGAAGTTATGTAAAATTTCATGTCGCTGTCAGGCTGTTTTCATAGAATTTGTGTTCGAGATTAAATTAAATCTCTAAAACTGCTTTGATAGCTTCATACTTAGGGTGAAACGAAGCAGATGCATTTTACCCCAGTACCGTGCTCCTCGTCTCCCCTTGCAGAGAGAGAATGAAGTGCTTTGTGGAACAGTTCTATATACTTACAGTATTAAGCAATTCTTCTTTTCCCCTGGCACTGGTATTCTTTTATTCAATTTATCTGTACTATAGCTTGGATAATATTTACCAGATGTTAAATAAATAATTTAAGATAACACAGCCCTGCATGACAGTTGTAACATTTTGGGTCACCTTTTTATTCAATTAAAAAAAAAAAAAAAATCACTTCAGTTCGAGATTTCAATATAGTTCAACTCAGAGTTGACACTTAATACTTTCCCCTCTCCTTTAATTTGAAAGTAGTGTTCCCCAAATAGTTCATTTGCCATACTGTTTTTATCTTTAACAAGATAAAATAGACGTAGAGGGTTTACTGTTTCAGCCTGATGCCGACAAATATGAAACCAAAGAATATGAAGAGCCAATGTTTTGTAAAAGCCACTGTTATATAATGAAACCAAATGCACAGCTTGGAATTTAGAAAGAAATCCTAGTGTGAAGATAAAAGGACATGAAAGATAGTAAATGCTGAAATGATACACCACATAATGGTATACTGTCAAGAAAGAAAGATAACATGATAACTTACAGAGCCATCTCAAAGCCTCCATAGGTACTTGACCTATAGTTTGCAAGGAAACAATCTTTTTGTTTCATCTGGCTCGTATTAAAAATAGGAAAAACAAAACCCTTATTTTTTTTCCACTCTCACACATATGGTTTAAAATCCATGCAATTTTTAACTGTCTAAAATTCTTTTAAGCAATTTAAGACAGAAGGAATTATTAAATCACTTTTCCATTTCATTTAATGAAAAACTGCACCACTGCCGTTGGTCTATGTACTATCAATTTTAAAGCTAGTAGGGCTCCAATTGGTCCTATGTGCAATCCATCACAAGTGGCATCAGATTAGTATTGCCCAAGCTGTTGGATGCTGCTGAAGCTAGAACCGAATACAACCTAACAAAGAGTGTTAAGTTAACTTTGAGCAAAGCTTAAAATATTTCCCTTATCCATCTCTTTCCAGGTTTTGGAATGTGACTGTTTCCCAGTTCTGTCTCAAGGAGTTCCCAAAGCTTAATGAGTCTCATTGTTCTCAGCCCACTTGCACACTAAGGACTGCCTCCTCCCCTCTTCTGCAGGACTGAGAGGCTAAAAAGCTATCTAAGAAATTCACTTTATTAGAAGAGGAGAACAAGCAACCTCCCAACTCAAATAATCTGTTTTCCAGAAACTGCAGGTTAAAATACCATTAGATTGAAGCCAACATTTCATCTATACCATGTATACAGTTTTAAACAGCTGTGGCCTGCATATAAACACTCAGGTCTGCATAGCAGCTGAGACTTCTTGGAAATCTCAATAGTACCTTTGATAGCAAATAGGGATTTACAGTGAATTGAAGTCCTTCTGGATGTTCATCTCCTCAGTATTTTAGGACATGTCCACAAAGCACAAGAAACAATTGCCTCAAGCCTTTCTACCAGTTATGCTGAACTTAGCCATGCCTGACGCCAACCTATTGGTTTTCATCTGAAAAGAGAATCATTTTCTGAAAGCAGAAAGTTTTTCTCTAAGGTTATCAACTATGAATCTCAAACTGAAATCTCCATTACTACGATTTTCAAGTAAAACATGGTCTTAACAGTCCTGCAATTAAGGTCTGTTGAAGAAATACTCTTGTAAGATGAACTTGTCCCAGTTTCCTTGGCTACGTCATGGACTGAATTGAACCTGCTGCTGTTACTGTTACTATTCTGCCAGCTTCAAAAACGTAAGTACTGTCTGGAGTGAAGTATTATGGGGCTTGAAGTTCAGATTGTAACAGGAAAGGCTTCCTGTCCTGGTTACTGCTTCTTGGGTGAAGTATGTGTTGGTCTTTTCTGCTGGGATGGTAGTGGGATAAGGATGGATGGAAGAACAGTTTTCTGGCTTGGGCTTTTGGCTCACTCGCTTCTGCTTTGCTGCTGCTTTGTGCCATGCTTTTTCTGCAAATAGACTAAGGTAATTATGCATCTTGTGCTATGTTTATCTGTCTTTGACCAGTAAACTCTACTTATATCTCACTTTTTTTTTTTTTTTTCCCCCTTTCAATCCCAGTTCTTGAGTGTTACTTTTCCCTCACTTCTGTGTTGGAAAAATAGCCAGGTTAACCTGCTGGTTCGGTTTGACCCCTTTTGTTCTGATTCAGAACATTGCAGTCTACAATGTTCATTTCACTGTAACTATTGGGGAGGTTGTTTCTCAGAGGCAATGCACTTTTATATTTTACCCTGTTCTAGAGCTTAGACCTGCTAAATTATATATTCTCATGCCCCAGTCTTCACATTAGCAAAAAGTAGCTGTATTACTTTGTAGGAGCACATTGTTGAACGAGTGGGCAGCTAGAAGAGAAACCCCATGATTTCTGCATGTGTACACTCTCTGCAGTGGGAGCTGAAGGTGCTCAAAGCTTTCTGAAGCATTTGGAATTTATCTGTGAAACCTGTTTCAAAGTGATTTTAGTGACCCTACTATCAGAGACTATAAATCTGTACCCTGAAGAGATGACTTGCTTTTTCACTGGGATCATTGCCAGGGAATAGATTCAGCATGATGCATTTCAAAGGCTAAACAATAATGGGTAATTTCTCACTCAATTGAGAATTATGTTTTTAGCTGGCAAACATGATCTCTGAAGGTCCACTCACAGTTGTTCACAGGTGTGCTTCAGTATTTGCCTGTATGTATTTCTTGCTGTAAGCGTCTGCTCTTGGCTTCTGGCTGCTGCCTTGCCTTGCAGCTTAGGGTGCTTGGGAGGGAAGGCGAGAAGTGTTGCTCAGTGCTCATCGTTAAAGCAATTCAGGAAATAAAAGTGAATGTCTCTCAGCACAATATATTCCTGGGAGCCTAATCTGAATGAGCAATTCATTGGCATGTTTCTATTTCCAGCAGGGGCTGTGCCAATTAAGAGGGCTGCATACAAACCCTTTTAGAGATGTACACTGGGAGGTAAAAATAATGATAAACCATAGATTTATTTTTTTAGCTATTCCTTTAGTAATAGTGAGAATGGAGAAATGTGAGCCTGCTGTCCTCTCCTTCTACAGGCAGTTTCCATAAGCATCTGGCTGGCTATGAGGTAAATTCTCACTTGGAAATGCAAAGAAATTCGTCTCTTACTTCTCTTGCATCCAAATGGGAAAATAAATGTTCCACTGCAGCCAGGATTTACTCCTATATTTAGAGAATTAAAGCAAACCCTTGCATCTTTATACTCAGTGTCTTTTTAGCTGAACTTCTATTGCTGCCTGTGAGAATGGTAGGGGATTCTGAATTAATTTTAGATATGAAGAGTTAAATTATTTAATACTTTTGATATGAAGATGGGGCTGGAAAGGAGGGTACACCTGAGGGAGTCAGGCCTACAGGATTCTGCTCTCTTGAGCAGGAAGGAAATACAGAAAAGAACTGAAAAGACCCCAGCAACTTTCAGAGATGAGCAAGTGTGGGGTCCTCTCTGCATCGCCTTAGTCAGAGCTGCAGAACTGCTGTTTTGTACATCCAGTTGTGGTTTTGTGCTTCTTGCTTTGCTGTCTCACGGCTGCAAAGATGTCCTCATAGTAGCTCTGGATTTCAGCCACAAAGCAGGGAGAAAGTGCCTCTGCCCCGAGAGGAGCAGGAATTTTCCTTCCACTGAGCAAGAGACAGGAGTTAAAAAAAGAAAAAGCCCAAACAAAGCAAACAAACAAACAAACAAACAAAAAAACCCAATCAACAAAAAAAACCTGTTCCCAAAGGAGGGGAAAGAGAATTAAGGTACTTGAAGCTTTCTAAAGAGCTCTATTCTAGGAGGTTTCAATTAGTCTCAGATCCCAGTGATCTGCTGTACCACTGGCAGTGTGGATCACTGGGTGGTGGGCACTGGCAAACACAGTATGATAGTTCTTCAAGCTGAAGGCTGCCTAGAAGAAAAAGGGAATGTATTTCTAATTTGATGAAATATTTGAAGTTCCAGCTCTTGTTGTTACTGCAATGCAGAATGAATCTGAGTCGTTTAGAACGTTTCAGTATAGGAAAAATCAGACAGCTGGTTTCCACACTACTTCAGTACAGTAAGTGACCCTTATTCAAAACCTTACTCTAAAGACTTAATTTGAAGTTTCTTCTGTGTAAGGGCAGGTGCCAAACCACAAAACTGTTGGGTGTCTCATAACAGGAGGTCAGTGGAAGGGAACAGAAAACAACTCTCTTTCTCTGCTCTCCTTACAGGAGTTGTGTCAAAAAAAATACAGCATTAGCCAACTAGGATGTGACAAAACCTCCTTCAGATGCAAACCTGAAACCTAGGAGAGATCCTTGATGCTGATGTGTGTCACAGATTAACTGGAAAGCATGATCCTTATAGCACTGAAAGGGTCTGTGTTAGAAGTGTTTAAAGAAACATTTTTCTAAAGTGCCAAAAGAGTAAATAAAGTAGTCTTTGGGTGACCTCCCGTTTCTCTTGACTAGCAGTAGCGCTCATTAATCTACAGCATATGATAAAGTCAGCTGCTCAGCTGGCTCCCAGTAAACTAGACTGCTTTAATTGACAAAGCCCCTGCCATCTAGGAATTTGGTTCACTTACTCATATCATGCTAAAAGTCTAAATAAAATCCAATCTTCTGGAGCAATATTGAGATATTACATCCAGATGAAGGGTGGGTGTCATAGGAGAACAGGCTGCTTGCAATGTTCTCTAGGCTTCTTGCCATCAGCTTGGGTTAAAATACTGAAGCTGAGGTAAAAAGTAAAGTAGTTTTTATTCCTGCTGACATATAAAAAGAGGAGTTAGAGGGCACTTCATCAAGTTGGTTTTTTTTTGGTATGATTATTGGACTGAGAGTAAAATATTTATTGCATTCTTAGCTTCTTAATACAACACTTGTTTTGTCTTAGAAAAAATTGTGGTTTATGTAGTAGATACCCATACTTTAGGATGAAAGGAGAGAAAAAACCCCAGTTCAGGTTTGTACTTGTATCAGATTCCAAATGTCCATGAACACATGTAATGGGAGGTGGAAATTTCATATTTCTCCCCTGCTAATTTCATCAGGATGAGACTGCAGTATCCGTTCTGCTTTTCAGAGTGTGTCAGTCCTGCCTGGAAAAGCTTTTTATTGTGTAATGGCAAAATGTTGTCCCTACTGCGCTGGGTTATTGAAATAAGAAGCAGAGTTACTACAGTCAAGAAAATGCAAACCTTTGTACCAAACTGACAATAGCATTTACAGTTCTGTTCAACTGACACAAAAAAACATTTACACCATATGAAAGCTATAAGGCATTAAACGAAGAGCACGTTTAAGTGATGAGCTGCACAAAGTCCACCTAATGACAACCTGATCAGCAAGCACAGCAGTGGCTGCAGGTTTTTCTTGCTAAGATGGGACAGCTTACACTACACAGCTGCTCACAAAAAAAAAAAAATCCACTCAAAAAATGAATCTTTCCAGGTCAGTCCTGCAACAACACAAACCTGTGTCTTGGGTGAGTGCTGGGGATCGTCTGGTCATATAGGCAGTGTGATCGCTAAAGCATACACACTATACAGTGTGGCTCAGAGAACTGTTTTCCTGATTTATGAAGCCAGTTTCATGAATGTCTACTTTTTGTTCCCCTCCTCCCATTGTTATTCTGTTTTCTATGCTGCTCTTGCCCTCCTCACAGCAGAGAGGGGATTTTCATAACGCCAGAGATACCCAGGGAATTCTGAAGCAATGGTAACTAAGGCACATTAGAGAAGTTGAAGGCAAACACTGTACTGATGGCTATGTGCAGCAGAAATATTCTGTATATTGTTAGCTCCATCTCATCCTGACCTTAATATTCCCTCCAGGGCTTTCTTCCCTGGCATACAGTGCAGCAAATACCTAGGGAATATTGTGAAAAGCTGAGGGAACATTATCTAGTTACCTAAGGCAACTGAAAACTTTAACTTCAAACTGACCGGTGTAGTTGTGTTTCCCAACTCCCATTTAACAGACAACGCCTGTCTCTCAAAATACCCACACGGAAATGCAGAGCTAACAGGGAAGTTTGAGTGCTCTGTCTGGGTGTCCTGCCTGTATCCAATTAGCAACCAAACTGTTTAAAAGGAAAGTGATCAAATTGAATGAATTCATTTAAGAAATATGAAATGGGCATAATGATTTTTACAATAAAGATTTATGTATTTGTTGAAATGGGATGGTTTCTAAGCTTTTGATAGCTAAACCCATTCCCTAGGGAAAACAGTGTCTTTTGTTTATTGTTTGTATCAGATTTGGGCCCCCTCAGAGCAGTAAGAGGTATTTTGCCATGTGTTGTACAAGCCCAAAACAACATGTCCTTCTCAGAAAGATTTTTAGAACCCAAGTACCAGACATAAAGTGAGAAGTTTCAACTACCTACAAAGAAATAATGAGCTGCTCAACGTGTTCAACTTAATGTCTCTGTTTCCACCTTCAGTTCTACCCCTCATTCACTGCCATCCAGCAGATGCCCCATCTATTCTTTTAAAAACACTGAGATCTTCAAAATACAACTGCATCTCTTGCATGCTGTAATGAATGACAAATTAGTTAGCTGTGTCTTTGTTTGAAACAGCAAGCCTCTTTTTGGCTTCAGGATACACAGAACTTGGTAGAGAAATTCATGTGTCATGGATGTGGTTTCAGGCTCTCTGCAAACCCAAAGCGATGCTGCTGCTCCGGTTACATTTGGGCCATGCCTCCAAGGGTGGTTTTTGGTTTTTTTCCTTCCCCTGGAACTGGAACAGCTGTATTTTAAATGAAAGGCTAAGCCTCAGGAAAATTAATTATGAAGCTGAGTCTTTACAGTCATCTGCATTGTATGTGTGCTCCTCACACATACAGATTACAGATACTGTATCTGGCAACAATTTGCACTCTTAACCATTCTGTTTAATTTTAATTTAGCAAAATGATTCTGTTTAGCTACTAAAGTCATAAAATCAGATGAAAACATCAACCCAATGAGATATATTGAAGCATGTATTTAATTGTATACATACAATTGCTTCTACTGACTTCCATTTCTGTTCCATAATAAGGTGATCCTTAAGCGTATAACACGCTATGATCTCAGTACTGACAACAGCGCCAATGGAATTTCATCAGCAGTGCATTTGACCCACTGTGTTAAGAAAAGATGAGAAAAGCTTTTAAGAATTCAAGAAGATTCAAGACTTTCCAGCTCAGTCAAAAGATTGCCCAACATATGCCCCTGAGCAAACTTCTCTTGAATACTACTTCTCGTTTTCTTTGTCCTGTTTTGAATGTTTTATTCTGGCTGAAAGGATGACCCAGACATCTTTTCTGATTGCGACAGAAATAAAACAATAATGGAAACCATAAGGGAATAAGGGATATTTAAACATTTCCAGTCACAATGGGAATGACCTACACTTTGTTTTGGAGAAATGGCAACTCAGATGAAGCTATTCAGACAAAAATAAAACCCTGAGACTCTTCCAGATTTTCCAGAACATATTTTTCTTGAGGGAGACAGCAAAACTCTAGCTTCTGTGATGCTTCTTTCTACAGCCCATATAGCTATTGGAGAATAAGTCATAATTAAATATGTATAATAGGAAAACATCATGTTACATACATATTCAAGAGCAAATGTTAATTGATGGGCATAAGGGAATTTCTAGTGCAGAATCTGACCCTCAGAGATGCTGTCTTTGAGAACTAGCTATCTAGATACTTATATTACTCCCAGCACTATGATATCTGGGGGCCTTGCAAACGTTAATGAACTTATCCTCACAACCACCTTGTGAGGCTGGGAAGTTTTAGCATCGACTTTAAGGGAGTACAACCAGGCCCTAGGCATGCAGTACCAGCCACAGAGGAGCTCAGAAGGAATCATGCTTGCTTCAAACAACATTAACTACTTGTTGGATAATAGCTGGGGATAATGGCACATACAGTGTCTGGTGGGTTGCCCCTCTCCCATAAATAATTTGGAAGAGAGAGCCTGTGAAACTCCAGCGAGGGAGCTTTTGTAAGGAAGTAGGGGAGATAATACTGCTGAGCTATAGATTCCCTTCTCGCTTCCCATCGTGAAAGCGTGATGGCTTTCAGTCACTTGCAGTTGTAGAAGTACGTGCGTGTGCGCATGTGTGTGCATGTGAGCATGTGCTTAGAGATGAGGGATGATGCTGAGGAGGAGAAAATGAGTGTTGGAGACATTCCCTGCAGGTTCACGGAGATATGTAATGAAAATACAAGATTTATATTCTTTTTTACTTACTTTGTGTCCGGTTTCAGTCGTATTGCCCACTGCAATAGCCATCAAAATGAAATCTTCTGTCAACTCCAGCACACAAAATAGCTCAGCCCATACATGTGCAATAATCAGGCACCTGAAATTCTTGTGTGCAGGAACTCAGGTGGGAATTGCACAGGTGCCTTTGGTCATTTTTCTCCATCAGAAAGTCACGTATCCCACTTAGGTGTGGCATATTAGTTGAAGTGAAAATAGGTTGCACAGATCTAGTTCACCTTTTGGGATGTAATTTAAGAAGGGACTTTTTGCAAGATATGGTGCATATTTGGGCAGAAAAGAGGAAGCAGCCTGACAAACTGAACAAAGCAAAGACATTTTCCCTCTCTCCTGAATGTAAAACCAGGGAACTTGCAAAGCATAAGCATGTTTCATAAATTCCAGCTGCTGTCACTCAGCAGTGTAGAGGAATATGGGAGAATATCTGTTACAAACAGGCACCAAAACCGTGAAAGATTTTTTTTCCCTTCCTAGCAGCCTAAGGCAGGTTTGTGCTTAACCCTGCTGGCTGTGAAAAGCCAGTGGTGGCCAAACTTACTCAGACTGCTGTGGGAAGGAAATGCGGATATGCAGTAAACAACCTCAAAGTGTGCTGGTGGAGGAAATCCTCCAAACTTTGCTTCACTGGAGGCCTGGAGGGGTTTGCAAAAGGTTCTCCAAAATGAAGGGTACATGCCTATAGCTACTCCCTCCGTATCTGGTAGGACAACATCACACTCCAAGGACATCTGATGTAGTCCTCACACTTCACAGAAGCTCTCAGTGCTGGTTCCTGTTAAAGTGTACATATTTGTCCCCAGAAATTCGGATGTAAGATTGGGGCACTGTTGAAATCATAATCAGCAATTTCACTTCTACTCTGCAAACCCACCATTGAAGCGAGTTATTTCAGCACTTTTGCAGTCAGACCCTCTGAGCTGCTTTCCCCCTTATCTTTCCTGAACAAGAGATTTCAAACTGTTTCAACTGTGCTGTTGAGAAGCACTTAATATATTGTACATATGGCACAGAAATGAGGGAAAAGGAAGCTACTAGTTCCCATGAGCATCTAGACAATACACTGAGGTTCAGCAGAAAGCAAAACGTGGCACTTGAGTTTTTCTTGTCAGGGATGAGAAGCACACAGGGTAAATGTCATTTTTCTGTGAGCTATGTTGTACAATTCCTTTTTTCCCCACCTGTTTGTGTTTTTTTTTAGTTTATGTTTGTAGTTAATACAAGCTCCACACACACTGACTGCAGCTGGAATCAGAGAATCATAGAATCAGCCAGGTTGGAAGAGGCCTCCAAGATCATCCAGTCCAACCGAGCACCCAGCCCTATCCAATCAACCAGACCATGGCACTAAGTGCCTCATCCAGGCTTTTCTCGAACACCTCCAGGGATGGTGACTCCACCACCTCCCTGGGCAGCCCATTCCAATGGCAAATCACTCTCTCTGTGAAGAACTTCCTCCTAACATCCAGCCTATACTTCCACTGGCACAACTTGAGGCTGTGTCCCCTTGTTCTATTGCTCATTGTCTGGGAGAAGAGACCAACCCCCACCTGGCTACAGCCTCCCTTCAGGTAGCTGCAGACAGGAGTTGCACCTGTGGACAAATGACAGGATGAGCAAGCAGCAGGAAATTCAACAAGCTGACTTGATTGAGATTTCATTGAGCCTTACAACATCTGTGCATTTATCTGTCTCATGAAGCCATTCCCTAAATGAGGAAGAATTATTCCTTGCTCTTCCCTATGTGCTTTCCGAGACATGGAGGAAAGGACAACAGCCTCTGTAGTAGGATTTGGAGAAAGGACTAATTATACAATCTTTTTTTTTTTTTTTTTTTAAATAAACCAATAAACTCTCCATTTTCTGTGAATATTTTAATAGAGCAGCTTTCAAATTTGTCCCAGGATCACAGGATCACAGGTCACAGGATCACAGGATATTAGGGGTTGGAAGGGACCCAAGGAGATCATTGAGTCCAACCCCCCTGCCAGAGCAGGACAGTACTATCTAACACAGATCACAATACTATCTAACACAGATGACAATACTATCTAACATAGATCACAATACTATCTAACACAGATGACAATACTATCTAACATAGATCACAATACTATCTAACACAGATCACAATACTATCTAACACAGATCACAATACTATCTAACATAGATCACAATACTATCTAACACAGATCACAATACTATCTAACATAGATCACAATACTATCTAACATAGATCACAATACTATCTAACACAGATGACAATACTATCTAACATAGATCACAATACTATCTAACACAGATCACAATACTATCTAACATAGATCACAATACTATCTAACACAGATCACAATACTATCTAACACAGATGACAATACTATCTAACATAAATCACAATACTATCTAACACAGATCACAAACACAATTCTGAGACTGTTGGTTTGAGAATATTCAATTTTTAATCTTTCTGGGGCAGCAATTTCTTTTCTTGCCTTTTGATGACCTCGCAGCATTTAGCACAAGAGAGTGCTTGGTTTCAGGTGAAGGAAAAAATTCAAGGCAAGTGAATAGGAAAAAAATGCAACACAAGGCTGGTAATTCTGCAGAAATAGGCAATATATGATACAAGATCCTCATGGTAAAAGAAAAGGAAGGAAAATGGAAACCTTAACTAAAGTGTAATTAAAAAGCTGACTCAATATTTACAGTGGTTTGGGGTACCTCTAAAGGGAGATGGTAGGCAACCACAAGGTACTACATAGGTATATTTAAAGGTAAACCATAAGCTAACATGTATTTTTATTCTTTGAGAGGAGACAAAACATTGTCCTTTGCTATGATACAGTTTCATTTCCCTGCATCAAACATTTTTACCACCATTTTTCGCATCACAAATTACAGCCCATGTTAGACTGGGATGTTAGTCTGGAAGTCTATTTATCAGAGGCACATTGTTATAGACAAAATCTGACTGAAGGTCTGATGGTTTCAACATTGGATTAGATCAACTATTAGCACCTAAAGAAGGGGACAGACAAGTACTGTCTCTGTTCAATACATGAAAACGTATGAAATCATTGCCATATTGTTCTGCAATGAATTTATGATTTATTATACTCCTTCTAGAGTTGAGAGAAAGAAGGTTTCTAACTCACACTGGCATAAACCCCTAGAGCCTAAAATGTTAATGAGCATGCAAACAAGTTTTGCTTATAAAACTGTGTTGTGTTAGGTCTTTTGAAATGAAACTAAATCTCCACCCTGATTAATAGAGTAAAAGTGAGCTCGCTCAAAACATAACACAGATTCTTTTAGTTCGCAACAAAGGGTTCACATCAACTCAGACCACTTTTTGTTTTCTTTGAAAATGCAGATTTAACAATATTTAAGTGCTTTCCAAAGTCATTGTAGCTCTGCCAAATTGTCTGGAACAAAAACATAATGCTGAAAGTGCTGTAATGTTTTATTTCATCATTTAAAAACCAGAATGCTTGAAATCTAAATTACTTTTCCCCCCCCACCTCTGACATTTCCTTTAATACACTTAAAAAATAAAGCTGCTTTAATAAAACTTGAATTTGGAAGGATTTGTTCAATGCAAAACACTTTTTTCTTTTTGAAACTGAAAAACCATTGGCAAAGCACATTCCCCCCCCAAGAGTTTTAATTCCTCTGACTTTAATGAGAAATTAATTGTTTTCTTGGAGGATAAAGGGTGTTTTTCTAGCTATCATTAATACAAAATCCTGCCCTAGTGGGAGGTGTCCCTGCCTATGGCAGGGGGTTGGAGCTGGATGATCCTTGAGGTCCCTTCCAACCTAAACCATTCTGTGATTCTATGATTCTATGTTTAAAAATCCCTAATAAAGATAAGCTGTTTCCTAGGCACAGCTGTCAGGAGGTCCAAATAAAGATGGTGTGAGAACCCTTAGGAGGTCCAAATAAAGATGGTGTGAGAACCTACTTTTATTTTGTTGACCAGGGCATGGGTTCTGAGAGAAATTCTGCCTTAGCTTGGGCAATATTCCTTGGATCTAATAAGAGTTGTTTACTTCACCATTTTCATTACATTTCACCATTTCTGACCAAAAGAATGTGTCATCAGAAGGGTTCTGACCAGCCTTTCTCACAGTCAAGCTCCAACTCTGGCAACCTTTGGCTGCTTTTCATAGCGTATTTCAAGTTTCTTTGTCTTTACAAAAGTATAACCTTCAAATATACATTTCTTAGAAATATTTCCAGCGTTATCATGCTCTACCAATGAGTTAACCCTCATGAAAATGTGTATGAAACATCACATCAAAACCAGCACAGATTTTTGGCATACGTAGCCAAGTGCTAACTGCATATAGGAGGCATGCAAAAGCATTCTGGTTAAATCTGAAATTTGCTCTGCTGAGGATTAGCTGGACATTGAAATCTGGGATCACTTTGGGTGTTCCTCAGCTGAACTGGAGCCATGAGAAGCACAAAATAGTAGAGGCTGATAATATAGAGCTTGTGAATATTCAGTGCACTTTAGCCTATGTCAGTGGATTTAAAGGCAGTTTGTAAATCAACTTCCCATTCTGTGGCTTCCATTGCTGAGTCCAGAAGTTTAGTTCAGGCAAAACTTCCAAAACCAACAGATATGAGTGACTTGTTCTTGATATTTCAATGCTAAATAAGAGTTGAAAATGAAATCTAAATGGCTTTAAAAAAAAAAAGGGACAGTGTATCTCAATGTACAGGCTGTGAACGAATGACAACAAGGGAGGGAAAATCAGACATTCAATGTATCAAATGTAATAAATCCTCTGAGGCTAATCAGCCTTCCTTCCCCCCACTAACCCCAGCCTCACGCTATGCCAAATAGTGAAAGCAGATGTCTTATGAACAGGTAAAAAACAATCTGAATTCCCATTCCCCACAACTGAAACAAAATGTAGTTTGGGTTTTGATTTGGGAAGGTTCCAAAGTGAACTGCATGAGACATTTTATCCAAAGCTCTTCAAAGAAACAGTCTAAAAAAAAAAAAGGGAAAAAAAGGAATTCAATTTAGCTGGCAAAAGGAGAGAAGATCTATTGGAATATGGAAGAAATTCAAACGCTATTGGAGAGCAAAATGACATCTCAAATTGCTGTGATTTATCTTGCCTTGCTTACCTATATTTCTTCAAAACAGCAAGCTAACAAACCCAGTTGTAATGCTCAATACACAGAAATCCTCCCCTGTCCCTGTCCTTCTTTTCCCTCTAACATCCTCTAGTGGGGTTTTTTTTGTTTGTTTATTTATTTGTTTGTTTTTTAAGGAATGACCACCAAAAATGCTCTATCTTTGAGCTTAGAAAACAAAATCTTTTCTCTAGAGTACACTAGGGTCTTAAATTTATTGCCTTTGGCATCAATCTGTGACTGAAGAGAATATTTCTAAGGAGATTCACTCCTTAGGAGAATGTAAATGAAATAAGAAAATGTATTACATTGGAATAGCTGAGACAAGAATTTTTCAGGTCTGTATGTGTGTATTACAGGTTCGTTTTCCTGACTAAATACTTCAGAAGCCTACCAGTGTGATTTACGTCCATCACAGAGATGGGTTGGGGTAATGCGATGTAGTTCCTCGCTCCCTGTTTCCCAGCCTGGTTACCTAGCTTGAGACGAGCTGAATTCAGCAGGCACAAGCTGACATTTCTGATAGCATTTTGCTTCTTTATTAATGTAATGAAACTTGGTGGAAAAAAGTTGTTTCTGTCTAGTGGCTTTTTAAAGACCATTATGAAGTTCAGCAGTGTCATTTCAGTAGCAATTAGCCAGATAGTTGTATCCAGTGTCTCCTGTCCTGCCTTTAGTCAGACACAGCCTGCTTTTTGTTCTCTCCTTTGAACAGGCTCTGGCCAGGTTTCAGAGTGCCAGACAGGCAACCTCTTTGTACAGTCTTCCCAGCCTTTCCTTTCCAAACCACAGCTTGGCACCAGGTTTGGCACCTGCCCTGGAAGTGTGTGTTTGTGGGTAGCTCTTTTTCCTCCATGCAGAAGACCAAGAGCAATATGTTTGTGAAGTGGTGCTTGTGCCCTCCCATGGGAGTAACTGGAAGAGTAGAACTATCAGGTGAGACTGTTTGTCAATGCCTGAACTTTGCATCTACTTACAGGCACTTTTGGGTCGAAAGAATGTTACTGGGAAGAGGCTAGAGCAATGTGGCTGTGCAAAGCTTAGGGTGAACATTACACCATTTCTAGCCCATCACAGGACTGTGGAAACTAAGTACCTTGTAAATAGAGTTTTGCAAAGGGATGCTGGAGGTATTTTCAGAAAATGACTGAGGAGAATGAATTTTTCCCTTCCTTTCTTTCTAACACTTTTTCCACCGAAACAGCCCTCATTGCTGGAGCAGGTCTCATACCTGCATCTGTACAATTGTCTCTACAATGTCTTCTGTTGTTTGGGGATCTGCAAGGGAGATAACTAGCAGGAAAGGAATCTGATCTCAGTGGGTCTTTGTGAGAGTTTTGATGCAACCTTTAGCTAATTAGTTTCATTTAATATAAATTCTCATGGCTGAAGTTCTCAAGAGACAGGAGGACTGTTCTATGAAAGGGAAAAAAAAAGCTCTTATCCTTAGCAGTACTTTTGTATGCTCTGTCTTGGGGAAAAGGGGTAAGAGGGGTAGGCTGTGAAAAGGCACTATTGACAGAACATAGTTGGAGGGTTGGGTTTTGTACAATCATTCCTTTGTGAAATGAGAAACTAGTTTGGAAAAATGTGTACCCATAACATTCCCATTGATTTGTTAAACAAAATGAAGTTACTCAAACAAGTGTAGAAACTCCATCTGGTTGAAATGGTGCTTCACTGTAGTAAACTTTTAGCCATATTTGCCATAAGATCACTATGTAATGGTTCCCTGTCACAGCTTCTCTCAACCACAGACCTTGCAGCGAAGAAGCAGGTTCAGAAGTGAAGGCAAGACTTGAGCTGAAAGCTAGAGAAGTTAGATGTGCTGGAATAGCTGCGGGGAGCTCAGACATAGTTCTGTAGGTAGCTGCATTGCTCAGCCTGAGATCCTCTGTTAGGTGTTTCAGACAAGCCCTACGAGCAGTAACCCGGGCATGTTTATGTGGTATAGGGAAAGGAAAAACAGAGAACCACATTCCTGTCTGATGCTCAGAATATAAATCTGTCAGAGGAGACTTCGGAAGAGATTTTGGCTGGGGAGTAATGAAGTGAAGGACCTATAGGTGAGTACAGATGACTTAGTAAACTAACATAATGGCTGACTGGGGAATCAGCAACACTGGGGAAATGTGGAGAGAAGCATACTCTGAACTTTCTCTGTGACTATGCCACTCTAGTTCACTGAACATATTTCCTTAGAATTAATGGAGATACTGTAGAGAAAATGATATTTTGCACTTTACTAGGGTTTTTTTGTGTTTTTTTTTTGTATCACATGTGAATCTCCTTCCCTCTTGCTTCCTTTTCGGCTTTGGGTAAGCTGAGATTTGGCCTGGGTGAGCACTTATATGGTGACCCATATGCAACTGTGGTGAAGTGGGGGTGAGAAAGGGCCAAAAAAAATAGCTGGGGTCTTCTTTCTCTATGAAAATCCCAGTTTTCCTTAAAGGAAAGAGGGTAAACAATTCTCAACTAAACCTATGGCAGCTTGAAACAGAGGAATGGGTTCCTTTTCTATTGTGAGTCACTCACTCCAGAGAAGAACTGCAATTTATTTGAAGTGAAACTAGGTTTACATAGTTTAAAAGGAAGCTTCATTCGTAGCTGATTGAGATTCTAATCTTGATGCTCCTAAAATGAAGAAGAGATGGCAAAGATGTCATTCTACCTCATAAAGCATGAACTTTCATGCAGGCTAATACACAAAGGGATTCAGAGGAAAATGGTCTGCTTTTTGTACTGCACTGCTCAAAGGTTTTCCAGTTATCAGAGACAACTAGAAAATGGACAATGTTCTCCTGAAAAGCAGCACTGTGCTGTAATTTTCTTTTTCAGTGGCTGTTTACACTCTTTCTTTCCACAATCTTTAAAACCTCATCTTCATACCTTCTCGTTCTTCTTTCCCTATCTTTTCACTCATTTCCTTAATCCTGTGCCCACCGAGTCCCTCTGTTAATTTTCCTGCTCCTTTACTGTTATTAATTTTCCCCACCCAACTGTTGCCTGGGTTAACTATTCTGGTTAAACAGCAGGATTGGAAAAGCTGGCACTTATTTTGAGAAGACCTTATGGGGAAAGAGGTTTCATACTGCAATCTCAGGTGAGGGTCTAAACATTTCCCAAATTCTCTGACCCCTAAATATGAATATCATTTGACTTTGAATAATGAGCTATTCCTTCATCTCTATATAAAATCTCATGTATCCTGACAGTTCCCTATTGCCTTCCTGTCTGAAGTGGCTCAGGAGTATAAATTATTCTAGCGAAGGTTGGCAGTAATTTATGCTCAATAAATTGACTATAGATCTGCTTGTTTCAGTAGGTAGCATGGGAAGGACTTATACATTTTGCTAAATTCCCTCATTTGTTCTTGGATGGACTACTTGCTGTCCTGGGGCTGATCATGAGTCCCAAACCACTCTGATAGGCAGGTACTTGTACACCTTCAGTGAGACTACTCCTGTGAGTAGCAAGTCACTCGTGTAAGGAAGGGGTTACCCAGTCTGACCATTGAAAAGTCACCGGCACAACAATGTTGAAACTGGAGGTCACATTTTGCAAAATATGTAAAAGACAATTGATGAAATGGAGATTAAGGTTAGCAATGGATGTTTTAGGGGGGGAAAAAAATCCCACTCACTTTAACTGGCAGAATTTAATGTACTGATTTTCCCCAAGAGAACATGAAACACGTAGGTCATGTAGATTTTTGTTTGATAAAAAAAAATTAGACTAGCTCCTCTGTAGAAATTCAGCAAATAAGGGTGATACAATCCTTTTGTCCAAGAGGTAAAAGACAGAAAGTAATTCATCACCTTTCAAGTACAATTAATTATGGGTCAGGGAGAAAGGTTTCACTCATGATCATTAGGTTTTAGCAGTGCAGATGCTGGACATGATGAACCAATGAGGCTTATCAGGTGTGATAATCAAAACAGATTTTCTTTTGTATCTGCTGTCATTCCCTCTCTTGCAGAGAAATCTAGGTTTCAAGCTCTAACTCCCATTTCATAAATACAGACACATTCCTTTCTTGTTCTGGGCAGAAATTATCACTGATATTTTAAATCAGAGTGATGGGAACAATTATCATGCCTGAAATCTGACGCAAGTTTCCAACCCTCATTCCTGAGCCATGTGGGAGCAGCAAGGGCAGCTCCACCCGCCTGGGCACAGGCACTGGTTTTTTCCTCCCACTGCTTCCTAAAGCTGTGACAGTCGTGCTAGTGTGAACAGTGGCCAGGCAGAGCCATGCCATAGGCCAGCTGTGGTGAGTGGGTTTGTTTCCTTGCATTAAACATATGCAAAGAAATGTATGGCCAAGTTCTGCTGTGAACACTGCATAGGCAGACCCTTTGCAGTCTCAATGTAGACAAAAGTCTTTGGCTGCAGGGATCTGTGTGCAAATCAAAATTTGGTTTATGACAACCAACATAACACAAGGGCCAACCTGACATTGAGGTGTAATTGTGGCTCCATAGAGGCAATGAAAATGTGGTTATCAATCCAGCTCCCCACATAATTCAGTTTTGCAGTTTTATGAACTTTACTGAGTGCCTCACCTGCCAACATCTTTGCAGCAGGATGCGATGCTCACAGGAAACCTCACTGAGAAAAATAGTAAAGCAAAATGCAGCACTGAGGGGATTTATTGACAAGATGATTTCAGAATTTGTCAGTCATAAAAACTGAGGCATCATCAGCTTCCAGTACCTTACCAGCTCAGATCATTGTGAGGCAAAAGCAGAAATGAATTCTCTGGCACCTAAGAGCTAAATTTTACAGATTAAAATTGAAACCTCTGCATTTCCTCAAAGGCAAAGATGAGGACAGTCTTGGCTGCTCTAGAGGCACCTGTGCACCTGTATCACAAGCTCAGTTGAAACAACTTTCCAGTGGAGTCTAGTTTGTACATTTATGCACATATATATACAGTGTATGTATATGTGTGTATATATATGCACACACAAATATGTATACATATGTGCACCTGTGTTCATTTCTGTCTAAATATAATCATTCATATCTCACAAAGCTGCCCGCAGTTGCAGTGACCACAAAAGATTCAGCAGTTGTGCTCCAAATTCCAATATGATCTTGAGAAGTCAAAGGATTTTGACTGCAAAGCATGACAGTACAGCAATAATATTAGTCTCATGATCAAATACTATCAGCCAACATGTATAATAAAATGAAAACTGAATCTCCTCTCCTCTCCTCTCCTCTCCTCTCCTCTCCTCTCCTCTCCTCTCCCTCTTTCACTCTCTTTTTATCTCTCCTTCTTTCCATTCTTATAGTCTGAATCCAAATTGCACTTCTTTTTTTCTCTTTTAAAAGATATGCTATCTCTACAGAGTATATGGTTTCTATCTAGAATTGCAATGTGGTCTGTAATTTGGGTTACCTGTAAGTTTGAGAATGTGAGACTCTAGCAGACAAATGCATTTGAAGGGGATGAAAAGACATACTATATCTTTCCAATTGCTTTACAGGGATTGTTACTTTTTTAATAAGTAAAACAATCAAATGAGTCCTCCTTTATGCCAATAGCTCAGGCATCAATGAAGATGTTCCCTCCAGTGCTAGGAAAACTGCCAGCTTTTATTGCCCCATTTTCTGCTCTACAACTAAAACAATTAACTTCTGGGAAAGGACAATAATCTCCCTTCCACTGCTCATTCTCCCACCTCAAATAAGATAGAAATTCTGTCAAAGTAGACATATTTAGGTCTTCTTTGTATCTCACACAAATAAGCCAAGTTAAAGAAGTGTTTGCTCATCATTTCAGATAGGAATGAACTTAAACTGGACATCTAATGTGACTGTAGCTAAGCTTTGTACTTTGTTGCCAGATTCTCAAGCAGATATGGCTCTCTTGTTAGTAAGCTACTGCAGGGATCAGTGCATAGAGGTTCAGTTTCTATCCCAACCAACTCACATAGACTCTACAGACGTTATTTTCCAGGAGCTCTTAGGAGTGTTTTTAAGTGCATAATACCTACCAGATCTGGAGCTTGAAGAACTTTTATAATACAGTTTCCATTCAGGCTCATCTATAAGGACTAATCCTATGTGTAGTGAGATACACTTGTGCAGATAATGTTGATTCATACAATGTCACCTGCTCACTGAGCCATGTCAAAAGGGCTCACTTTACTCCCCAAACCATCCTTGCTCATATTTTTAACATGGTAGTTCAAAGTCAGTGATTCCTTGACATTTCCTCTTGATCATTATCTTTTTGTACCTTCAATTGTAAAACAAGAACTAACATGTTTTAGTATTTTTTCCCCTCCAAAATAGTCAGCCAGTGACTGATATAAAGTATTATCAAAATTCCTTCAATGAATGGACAGTGTGATGGAGGAAATGTTTTGTCAGGGAAATGTGGGAAGGAAGAAGAAAGATAAGTTGCTGTCCTTCAAATGCCATATCAGATAAGGATGTCTCCTAAGGAAAAAAAAAAAAGCTTAAATTGTAACAGGAGCAGAAGTATTACATATTTAATTGCAGCAGTTACTGGTCTTTCATGAAGAGAGCCTCTAATCAAGGGCCATGATTATAAGGGACACAGTTTAGATAAAAATCTCATCCAACATTCTGAAAAGCAAAATTCCACAACCTAGGCTTTTAAGAACACATGAAATAGTACAAACTACAACTGTATTGTGAAACGAGTCTACTTTTCAACAAGGTCACCTAAAATGTGATACAGTGTCTGGCCTACAGAAAAAATAGTTCCTCCAAGTGATGGCACAGGAAGATGCTTAAACGAACAGCAAGAAAAGCCATTAGGATAAACTCATACTTAAATGAAACATGCATTAAATGAAACATGCATTTTAGGAGGAAGTTCTTCACAGTGTGATTTGCCATTGGAATGGGCTGCCCAGGGAGGTGGTGGAGTCACCGTCCCTGGAGGTGTTCAAGAAAAAGCCTGGATGAGGCACTTAGTGCCATGGTCTAGTTGATTGGACAGGGCTGGGTGATAGGTTAGACTGGATGATCTTGGAGGTCTTTTCCAATCTGGTTGATTCTATGATTCTATGATTAAATGTACTGCTGAAGTAGACCCACCAAACTGCTGCCCTCTTCCCTCAATGGGAATATTCCCTAGAGCCACAACAGAAGGATGTATCAGAACTCCATAAAATCAGGTAACATCTGCAGTCTTCTTCCTCCTCACATTCTTTTACCATTTATTTTGCCTTTTTAAACTGAAGATCTCATCCTGTAAATGCTTAAATCCTCTGTAACTGCCCATGTGTAAATGATGTCACTCCTGCAGTGAGAGGACTTACTCACGTGAACACAGTCATTGTCATGGAGGGGCCGGAGGCCCGAAAACAGGCTTGTTCCTATTCCTCACTTTGCTTTTGCCCTGTCTGGACATGCTCACATACCCCAGACAGAGGTAAACAGGATGAAGGCACATTGTGGGGACAATGGGCCTGGCGCCACTCTGTCTGGCCGCTCAGGGCCCACGGCGTAGTCACGCTGCATAAGCTCACGCGCTGGGCGTGTGGCTTGCACCTGCTCTGCCATGTTTGGGGGTACCGCACCTGTGGACCTTCCAAACTTGGTATATCCCTGCCTGACGACAGAAGCCTATTGGGCAGTGCTATGGCTGACAAACCCATCAATCTCCATACATTGCTTATAAATGGGGAGAGCTAAGTAAACAAGGGACCCTCCTTTGCCTCTGGGACGCCCCCTCCTTTGCCTCTGGGATGCCCCCTCCTTTGCCTTTGGGACACCCCCTCCTTTGCCTTTGGGGCACCACCTCCTTTGCCTTTGGGACCTTTCTTTTGCCTTTGGCACATTTCTTTTGCCTTTGGCTTTTGCCTGTTGCCTCCTGTTTTCGGCTTTCGCCACCCTCTTCATTCTCATCCCGTCTGACTTCTGCCTGAGGCTACTGCCTTTGTCCCATGACGACCTGCGGCGATTCAGCCTGATCTTCTCAGACAGCGCTCCCCAGAACCCGAAGAACTGTTATCCCCATGGGGATCAACTCCATGACTGCCTTCACCTCATTTTGGGGACCACAGATACCAAAACTCTGATTTGTGAGTACTAAACATCTCTTATTCAAGCATCAAAGGAGCCTTATTGACTCCACCAGTGGCACTTTCTGCCATCAGACTCTCTGATTGGAGTTTTCCTAAAACCTATACTAAATTGTTTAACTCAATAATAAATAGATATTCTGTAGAGTAATTTCACTAACAGTGTACAAAGGCTTTGTGTGGGTTTATTGTATATAAGTTTGGGGAAATTTTTGTATATATTAATAAATTATTTAATAACAATCAAATCGGCCTCGGATCTCCCCAGAATTCAAATGAAACCCCTTTACAACAGTTATGGAATTTGTTCAGAGTTGATGAGATTCTCACAGGACTGTAGACAATCAGTAAGACCTGGAGCCTGTAGGAAATTTGTACAGCTTCTAGCACAAGAGGTGTCCCCCGTGGCTAGTGTCCATGTGTGTTAGTGCAAAATGCAACACAGTAGAGTGGTCTTTCAATAAAAGACTAAAGAACCCATTTCTAGGTTTGGTGGTGGTTGTTTTGCTTGGTTTTGTGTGTTTGGTTTTTCGTGGGGACCTTTTTTGTTTGGTTGTTTGGGTTTTTTTTTTTGTTGTTGTTTTGTTTTTTGTTTGTTTGGGTTTTTTTTGGTGATGCTTGGCAATATTTGGAAAGAGGCCACACAAAAGATGTGTTTGAGAACAAATCAAAACAAAGTTTGAGCCCATAATTACTCCATAGGGTCTTTGTCAAACGATGAAACGTTCTAAACTGAAGTCAGTCCAACCATTACAGGTTTGTATTAAAGAATAGTTCTCCATCTGTCATCCATTTTGTGATCCTTATCCATGTCTACAAGTGAAGTCCTTGTTCACATTCACTTCCTCTGCTAACTAGTTGCAACTTGAAGAGTTTGGCCTGTTTCAGAGATTTTTTCATCACTTTCAACTTCCTTTTCTTTAACCCAAACATGCATTGATTGTCTACATGTAGTTTTGGGATTACTAGCCCAGGCACTGAGTAACTTATTCTGTCTCCTGGTGATCAGGATTCTATGACCCTATGATTTGTGCCCAAGTGCTGCTGAAAGGGGCTTGTACCTAAGTGATGAAAGAAATGTGCTTGAGCCTGAATGAAATGCAGTCCTGGGATTATTCATGCTGGAAAACCTGAAAGGCAATGCACAAGTGAAGTGTCGCATAGTTGCAAAGCTGACCTGCAGTCAGGATAAGTATTGCTTCTACTTGGGATGTGATCCAGGCTGAGTGAGCTCAGTGGGACTCTTTCCAGTTGAAATTAATTCTGGACTTCATTGATTTCAGGAGGTGATTGGATGTTACCACAGTTTTGATTCATGAATGAAAATGCAGGACAGTTCCCACTGTTTTTACTGCCTTTTTCTGTCCATTTATCAGATCTTAGAAGAGAGCTGTTGCTGAGACTCTTTAAGTTCATTTAGTTAAACCCAGTGCTAGCATTACACTTTTTCCTTGCTTGAAATTTCATCTGTAGTTAGTAAAATACTGCCATATCCAACATATCCATTCGATGTGCAGGCTCATTTAGATTTTGCCATATCTACTGAATTTCCTGATAAAAATACATTTTACTACTGTACTTCACATAACACAGCCCAGCTAATGGAAAGGGAGTGAAACTCTCTTCCATCATCAACAAAAGCCTGCTCCAGTTGCCCAGTCCTTACTGTAGGTGATGAAGTGTGAGTCAGGCAGAACACAGCTCAACTTTCATGTGCATGATTAGCTGGCAGATAGAAAAAAAATCTTTCCACCGTTAAAATGAGCAAATTTGATCTGCTGTTCTTCATGGAGTGGTTATTGAGCACACAAGTGCAATCAAACCCATTTCCTAGCTGTAAATGGACAAACAATTGTATTGCTCCTTTTGATATCTAATGACAGAGAATACTCTGTTGCTGTATTATTTTTGCCCAATTTGCTGATAATTCTAGGACAATTATGCTGACTTTTTTTCCTGTCTTCCATCTAGTTGTCTGTGGCCAAAAAAAAACAACCCCAAAACATTTTCTCAGCAGAAAAGACTACCTGTTGGTTTACATGTAATAAATATTCAGAGCAGATTTAAACTCTAAAAATAAGACCTTATATAACTTCAAGGATGATTCCTCAATGAGTAGGAAAAAAAGGGGAGAAAATAGAAAGTAGGAGCTTGTAAAAAACATCTGAATATAGTGGGTCAAACTCTACTGTTGGTTCTGCAAAAAGGTGGCATTGGATCTGGGTCTAGCAAGAACATACTTAATTATCAGCATGTGAACAATTCTTTTCCCTCCTCTTTGAATATTGCTTTTCCTCTTTTTTGAAGGGCTGTGTGATATGAAACATGTTTGTGGTATCATCACTGTTTCTAAGCTCAAATTTAACTGCATATCTACATGTCTTGTTGGAAAGTGTCTGTTGTGGTAGGTCTGAATAGGCTTATATATGTGCTTGCACAGGCATATTTTTCTGCTTTTCCTTTTTTGGGGAGAAGCAACTGCAGGAAGGAAGACAAAAGAACCTGGAGCCACTAAGTCTAAGGACTCTGGCCTGACTGGACTTGTTTTACATCCCTTAGTAAACAAGTTACATACACTTAGCTTGTGCCTGCCTTGTGCAAGGCCTGTGTTTTTCCCAAATTTGAGTAAAGCAAGCCTATGGTTTAGCCTAATATGGTCAAGCTTGGCTAACTGCCATTCTGATTGGTGTTCTGTGTCCAAAAGCCATTAGTCTTGGCCCACACTGATAAAAGAAATATGCAGGAAAACGCAGTGTGCTCTGCCGTGCTCCGCCATGCTCTGCCCTTCTATTCGTGCCACTGGTGCTGCTGCTGCCTCATTGCATCCTGCCTGCCTGCTGCAAGGCTTCTGCTGAATCAGGAATCAAGAGGAATCAGGTCAGAAACTATGCTATGGACTCCCAGCTTCCTCAGAAAAGAGCCTGGGAAACTCCAAAGCCTCTAACAGCTTTGCGACTGCTGACAGCAACCCCTCCATGTGCTTTGGGTACTGTCTGATAACATTTTGTGAGTAAGTACTGAAAAGACTCTTCTAATTCATTAATTGCCTTCTGCCATAAGCAGAAAGGAGGTTCCTGTGTCCTCTAGTGGATACATGGTATAATCAACTGAGAGAATCTTCTCTTCCAGTAGAATGTTTGCATTTGCTACTTTAAGAAATAAGTGTTCTGGTTTTGCCCATTGCTTGCATGTACAAACTTCCAAGCTGTGCATTTTTTGAACCTTGTGAATAAGTTTTCTGGTGAGTTGTAATGTTAATAAACAGTTTTTGTAGTTATTAACAATCTTTGCCTGGATATCAAAATTAATGCAGACTTCTAATTTTGCATAATCCATCAAAGTATTCAGCTCTTGAAAGACTAAAATGCAGAAAAGATGTTGAGCCTCTAGGTCTTCCTGAAGGAAACATGCTTGATTCCAGTATTTTTTAGCCAGGGTCTTTTAGCCAAGTGTTTTAGACATTTGTGATGGCTTGGGCATT